>SSNR01000062.1:1946774-1976513 GCA_006937965.1 Callopanchax toddi | reverse complement strand
CCCCCCCCCCCCCCCCCCGCGCCCCCGTTAAGCGCTGAGTCTCAGACATTAGAGACAAATGTTTCATGTTGTCACTGAAATGATAATCAAGAGATCAAAGTATTTTTGCAAAATAGTTTTATTTTGGACCTTATTGAAGTTCTTGTGTCCAAATCAACTGTAACTGATTTGCTGTTATTATATTGTTATAATAAAAAATTTGAAAGACAATGTTTGTAGTGCCCCTCTAACAATGCAGCTGGCCCCCCTCTAATGTTGGTCTAGAACATAGGTACTCACTTTCTGGCTCTTGAGCCAATTACTGTGTCCCCACTGCAAAACGGCACAGCGCGCCTTCTCCGATGGCTTCAGGCAGTGGAGCTACTGCAGGAAGCTACAATGCCTTCCCCTCCCAAGCTGTTAGAATTTCATAGAATCCACCTCAAATCACCACCGCATCTCTCGCGCTGCTCCAGAAACTGGAGCTACTGCAGGCGAGCGGCGACGTAAGCAACTTCATTTTGCAAGTGATGAACTTTGTAGGTGATAACATGAGCTGTAGCTGATTTTATGGTTCAAACTGGATGCAATAACACAATACTTATCTTTAGTAATTTATAATTCTGACTTTATCATAGTGCGCATGTTAGTAAATCCCTGGTTGTGATTGTTTTGTGTTCTACTAAAGTGTTACTGAATTGTCTTTTAATGTCTTGTAATATTGTTTATTAATGTCCTGATATTCACATGCACCACCACCATTCACCACTTTGTTTAAAGTCATATGCAAATCTTATGAAACTGTAAGTAAATGTAACAAACCATTTAAAGGTATTGTTCAAATAAAACAAAAGAGAAAAAAGTCAGAGTTTCAATTTATAGCCGATGATATCCACCCTCCACCCCGGCCCGCGGACTCCTCCGTGGATAGGCATCTGGCCCTTTCAGGTTTGTAACTGGGTACCATGGTCTAGAACCTCCACTGATTCTTGTTGAACCATAAAAGAAAAAGTAGCAGAGAGAAAAAGTTCTGCATGCAGCAAACTGTGACTCAGATATTGATGAATAAAGAGCAGAGTTCGTCTGATGAGCTAGGGTGGCAGCGATGACTTCTAATGTTATTTTACTGTATCTGGGTGTCATTCAAATGGGTGTGCAGAGAGTAAACTCAATTAAATGACTTTTCAGGGAGTGTCTGTCGGCATGATGGATCAGAATGCAGACTTACAACAAGCCATCAGATAAATAAATAAAGAGGGGTTTTAATTAGGTTAAATGAATGAAGAAATTAATTAAATCAAACAGTCTCGTTGTCATCTAAATGGTTTTAAAAGAAAGAACAAAAACTAACAAAGAATACAGGAGTTCAAAATCGAACAGGAAATAAAGACAAAGAAATAACCTCAAATCAAAGTCTAAATACAGAAAATATATGACAGAGTGAAGTTCTAAAAAAGTCAAATGGTGCAAAAAATAGCAAAACACTCAAATGGACATCTGACAGAACAATTCATTGAGCAACACTGGTGACAAAAGCACTCTGCATCATTTAAAACTTCTCATCTCTGATCTGTGTGCAGGTAAATACACCTAAAAGGATCGCTGAACGTTATTTTATCATATGACAATAACAACTTTAATAAATCAAAGAGACTAATGCGCTCAAATGCAAATTAAAACATCAAAAAGCCACAAAGCCTTTACTGTAAACTGAATGTATTCATCCTTTAGAACCATGTTAGGAACAACCGTTAAGTTGTTCTAAACTTTGATTTAAAAATGACATCCGGCAGACACGCACCTGTCATTGTCTGACTTTAGAGTCTGGCAAAAGAAATAAGTGCAAAGGGAGGAGGGAGGGGGGGAGTGGGGAAGGCGGGGGTGGAAGGAATGAAAAGAGAAGACAGGGAGAGACAATCATGCCTTTAAGACAAATGGTAACCGTTTTAAAGAAAACACAAAAAGTGTGACAGAGGTGTGAGTGGAGGGAAGAGATGAGGAGGGTATAGAGGAGGTAGTGTGTGTGTGTGTGTGTGTGTGCGTGCGTGCGTGCGTGCGTGCGTGCGTGCACTGTTGGGTTGTTCCACCTTTTAAAATTTCTGCAGCAAATGGAGGGAGGGAGCCGTCTCCTGCAACAAGTCTAACCTGAATTAAAGCTAACAAGATGTCATGATTGCAGGGTGCTGAAAATATGAAGGAACAACCAAAGAAAACAGGAAAGAAAAAAAAACTAGAAAAGAAAATTAAACATGAGCTTTTGTTCAGTCGGCTCTTCTCCGTCTCTCTTGCTCTTCTCAGGTATCAGACTGACAAGAACGCTGTTCTTTTCTGTTTCACTGTCCGTCACAAAAAAAAGAAAGATATTTAGTTTATTAAATCTTCAAAATGGAACAAAAGAAACAACATGAAGTCCTGCAGGGTGCACGTGCTCACTTTGAGTCATATGCATGAACATACAATAAATAATTTACACACATGAAACTTGCACTGCACAGAGAATGCAGATGGAACGGAGAGGAATTCATATTAAACATTTGATTAGGTAGAAAATGTGGTTTATGAAAGACTGTGATTGAAAAGCATTTTCACTTAAAGCCAAAACATACATTTTTTTTCTGTTGATCTCTGTTATTTCAACCAAACCAGGATAAAACATTCAAACACTTCAAGTTTAAATGAACACTGAAATGCATTTCAGTGACTAAAACAAAATGTGAATATTTTATTCAGTTTTCTGCATAAAAATCACAATCTTCTCCTAAGACACCTCCTATATACAAAACACTAAAAATACAGAAAGTAAACTGTTCGTCAGGGTCAACTGTTTAAAGTGTTTCTTACTTCCTGCACAGTGGAGGGAAACAAACCATGAACTGTGTCTAATGTGGGTTTTCAAAACATGGTTTTGTCTTATTTCTGATTCTGGTAACCAGTTGTTTTATAGCCAGTCTGCAAATGAGTTACGTTGCCTTGAAAGTGCAGAAATGTCACATTTTCTGCCTAAAACAATTGAATTCAAAGACAAAACTGCAGAATATTAATTTCACCCAATCATGACCACATTTATGGAGTCATTGCACTGTAAAACAATTAATGCTATTTTACCGTAATTGCATTAAAAATCTGATTTATTGCTATTTTTCTTATAACATCAATTTTTAATGTATTTTATCAGGTGACAGTTGAATTTTGTCCAGGACATATCGCCAGTTCATCACACTTCATTTAAAGTCAATTTAAAATAAACAGCTTGAAATTCATATTTTTGGACTTTAAAAGAAATTAAATTTAAATGATGTGAGGCTTCATTTTCTCATTTAACCAGCAAAACATCACCAAAAAGCTCTCATCTGGAGTGAAAATAGAAGAATCACCGTTTATTTCTAAAACACTGACTCACTTTATAGATATACTAATGATATCATGTAGCGAGGAATTACCTGACATTTTAAACAAGGTGTTTGTTGAATCATAGCCATGTAGTGGTTACTGTTTGTGACTCATGTGCTCCTGCTCTCACTTTACCCCAACTTTGACCCACAAAAAGACAAAAGCAAATGATCAGTATAGTTAATTTATACAAAAACTGATCATAAATCAAATAGATAAATATACAATGAACTGTTGTTCTTTTTCTTATTCATTTATGACTATTTTTTATTCCTTTATTTTTCTTGAAAACATAATTTATAACTTTTAAAGATCTAATTACAAAGATGTCTCTTCTTACAACATTATTACACCAAATAGCCTCATTTGGTGCATGTTTCCTTCATCTTCATTATTTTATTAGTTCCTGTCATTCAGCCTTTCTATCATACCTTCTAAATGAGGAGATAAAATACAGATCAGAGGCAGACTAAGCTAGCGATCAAACCACCAGGCTCACATAACTGTTCCTGTCACTAACATCAGGTTGGCTGGACTGGAGGGGATAATAACTGAGATAATAGACAGAGACAAGATTAGAAACTCCTAAACTAAACCCTGAATTTGCCTTAGAAATACCTCTTTAAACTATTCATCTGTTCCTTAAAAACAACTGCAGGCCATCTGGTGAAAAGTTAAAACAAATCAGTTTGCTTCCAAAGAGACACCCCCTGCTTTTTATGAGATAAAAAAAAGTTAATCCCTGCAGCAACTAAATGAATGACTGAGATTTAGTCATAATTAGACGTATTTTTCTGCTTAGTAGACATTCTCATGTCTTAACATTGTTTTGTCATCCTTTATCTTCCGTGATGGATGCACCAAAGTGCACCCAAAGTCATCGAAACCAGGAATCTGGAGGGATGCCCAACGAGCTGACGAGCATAACGCCCACAGTCACCATGTGCCTAATTGAACTCAGCTATTAAAACCAGCATTCTTTGCAAAGTTGTCATTGTCACTGTGGACCACAGGTGTTCACAGCAAGCCTGGACATGCAGAAGATTTAGGAAAAGCCTGCTCTTCCACCGCTGTGCAACGTGTGTTCCATCACAGATTGGAATAGAGGGTTAACTTCCTGTTGCAGGGTGCAATGTTGTAATGAATACATCTCCTTCATTCCCTTTTTAACGTACACACATTCTTGTGTCATTACAAGCTAATGCTGGTTTGTTTGGTTTTTAAAACAGGCCTGGCAGTTATTAAATGCACACTGGCCCTAACGTTTCAGCATTCCTCCGATGGCAGACAGCGCCCACAAACCGCAAGGAGAGGACACAAGAGAAACTAAAGATACTGTTGATTCAAAAACACAAAAGGATTCATTACTTACTCAACCTCGTTTATGACACGAGATTGATGAGACTAACCCCCCCTTTTTCTGTGTCAAAAAATAGGATGTGTCACTAAAAATCATTAATCCAGCTGCAGATTGGAAAATACAAAGTGATTCAATTCTGCATCTAATCAGGAAGTTAGGAGAAGTTTAAGAAAGTGATTTTGAAACAGAAACATTCAGAAAACAGGGAAATGTACTGAATTCTGCTCTTCAATAAGAGTGAAAATAGAGAAGGATAGTAATAAAATAAAAACAAAAAAATTTATGTGGTTGTAGCTTATACAAAAACAACAACACAGGGATTTTTAAACTAGCTTTTTATTTTTATAGGTTAGTCTTTTGTAAAAAATAAAACTAAAAAATTCTAGCTGCTTTTATTTTGAAGAATTTTCTCTGGGATTGTTTTTAGATAATTTATTAACCAGAACTGAAACATGGTAAGTTGGGGAAATTGTCATAACCATTTACAATAAATTTAAAAATATATAATATTAATAATAATAAACTGTAGCAGTAGTTGTTGGCAGTTCTGTGGATTTTATGATAATATATAATATTATTCTCAATTCTATGAACCTTTAAGAGTCTGTTAGAGTTTGAGCATTTGCTGCACTTTGAATACATTCAAAATCAATATTGATAAGTTAAATTTGATAAAATGTATTAAAAATCTAAGCATTTTGTGAAAATGTTTTCCAGTAATAAATTTACCGTTTTCACCTCTGAAAAAAATTCAAATTATTAAAAAAACACACATCATTCAGGAGAGAAAAACCTTCAACGTTAGTATTTTGTTGTTGACTTTTTAAGGTAATTTATACTAAAACATTAATATCTTACTGTTCAGTTTAAGGTGTAATGCAATGTGAATGAAGCTTAAAGGTTTAAAGAAGATCATGTGTGTGCCACCTCTGATTTAAATGGGTAAAAGGTTTTGGAGTTGAACAAGTCTTTCCACTTTTCAGAATAACCATATCACAAATACCTCTATCTGCAAAGACTTCAGAAGAGCCAGGCTTAATAACTATTATTATTTCCCCCAAACCATCAAAAACATTTTAGTTCTAATCATACTGAGGAGACTGTTGACTTTTTAATTTATTGAAAATCCTTCTGCATCTCTTTAATTACAATAAATGTAACGTGTACAGTATTTGTCATATGCAGATATACAGTATATGTAGTGTTAATACAGGATACTACTACTACAGGTTAATACTGGATCAGTCACCTTGATGGATTAATCTGAGGGTAGCGGTACTGGCTCTTAACGGGAATCAGATGGTACCCCATGTCTCATGGCTGGATGAGACACCACTGCTCTCAGCAGACTCAGGACTTAGACGATGACAACCAACGTGGACTGTCAGGACGCTTCTATAAACACACACACATAGATAGGATTCATATACATAATTCTTTTTTGCAAGACACAAAAAATGTAATTAATTGTATTTATCAAAACATAACTAAACATGAGGAAAACCTGTATCAAAACATAAAAGAAAATCATATTGCTAAATGTTCAAAGAGGTTTCAAGTTTTCATTGTGAAAACAATCTAAACTATTTCACTCCTTTTTCTCTCCATTTGAAAACGTAAGCAAATGCATTTTTGTTAAACTGAATATGGAATTTCTGACAGTAATATGATTTGTTCCTTACAAGAAGCAGCACATTGAAAGAATTTGCAGGTGCATTCACCTGTTAACACCCCAAGGGAGAAACACCTGTCTTATTTACCTTCTCTCTTTTAGAGCTGTAATCGGTGTCTTAAATATGTATAACAATGCCAAGTCTCATTCCAGCAACTCATTTAGGGCATCAAAGAGTCGCATGAACTTAAAGAAAGGTGTTCCAGTTTGAGAGATGACATTTTATCTGCTGAAGGTATTTTAAACTACAAAACCAGATGAATTGTCTTTTATAAAAGAAAAGGTAAACACAGCTAACACTTCAAGTCATGAGGATTTAACAGGATTACAACAAAAGGGAGAATCCGTTGACTGAGTTCTTCAAGCATTCTGGCAATGTTCAATCATCAGTTTAAGGAAAGACAAGTTCATTCTACTGTACACTCCAGACTGAAAGAAAGAGATGGTTGCCAAAACAACAACAACATAAGCCCAAGTCCTATGGCTTTCAGGCATTGAGGGATTTGCAATGTCGGATTCGTGCAAGCAAAGGGGAACAAGGAACTGTCAGCCAAAAATTAAATTGCTATGAAGAGTTTGCACAAGAATGTCTTGGCTTTGATTTAAACATTATCACCCACATGCTTCAGTGTTTTCCAGGCTGCAGTTTTTCACTCCCCCTGCTGGTTAGCAGCTGACACAAACAAGTTACAGCTGCTTCAGGGGTAGTTAGAGATTTAATACTTCACTTTTAGCATCAAGTTCTGACTGGAGACTGAGTTTAAAGCTGTTCAGAACTCATGTTCATACCAAACAGCATAAATGAGAATAATCAAAACTAAAACCTATCAAATGTATAAATTGAAATGACAAAACACAATACAGGAGTATAGGTCTTTTTTTTAAACCAGAGACAAATGAAAGAAAAATGTCAAACGACCTTCAATATTGTATTTATTACACTTTTCTGCCATTTAATTATGGAAACGGTGACTCATCAGTTCATCACATGCCGTGCACCTGCTTTTGAAACTTGAAAAAAAAAAGTCCTTGGAGTAAAACAGTAGCTCACACCCTTCAGTGACCTGCCTTTGTTTTTTCCACTGCTTCTATTATAGTAGTGCTATTGCTGACGTAGTGTTCCCTTCTTCATTGTTGCAAAGGCATTATGAGAACAGTGAACATACCAACTGAATTAGTCAGAATTACACAACAAAAATAAATGATGTGATCGATAATGAGAGACTGGGGTAATTTTAGAAACATGAGAGAGGGGGGTTCCTATATTCAGTTTTAAAAAACAGTCATGGATGATTGTGAAAAGAAATTATTTTAGCAAACTAATAAAAAAAAGGCAGTATGATTGTAAAAAAGACACAAAATACACATAATATGAATTATTTGATGTGTTAATGTTGTCTTGCTAACAGCAATAGACCAATACACTAGACTAAATTAAAGAAATGACTACATGTGAGTGATAATGTTTTTTGTTCATCTCAGCTGGTAGATTCAATTTAGCTCAATAGCACAGCCTATTGGACACATAGAGAACTGCACCCGAGTGTCAAAACAAAAGGAGACAATTATGTGTTTTCCAATATGATACTAAATAAAAAAAAAATCAACCCACAAACGTGAAATAAGTATGTCGTTTATTTTGCTGCATTTTATGGAAATATCAAGTAAAAACTCGACATTGGTTAGTCACATCACGTGATCCGTGCGTCACGTCTAGTCAGAAGCAGGTGAATTGAACCCGGAAGAGAGATGCTACTCCCTCAAAAATGGTGTTTTTAAAGCTAGAAGTTGTTCAAAAATGAGCGATGGATATTTAAAATCAACCCAAAAGCAACGCGATAAAGAAAACATATGAAAACTGAGCGCTTGGTTTCTGTATGTAGTAACTAAACTGCGTTTAAAGGGAAACAGTATGGACTACATCGGAGGATCCTACACGGTGAGACACTAGCTTGTTTTTTTAAAACTCTTTGAACGGTATTTGTTTCTTAAATTTTAATTTATTGTATCGTAATTGTATTCAAAATATATATATTTAAAATGAGCATTTTTATGTTCTCAATCTTTAGACTGTATTGCTGACGTTTAGAATGATAATATCCTTGGTTTTGCCTCCAGATTTACGTTGCTTTTATTTCATTTTATGGAACCGTACTGAACAAATAACCTGCTTTTTTTTTTTAGGACAATCTTATTGGGACTCTTCTTGCAATTTTTGGGAATCTAATTGTCAGCATCTCCTTAAGCATTCAGGTAAAAAAAAAAAATTCTCAAGTCTTTTCGAAAAAGTTCTGTTTGAAAATGACTTTTAGTTTTCCATGTTTCATGTTAATGTTTTGTGTTAACATGGTCACTAGATGAACTGAATAGCCCCTCTGGGATGGGCTGTGTTTACAGATTAGAAATATAATGTTATGTCAACATAATGGGCCTTTCTTGTTGTATTGTTTGCCTTTCTGCATTTGTGACGCTCATTTTATAATGTGGTTAAAGCCTCCTTTGCAGGTTTGCTGTGTTAGTAAATGCTGTGAATTCACTGGTTGCTTTCTGTCCCCATTTCCTTTTCTGTTTTAGAAATACAGCCATGTGACGTTAGCAGTGACAAAGGAGCAACGCACCTTCTACCAGACTAAAACCTGGTGGTTTGGTTTTATATTCATCTGTGTTGGGGAGGGAGCCAACTTTGTGTCCTATGCTTTTGCTCCTCTGGCCATCATAGCGCCTCTCAATGCCGTGTCTGTCCTGAGTGAGTGTTGCCTAAATGCAGAATGCATGAAAAACTAGTAAAACCAGAATAAATTGCAATGAAATTTAGGGAAAATTGATCTTCTTTTATATTTTCCATGTTTTTTTTTTTAGCAAGCTCAATTTTGGGCTTCCTATTTCTGCGTGACAAATGTAAACCAAAGGAATTTGCAAGTAAGTCGAAAAAAGTAGCGAGGATGACACTTTCTGTAGATAAATAATTGATAGAACTTCACTTCAAAATTACCAAAATATCCCTTTGAAGTTATGCAAAGTGTGTGTTGTAAAGAGGGAAGTTGTACCTTATAAAAGCATCCTTAATTTGTATTATGTTTTGTCATTTCAGAGCACCATGGACTTTCCTTCCTGGGTTATATCTTTGCTATAGGAGGAACTTACCTTTTTGTTTCATTTGGACCAAACTCTCATGAAAAGCTCCAAGCAGAGAACATTGTGACCCATATCGTAGGATGGCCTGTTCTCTTGTATTTGGTGAGATGTTTTATTTGAACGCACAATGAAAACAGCAGTTATGTGTTGTGGCTCAAATTATGACCTTAAAATTGCCCCAATGTAATTTGACATTTGTCTCTAGCTTGTTTTGTGTTTTGTTTGAATACTAACTTTTTGTTCACCTCACAGCTCCTGGAGATCATCACATTCTGCTTGCTCTTATACTTCTACAAACAACGCAATGCGAACTATCTCGTTATTATTCTTCTGCTGGTGGCTTTGCTGGGTGAGTCATCAGTGAGCATTAAAGGCTGATTGGTTTTTTGGGAGAAAATATTTACATGCTTGTTTGTTCTGTGTTTAATTGCCGTGTCTGGGAACAGGCTCAGTCACAGTCATTACAGTAAAGGCCGTTGCAGGCATGTTGGTTCTCACATTCGAAGGCTCCATGCAGCTCAACTACCCCATCTTCAGTGTCATGTTTGTGTGCATGGTGGCGTCAGTCATTTTCCAGGCCAGGTGAGGGAAAATTCACGAATCCTTGTTGTAGCAACTCATTTTTTTTTTTTTGCTGGATTTAATTTAACCTATTATGTAAACAAATGTAATGTGTTTGTGTTGTTGTAGGTTTCTTTCCCAAGCTTCTAGACTGCACGACTCCTCTATGGTTGCGTGTGTCAACTACATCCTCTCCACCATTTTTGCAGTGGTAGCCGGTGAGTTTCGGTTGTTTGGAGTGTGAAAAAAATAGTCTGCAATTAGCCGGAAGACACAGGCATAAATAATCACTCCTGATTTAGTCAACACAAAAGAAGCATTTAACGTGTCACTTTGTTTTTTTTTAGGGGCTGTGTTTTACTTGGAGTTTAACAATGAAGACGTCCTTCACATCTGCATGTTTGTCCTGGGGTAAGAATTATAATAATTATGAGATTAGAAGAGGTTTAATGCCATTTGGATGATTGGATTTCCAAGTTTTGTGTGCTCCTTTTTCGCTCACGCCAATAAAACTGAACCAGCGTTAACCTGCGAGTCATATCAGCTCAGAACAAATGATTTTCCTTTGAGTAAAAGATTAATCTAATTATTTTGTTTGTACAGATCTGCACTGTGCTTCCTTGGGGTCTATCTCATGACCAGAAACAGGAAGAAGAATAAGATCTTTGAGCCGTATGTCACCATGGATATGACTAACGGTTCGTTTAAACTTTATGATTTATGATCTGTCATTTTCTCGTCAGAGTTCCTCATGTGAAAAGCTTTCTGTTGACTCTCTGTTCAGGCGTTCCAACGATTCATGACAAGGGCCTGGGTGTCCAGCCGGACTATAACGGCTCTTTCTCCTATGGGACTCTTGTCAACAACGATGGAGTGGCTGCTACGTCTCTACCTGTAAACCTGGAGCAACCAACAGTCAGTGTCAGAACGTCTGATACAAACCAGGCTGACTTTAAGAAAGATTAAGACTCACCACTCCTTTTAACTGCAACAACACACAAAGACCTTAAATTCCTCAGATTTTGTCTTTGGTTCTTGTGAAACCGTCACCAGCCTCCAACCTCGCCTTAAACTCTTATTAAACTAAAAAGTATGAGACAGGAAACTTTCTTCAGGAACGCCACAAAGTTTGGGATGCCTTTGATGATGCCATGTTATGCCGTCTTCCTCCATTTTGTAAATGCACATTGAGGAAATGATAAGAAAAAAAAGGGCTTCTAGATGGACTCGGAGTGAAGGAACTTTGACTTAAATGTACCAATGATTGAATAGGAAATTAGGTTAAAGTGCCCAGAATGAAAAACACCAACAGTGTTCCATCTTGTAGTTTGTAGTCGTGTAATCTGCCTTTTTTAAATAGATAAATGAGCAGTAACTTCCACAAATATTACGTTTTTGTTTATATTCAGGTATTACCGGGGATGAACTGTACAGAGATCCGTTCTTCCATCTTTGTTCTGCTTCTCAAGTCAGGTTTGTTTTCAGCTACCATAATAACGTAGCTGCAGAGCTTCCTTTAACTCTGATACACATTCGCTGCTTTAACTGACCTCTGCTTCTTATTCTTGGGATTCTATTGTGTTATGGCTTTTGCTCGTGCGACCAAATGTATTGTTTTAAATTATTGTGACATATTTATGAATTTGTTTGCTTTTAATGTACCTCATCATGGAGCTTTATTCTGATAGATTCAAGAAAATGGTTTACAAACCAGTTCGTTGACCATTGAAAAAGGAAACTGTTTCTTTGTATTTAAATAAAATCGAAATGCTCGAAAAGGCTTGAAGAACAGTGCATAAAACAAACAGCTGTGCTCGGCTGCAGTTCTTGTAGACTTCTCTGCAAATAGAAACTTTTTCAGTGTTAATTGAACAGATCTAATCAAAGTATATGAGGTGATATGACCTGTTTACAGACTTCTATCACTCTAAACTACCTGAGGTCAGTCGTGTTAATAAATTAGCTTTCTTGTGACACAAACATGTTTTTGTTGTAAATGATTAGCATTCACTTTCACAGACAAACAATCACGAGTTAACCTTTCAGCGCCAATTCATTCTACTTCAGTTTCCAGCTCCAATGAGAGACCTCAGAGTGTTTTAGGGGATAAAATCTCTTATCCTGTCGCACAGAATATAATCCAAACATACCTAACTTCCAGAGAATCTTACAACCCTTCTATCTCACTATAATCAAAAACATTTTAAATGTAATTAATACTTAAAAAATGGTTTAATTAGTATTCTGACCCCTAAACAGAAGCACTTCATTTAAAGAAACATTTGCCGTGCAGATGTGTCAGTGATAAATATACTGGTTTGGCTGCTCAAAATATATCCCGTAGTATTTAAATATCACTGCAAGTTATGTATGTTTTTTTTTAGGATTTTCTTTAATAGACTTGATCTCATCCTGTTCCTTAATGTTCCTCATCCTATACAAACCCTGGCAGTACAGACGTCACATGGTGTTGGGTTCTGTCATCGATTCACTGGTTTCTAGAATTGTGGCTCCTCTACTTCATCTCAGACTCTTACACCTGTTGCTAATCTGTAATCAGCTCAGCTGGTTTAACTCCCGCTTCTTTGTTAGAGAAATTCCTTCTAAGTTTTTTGTGCTTTGGTGCATCATTAAATACTTTCACCTTCTCAGAGTCTGCACATTTGAACACACTTGGCAAATAAGTCTAAATTGACTGTAAACAGAGTTTTCAGTTATTTTACTCTTTGTGAAGAACTTCCTGAACACCTTTAAGGTGTTTCTGTTCTGTAGGATGAGCTAACAGCTAGCCTGAGTGTAAACAGGTCTAAAACGGCTCTAATCTCTAAAATGTAATAGCAGTTTGTGCAAATGTTGTTTTACAAACCTTTAAACTGCTGTCAGTGTTGCAATGCAAGGACATGGAATGATTTGATTCTTCAGGTGTAAATCACCAGCAGCAAATCAAAGCACTTCCTTTGCATCCATGGGTCAAATTCAGCAAGCATTTCTTATTTCTGTTAAAATAACAGAAAGCAAAACTGACAGGAACGTAAAGACTTGTTCCATTTGCATTAACTATACAATTTAATTTTGAAGCCACTGCCAAAAATACAAACTAACCTTTAGCTCATCAGTCCTATCTAAGGTAAACTATTTCCATTTCTAATATTAATTACAACATTTACACATAAACGCACTTCACAGGCTGGAGAGTCCCTTTCAGAATAAAACACAATTGTTGATGCACAGAAATCTTATTTATTTGGAGTCAGATATCAAATCTTTTCAACATTTGATGAGATATAAATATGTTTAGCACTTTTGTACACGTTGCTTTTGAGGTCAATTTTATTCTAGCTCATTTTAAATAATGGGTTTAGTTCCACTAGTTAGATTAAAAACAAACCAGAAAAGGCATCAAAAGAAATCAAATGAAACTTAGCTTTGTTTCAAACTGTATCAAAACTGCTCTAAAATTGTCTATCAATAAAAAGATGTAAAAGCTCTATTAAAAATAAAAACATGAGAGCAACAGGTGAATCCAGCAAACTGTAATCAGGAGATATTTCTGCACATTCATCAAATCTTCCTATAAACCAGGAAGGACAGTGAAGAGAGTCCAACTGTAACCAGTGGGACTGACTGGGATGTTGTTTTATGAAGTGATCGGACTGAGGATCACTTCGCTGCTCCATCGCCACCAATCTTGCAGCGGAGCATCCTCCCCTCCCTGCATCCAGATTGGTCGCCGGCATCCTCCGCCCTCGTCTCATTGGCTTCACCTGCGGCTCCTGACGCAGCAGTAGGCTGCATCAGATGGATCCCAGTGATAATCCAGTGGAAATAAACACCCACGCATCTGACGGAAGCCTCCAAAATAACAGCATCACTAATCTGCTCCATCCAGAAAAGTCTGTGAGGGGAAGAATTTCTGACTCGGTTCCGTTTGCAATGGGTGGTTCCGGACGCGTCCACTGACGGCAGTGTGGTGAGTAACGACGGAGGAGGATATTTGCATTATTTGAGCCGATTAGTGAAGAGAAATAAAGCAGCAACTTCATCCGCGGGTGAAGCTCAGTCAGTGGAAACTTTGGGTGTAAATATCAGCTGTTCTGCAGCTGGAAAGCAGCATTTAGAGCTGGGAGTAAAGTTCACGATGCTTTCCCCAACTATAAACGCTCCTACTGAAATATTGCATGATCTATGATTTATGCCAAAGCATCCTCTATATCCAAAATTTTGTTTTAAAATGTGGTTGCTATTTTTTTTAGCACATTTTCCCACTACAGAGAGCGATTGTGCTGATAAAAACTTTGCTGTGATCAGACATGTTCTAGAATCTGCTGTGACATTTTTCCTCGTGTTTTTGTCCTTGAAGAAACGTCATTCGAGAAACACGATTCACCGCTAGATGGCGCTCTGCCCTATTTTATTCGTGCCAAACCTTCATCAGAGTGATTATTTTACAGCCCGTTTCAGTCTACACTTGTAATTTCGCCTAATAACTTATGGAACTTTTACATTTCAAAGATGGAAATAGTCACATACAATGTATTTAAAACATTTAGAGCTAGATTTATTTTTAGTTTTTTTCTTATTTTGCAGATCTAACGTTTTATTTGAAAAATTTAAACAATTTATTTTGGAAGGGAGCAGACTGAAAACAGAGTCAAATGGATTTCATGGGGCTATGGATAAAACTAGTACAGTGATTAAAAACTAATTTTGTTTTAGTAAAAAGTTGAACAATTGCATATGGTTTAGTGCAGTTGCATCCAATCATGGTCCTCAAGGGCCACCGTACTGCAAGTGTCAGTTGTTTTTTCTGCTCCCACAAACCTGATTTAATGGATGAATTGCCTGTTTAAGTTCTGCAGGAGCCTGTTAATCACCTGCAGATTGAAATCAGGTGTTGGAGCTGAGAAACACCCAAAGCATGCAGGAGGACAGTGGCATGCAAGGCCCCTGATTTGAACATCACTTAGAGAAGCACTCTAATCCTTACAATCATTTTTTCCCATCAAGCATATTCACTGTTTTATCTCCCTTTTTAGTTCTCAACCTCTGTGGTCCCTGTTCGCCTCAGCAGCCTCCAGAAAGGAATCGAGATGCTGCGAGAGAGCTCCAAGGCCTGGAGCAACGGCTCAGAGGCCTACAGCAGCGATCCTGAGGAGGACGAGGAGGAGGAAGAGGAGGACATGGTGTTTGGGGAGAGCGATCAGGATGGCACGGCGGAAGAGATGATGGACCTGAGTGACCTGCCCACAGCGCTGTTTGCATGCAGCGTGCATGAAGCTGTGTTCGAACAGGAAGTGCACAGGGTGAGACGCTGCTATGCTTCAGGTTCTGCTGCAGATGTTTGCACTTTAGATGCATTGCTGCATTCGTGTTTGAGTTGAATGCACTCTGCTGTAAACACCTGATGCTGCTTTTTTAGTATCCATGGTGACAAGAATGCAGGCCAGCAAATTAGAACATGACTTCCACTGAATCACATGCCATACTTGGGCTTAATCCCTGTGTCTCTGCATATCATTCACTCATCACCTTGTGCAGCGTGTTATTCATGCCCAATTATTCACAAGCAGAAGATTTCCCAACAGGCTTCACGCAAAGCCACCCCCCCACACACATGCATGTTTCAGATAAAAACTAAAATATGTTTCTCCCAGCTCCATCAAACTCCTGGAGCAGGGAGTGCCTGGGATCTATTTTCTGGAGGAGGATACAAAGAAAATGCTTGTAATTTTCTGCCTTCTAATCTAATTATGGCGTCCCAGGATTCCTCATCCTTCCAGCTGGCATCCTTACATCTCCACCTCTTCTCCTTCCACACATTCTCACTCTGTGTCAGGTCCATCCATCTCTTTTACTGTATCAGCCCTCTGAAAGATGTCCGACTCCGTCTCCTGCATAACAATTTTTGCTCGTTAACTTTCTCCTTCCTCCGTTTCCTCTCTCCTTTTGTATTGATCATCTCTATGTATAGAAATGCAAAGCAGAGAGGCTAAATTTGGCTCATGCACCAAATCCTTTTAAGTGAATCACTCGTTCTTTGTGAGGTTGCTGTTTGTACACTCATTGCTCCTAGCGCTGGAGTCCGCCCCCTTCTCCTCCGTTCTTTTTTGCCTCCTCACTTCATTACGATTCACGCTCCGGCTTTTAAGTGGAAATCACTCCCACGCACACTTCAGTCAGAACATGTCATTTGAGTGTGTTCCATATGTTTGAATCAAACAAAAAACCGACTAAAAATAGAAACTTTTGACTTTTACCTTCATAAATGGAGGGATGAGGGAACAAAAGATGGGTTTGCTATTCATTTCTAGAGTTGCCGTTATGTTCTTCCACCTGAGCAGTCATTCAGAGTCTGAAAAACTTTGGAGGACTTTTCTGCAAAAAAAAAAAAAAAAAAAATCTGACATCTTTTGAATTTGTTGTCTAGTGAAGAACTGGGACATTGCAACCTACTTTTTTTGTCTTTGGGCTCTTGGCTCTCTCCCAACACCGACATTACCTTCTGCGTCTATTCTCTGAGGCCTGCGTGCAGGAGGATACGCCGTTTCTGTTATCACACTCAGTTAGAGAGGAGGAGGGGGGAACTTGTGCCCACTTCTGTACAAAAAGCTCTTTTTACACAATGGAAGCCTTTTGTTTTTTTGCATATAGGTGAAGAGCCAGTAAAACCTAGTGGCACACTTCTTGATCTGCTGTAAACTAAATGAAGATCCTTTCAAATTCTTTGTTGTTTTTGTTTCTTGGAGAAGCTCAGCAGACATTTGATCGGTCCAATGACCTAAATACAGCAATTACTTATTTATAAATTTAAATTACCTCTCATGATTAAAACAAAGCTGCACTTAATGACTTCACTGATCGGGTGGATTTTGCTGTATTTGTAATGTTTACCTAGATGATTCCTTTAGCATTAATACTAGTTTTAGTTGCAAAATGCTAAAAAACAATAAAACAAATCTTAGAGGTTTTTCCACATTCTTTAAGAAAAGATATAATGATATAATGCAAACGTTTGTGCTTGGTGATGTGCATTTCAGTGTCTGAGGTCAGTACTGTAACTCCATCACAGACTGTCCCTCTTTTTATTTTAAGTATTATAGATATATATTGTCACTTCTCCACCTCTTAAGCAGGCTAACTCCCGCCTACATCTGTATTTTTGCTAAACTTGAAATTCAAATCATGCTGCATTTTTACTCATTTAGCAAAGAATCTTTCGAATTTAGTAATCCTCTCTGCAGGAAATTTGTTTGGTTTATGTTCACTGGTTTTTAAAAACGATACCTTTTTAACGTGCCCCTTAAATCAGCTTCAAAGAAAGCAGCTCAATGATTGAAATGTATGTGTTCCTGCAGTAGGCCTATAGAACAGTGGAGATTTTGACTTTAAAGAGAAAAGTGCAGGTATTTTAACAAGGGCTGCATTCCATTTGGAAGAAGTTCTGCTTGTTAGCAGTTTTCCAGAACAACTAGCATGCACAGCTGTGGAAATGGAATGCAGCCTTCATTAATACCCCTGTGTTTACCATCCTATCTCGTTGTATTTTAACCACGCTGCCAGACATTTCATCAAAACCTTTGGAAATGTGTTTGCCCTATTTTGATCATTATGCATCGTCTCTTTTTGAGACATTTCCAGTCAGTGTGGCTTCTGATCCACATTATTCTTCATCTATTCTGCTGCACTCTCAGAACACAAGTGCTAAAGGACTGAAGGAGTGAGGTGAAAAAGGTGTGTATGGGCAAAGTAACAAGGCAAAGTGATTTCTGTGCTTGTCAAGAAAAAGGTCAGAGCAGCCGTTCTAAATTGTCCCATATAGTGCCCCGTGTACATCAGCACTGAGCAAAGCTTTCACTGCAGCTCCTGCTGCTCTCTGGCTGAGCTTTGCCCCATCTTCAATCAGTGCAATCAAGTACCTGCAGGCTTTGTACAACATAAATATTTCTTTAGATCCTATGTGCAAAGGAGAGCCCAAATATTTTCAAGTAGCTTATTTTTTTATTGTTATTGAACAATACAGTATACGAAACCTGTTTTGTTTGAGGTCAGTTAAATATATTTGACCTTAAACTGACTGAATGTCATAGTAATTCAATGTACTAGTCCAGGAATATTACATTATAAACATAGTAAAGATACTATAATTAAAGTACCAATTGTGCTGTGATATACTGTAAATATAAATTCAGTATATGTACTGTAAAATAATGTGGTACTATTACTGTAAATGCTTACGGTGAGTTTTCCATCCAGCTGTTGCGTTACTGTAAATCTAACTTATTTAACGAGTTAGCTTTTGTTAAAACCACTTGTAGTTCTGTGTTAACTCTAAGAAGAAGATGTGAATTTATTTTTGTTAGTCATATAAATGTTGACTGGGTATCAAATGAAATGCATCTTCATTTAGGCAGAAAACTCTGAAACAAAAATGTTAGATGGCACTCAGGGAAATGAATATCATCAATAGCTCCAAGATTTGAGAGTATTTTTTTACAGCCTGACCTTACACTGACAGTTTGCTGAAAGTCAGTGTAAAGTTGCCCTGGTGGACACTATCTGTTCCACCTGAGTGTGTTTGATAGTGCTGCTCATATTAATATTGAGCAAGAAAGTAAGACAACCCCAGTGCAGAGTGCTGCTGAAACACTAAAGATAGTTCAGTAGAGGATGTACAAAGTGTGTGTGTGTGGATATGCAGGATAATGCTTGTATAAAATGCATCCTTGTATCTGGTAGAGATATAATTATGTGTAAGAATATGATCTATTTTGGCGCGCTGGTCCTCGGGGGGGGGGGGGGGGGGGGGGGGGGGGGGGGGGGGGGAATGTGAGGTAGTGGGTGCTGGGCAGGCTGAAGGTCAGCGGAGAGAGAGCGAACGTCCCCGGCCTCTTGCTCCTGCAGCAGCCTAGATATTATTCCAACATGCCGATTGGCCCAGTGTGCTTTTGCCTTTATTTATTACTCACAAGAAAGCAGAAAGCCAATTTCAGTCAAGCTGACAGCAATAGACGGCACAATGCAGCCAAGTGGAGCTGTTTCAGCACTCCAGTATTTGACAAAATAACATATTTGCTTGCAGTGACAGTTTAAATTATTCCAAAATCATGTCATGTAAAGTATAGACTCGTTTATTTTATTTTCTGAACACAAATGATTTAAGTGAAATGTGTTTTTGCAGAAGATAATTAAACTGTATCTTTTCTTCTAAGGTGAAAAATCACACCCTGATCCATGCACGAGCTCAAAACCCAAACCAGCTTAGTTTCATGAGGAGAAATTATGATAATAAACGATATTTGATGAATGAATGATTTTTAAAGGGCAGTAAAACTGCAGATTATAAGAGGAATGTATTTGTTTTTACTGATATAACCTAAGGTACACACAGATACTGTTGTCCTAAAACATTTTTGTACAAATGCAGGAACGAAACCAACAAAACAACCTGAACACGGAGTGTCTGGACTGCTTCCTTGACTGGAAACTGTGATTGTGCCAACAGAGCATAGTTCTGCTGAGAGCTCACAGATGGTGTGTCTGTGTTGATAACAGTTATTAGTTGTATTTTGATGTTGCCTCATTCAGCACTGCTGCAGTGGTGAAAACACGTAGATACTTCCACAAATGGTAGACATTTAGATGTATACGGTGCTGCTAGAGAATATGTGCCTTACTGATTTCTTCAGTTTTTGCTTCTTTTTTTTTTTTTGTCACCTAAATGTTTCAGATGAGAAAACAAATGTCACAATCAGACAAAGGTAACCCAACTAGGTAAATATTCAGTTATGAAGTGATGATTTAATTTATTCCTTGTGAAAACTGGTAATAAGTCTCTCACGTTACAGTGGAGGAATTTTGTCTCGTGCTTCTTTGCAAATTTGTTTTAATTCAGCCACAGTGGGGGGTTTCCAGGATGAAAGGCCCGTTTAAGGTCAAAGGTCAGACATTGTCCTTTAGGATTTTCTGGTAGAGAGAAAGGATCATAGTTCCGTCAATTACAGCAAATGGTCCAAGTCCTGAAGCAGCACAGCAGCCCCAGACCATCACACTATACACCACCATGTTGGTGTGGTGATGTTAATCTGAAATGCAGTGTTAGTTTTACTCCAGGTGTAACGGGACAAACACCTTCCAAAACCTTTTGTCTCACCAGTCCACATAATATTTCCCCAAACATCTAGGGGATCATCCTGTCCTTTTGGCTTTTGTGTTGTCTTTAGTCAGCAGAGATTTTGACCTTGGAACTCTCCCATGAAGCCATTTTTACAGTGTTTTGTTTATTGTTGAATCATGACCTCTCACCTTAACCACGCGTTCAGAGCAGATGCTGTTCTGGTGAATTTTCTGTAGAACAGGGCAAAGTGTGTTTGCTTTTTGAGATCTTTTAGCCTACTTTGTGTTGTCAAATGGTTTTTATGGATGCTTTTTTTAAATTATTCCCTTCCTCCCCCCAAAAAATGCTAAATGTTTTTTTTATTGATGTGCACTTATGACTGGTTTTGTTTACATTCACTTGATTAAGCCTGCCTTCGCCCCGCCCTCTACCCACTACACCAAGTCTAATTCTGAGACTGCAGGATTAAGATGTAAGCGACTGTGATATTCGCTCTCCGTCATGCTCCTGTGATTCTATTTAAATCGAGATTATTTTCTGGTTCAGTCGGTCTAAAAAAAGGAAATCTTCCGTGGCTGCTTTTAAGAAGAGCACAGAAATACAGTATGAGCTCCTATTTAGATGATGCCAAGAAAAAAAAAGGACTCTAATGAATTGAGGCATGAATGCAATCATATTGTCCATAAAATTGAGAAAAAAATGTGATTTGCTTTTAGGCATGAAAATGTAAAATTAGGGAGCTGAAATAAACCCTCAGTCAACAGAAGGTTTAGTTAAGCTGCGAGCAGTAAATTATGTTTTTCTCTTTTTTGTTTTTGTTGGAAAGATATATTTAGAAATGGAAAAATTTCAGGCTGAACAATGGAAAGTGTTGGTCTCTTAATCCCGCTGTTTTTCCACCTTGTTGTTTTTAGTCCCATAAGCTTGTTGATGTCTTAATGTTGTCTGGTACCTCGCTCTGCAGAGCTGGCTCCTTTTGAGGTGGTTTTTCTAAGATGTTTATCAGGATAGAGGGTGTGGAGAGTAACGTACAAATCAATGTATCACTTGTCCTTTACAGAAAGGAACTATTGATGGTACAGTACTTGAAGATGGGGGTGTGGGAAGACAGTTGTGTGGTAAAGTCCATAATTCAATTGAGTTTGTTTTTCCAGATTGTTCATTTTCCTCCATGAAAGCATTTATTCACCGTCTTTTAAGTCTGCATGACTCATCAGAGGACAAAAACTCATGTTCTTAGCTTTTTATTGTCCTGGCATTTTCTCCTCATCCATTGTCTACATATTATCTTCTTTTTATTTTTTACTTCCTTAGATGCTAGCAGCCCGTGTGCCTAAAATGGCAACTTTTTCTTTGTGCTTTAAGGCAGGCTGCTTGCGTCTTTGGTTATTCTGATTGTGAATATACTCAGTGAATATGTGTTTGACATTTACTGCCTGACAGGTTCATTTTTGTATTCACGCAAGTAAAGACATTCAATCTCGTCTTAAATCAGATGACAGGTATTCCTCCCAGACCACTCCCCCAGTTTTGTTTCAATGCTTGTCTGGCTGCTCAAGATCATCCTGTCATTATTTCCATCATATAACGATCATAAAGCAACCTAGTTTGGGGTGTTAAATTTGTTTTTGGTATTTCAGCTTCAAACATTCCCAAAAAACATACAATTAACTTAAGAAGTTTATTAAAATGACTTTGTTTCAGTCTGTACTTTTTTTTCAAATGATGCACTCAATCATCTCTTCCTAAATCAAACTCACCCGTTATGCATTTAAAGGCATACTATGCAGTTTTGACTTGTTTTTAGCACCCCCTAGTGTCTGTCTTAAGTCACTGTCGTAAAAACGTTAGCATTGTCTCTGCACCTATAAATCTAACAGTTGAAATGTCTCCTCAGCCTTCATTACTTTCTACTGGAGCGGTTCATCACTCATTCAAAGAAATCAGCTGTGTTCAAGCAGAGAGAGATTGAAAAAAAAAAAACAACAGATATCATGAGCTAAAAACACTACGGTGCTAGCATAACAGCTAACCACATTGGGTTAGCCTAACCCTCGTGAGATACTTGACTTTGTGAGACTCTAGGGCACCAAACTGGAGACTCAGAAGTTGCAAACGTGGTATTCTGGACACAAGCAGCAGATGGGGCTGAGTGACTTTCATTATCCCTGTAAAGGGTCATATTAGCACAGACTGGCTCAAGAAAAAGATCTACAAATATGAAAAAGTTACATAGTGTGCCTTTAAAAGCCAGCACAAATAAAGATGACAGAAGACAAAACACACTGATGGCATTCAGTGATATTTATTCATATGTTTCTATTTTTAAGCGTCAACACTTAAAAACTTTATTGACTCTCAGCTTGGACATCTGGGCTCCCGTAGCAGCTCTTCACTTCTTTTATGGCAGCACTGTGTCCTTGCCTTAGTTATGACTGATCAAGACTCGGTTTATTTACCTCGTTTCTGGACTATAAGCTGCCACTTTTTTCCACACGCTTTGAACACTGCAGTTTAAACAACAATGCAGCTAATTTAGGAACTTTTATTGGCTCACGAGCTTCATGCATGGTGAAAAATTATTAACGAAAACTGGCCACATGCATAGAGCACCTTTTGCTGAACTCTGCCAGTGGATCCTAACAGCGTGGAGCAGTGTCAAAGAGGTGGGCTGCTGCATGATGAAGGAATTTACAGTAGTTGTTTACATTTTCAAACAAAGTCTTTGGTTTATATCCTAAAAAGGCCTGATGTTATTGATGTTTTTAACCATTTATATTGATTCTTGTGTGATAAGTCATTTTCTAATCAAAAAACTTATGCTCTTTTGAGGTATGATCATTACTAAATGGTACAACTTGCTGGCTTCAATTGGCCTCTGCAATTTTCTAAAAGCCTTTTAGGTTCTTTATAGTCTGAAAATGTTGGCTATAAAATTATGTGCTTTAAAGACAACCTATTGGTGATCAAATATATATTTATCTAAAGGAATTTATTAAAAATATATATGAGGATGTTAAAACAGATCATAGTGCACTGCGCTCTAGAGAGTGACTCTATGAGCCTGTTAGTGGCATCACATGATGCACTTATTTTGATGAGCCACACCACAGCATTACTGGTGCATTTTCACCCAAAGAGATGAAATAAATACAGCGTGCTTCCAAATTCATTGAGTAATCATGATTTTAGTATTGACTAGAATAATCAGGATAATGATTTTTTTACATGATTAATCAGCCCCCTTTTTTAAAAAACTTTCCTGCAAACCTCAAAAACAGATCCCAACGTTTTAGCAAAAATGTTGACAGAAAATAAATGTTCTCTGCCTATTTGCTTTAAAAACAAAACATTTTTTAAAAGTATATGAAGATGCAATTTGGTCCCATGCAATAAGATGTCCATCATGAGATTTCTGCTTTTGAAGCAACGTGTGAGTTATGAGGGTAATTAAATAATCTCATATCATGACACCAAACTGAATTCTTTCTTGTCTTTTACCAGCAGAGCATCTGATTTGTCATTTGCTGCATCAGTAATCGGTCTATGGCTAAAACAAGAAGCAACCTTTTGACAGGTCAGGATGTCTTCATACAGGTCAAGAGGCACTGACTGGCTTTTGGTCTCCCAGTAACTTTCTTTAAAAATTGAAAAATGGATGATTGTCTTCCAGAAACGTCCAGTCAAACAGCTTGAATAAATCCACTTTACAGTTTGATTTGTGAGAATTTCTGCACTGATTTGTTGTCTGAGACAGATTTGAAAGCCACAAATGCTATTGTACCAGCTCACCATTCATCTTAGTTGTCACAACCCCCCCACCAGTTTCAATCAGAGCTGTCTGAAGTGGAAGAACGGAGCACTTTTTATCCCTCAGAAGAGAATCATCCGACTTCTTTCTGTCTCTTTGTTTGCTTCTCTCAGAAAATGGCACCCATTTCTCACAGCATTGTGTTGTCTGAGGAGCTGAGAGACGGCCTCAGGTCCTTTCTCTGTCCGTGTTATACTTCTTCTTTATTGCTTCTGCTGTTCTAGCTGCAGTCGGGCCTACATGCAGGTCAGAGAGTCTGCCTTAGCCATCCAAAGGTTTGACCTGATTTCTAAGCAAAGCAATCAGTGGAACCGTGGGCACGTGTCGGTCTGCGCCCCCTCCGCCTCCCCCTTCCCACACACAGATACACAGCAGCTCATCTCTGCAGCTCCTAAGCTGCTGGACTGAGTTAAAAAGCTGAACAGCTGCTGGTGGCCCACCAGATGTGGGCTGTGAACCAGAAACACACTATCCTGTCAGTTCCCATGTTTCAGCAAGGATGTTGGCTAAAGCATAACGTGTGTGTGTGTGTGTGTGTGTGTGTGTGTGTGTGTGTGTGTGTGTGTGTGTGTGTGTTGTTTTGATTAACAAGTTGACATCTTGGTTATTTTCTGCAAGAACCTCCCTTTTTTTTTTTACAGCTTTAAGTAAGAACGCACCTTGTCATTTATCACATGTAACATGAGTAAAATAAGTGCTCACGCCTGCAGTTTTCCTTTTGATCCATCTGCCTCTGAACTGTGATGATGTAACCATTTTATTAGCCACATTTCATTGCTGTTACCATCCCAAGCCACCATATAATGCAAGCTGCTTGTGTTTGTCTCATTCAGCTGATGGTAGAAACCATTCATGCTGTTCTTTACATTGACTTTTCATTTTTTAGTGTTTTTACTCTATTTTTTCCTACTTTTATTCCTCCAGCACTACTTGCGTCTTGGTGCTTCTCCGTTCAAGCCCGCTCCTTCTCACCTCCACTCTGTAGATCTGTCTCTCTGCCCTGTAGACATTCTTTTATCCTCTCATCCCTCTGTCTCCCCCTGGCTCCCTGTGCATTTACTTGGCTGCTTGCTTTATAAATAGCTTGGCCTAGATTACAGCAGCTGCAGTGGCGCTGGCACCATGATTTGGTTTTGGCTGGGCCAAGTGAGGTAGCCTGTTATAACTAGAGGTTGGCAGCAAACAGATAAAACTAGCATGTTTGTGTACAGATGCAGCCATGTGAAGATCAAGGGAGAGATATAGCAGCAGCCCCTCTGTATTCCTGCAGTGGCTCAACTCTAAAGTTTGTTTTTAGACATTTTATAACTTTGATTCATCTGATTTTGTGTCTCAAGAGCAGCACACAGAACATTACATCTGTATATACATTTTCATCACATTTCCTATTTTTGACGAAATGCTGTTTATTTTTGTTTACTTGAATTTATGCATTGTCTGCATATGCACGTGCATACATCAGTATTCATGTGAGTATTATGATGCACGAACGAGCCCGCTGTGATGATCTACTGCCCTGATTTCCCCTCCTGCTCTTCTGCAGAGCTCCACTACTGAATACAAATTCTGCTCGACACTGAGTTTGATCCTTCTCTGCTGCTGCTTTCCTGCTTTCTTCTTTAATCTGCTGCAACATGCATCATGCATGTCAGACACTCTGCAAGAAGGGAAGTTCAACCTTCACATCAGCTGCATTTCTTGTGTGATGAGTCATACTGTTTATTAATTCATTCATATAAGACACAAGGATTAGGTAAAAAAAAAAAACCTTTTCCTTAGGATGAATCTTTTAGTAAATCTAAATGCGTTCTCAGTTTTTGTATATATTAATGAGACATTATAAATAGACAATTATACACTTACTGCTTCACTTGTGGGTTAGCTACAGCTTAAGCTAATGGATTATACTGAACGGAATAGATCTATTTTAGGAAATGCTCTTTAGG
Organism: Callopanchax toddi; assembly: GCA_006937965.1. NCBI lineage: Eukaryota > Metazoa > Chordata > Actinopteri > Cyprinodontiformes > Nothobranchiidae > Callopanchax > Callopanchax toddi. The sequence continues at coordinate 1,950,545 of SSNR01000062.1, read as the reverse complement.
GGCTTGTTAGACATATTTTCTGTCCTTCAGACAGAAGCAGGCTCACTGTTTCCCACAGTCTTGGTGCAGAGCTGTAGCTACATATTACCTGCAGTCTCATTAAGCTCAGCAATAATTATTTTAAAATGTGAATGTTGCATGTTTTATATATTTTGCAGAATGCAAAGTGTTTAAATATAATCTGAGGTGCATAATGGAATAGAGCTCTATTTTTCTAATATGCAATTTTCATAAACCTGCAGGTTACAGAAATGGTTTTGTTTTAAATGTACATAATCATCATTGGCGACTAAGGCTATATGATTTTAGACAAAATAATCTTAGAATTTAAATCTTTTAAGGTGAATATTGTACAAAATATATATTTCACCTCTTGCTGTTGCAGATAGTTTGTACAGCCTCAGTTTGAAGGGCTAACGGTGGATTACTGCTACTTTAAAATGACTAAATGTATGTAGTGCTAACATTACATGCTTACTTCCATAGAGAACTGTATTCTATTTAGTTAGTTTCAGTAGAAACTGACACTGCTCTTTGTGTCTGGTCAGTATTACATCTTTCTGCCAAAATAAAAGTGCAATGCATCGTTTGCAGCACTATAAAGCTGCAACTATTTATACTTTTTTGTGTGCACGTAGGCAAACCGTTTATGCACAGACGCTCTCGTGTTCACAGATCTATGAACAGCAGTCTGCGACATCACATATACAGGCTTTACTGCAGCCCAAAAGAGCTGGTTAGTTAACTATTCAAACACAAGAAAAAGAGGAATAATTATCCTATTTTTACATCTATGTAGTTTCTGATAAATGATCTAAATGTTGTTTAACAGCTCATTTGATCATATTTAGTTCAGATAACGTAAAACAGCCATGGTTCTTTTAGTAATGGTTCTCATGAGGGAGCAGCATCCTTAAGCAGTAGTCATGAAACGAGCTACCACTGTGTTTAGAGATTATGTCAAAAATAAGAGGGCTTCACATTGTGTGGAGACTTGTTTTGAGTGTGCTGGCTGAGATTGAAGAGAGAGAATTGTGAATGAGGAGAAGAGAATTGAGAATGTAGAGGAGGAGGAGGAGGAGCAGATCTCACAGAATGAGGCCAGAGAAGAAGAAGAAAAGTGCTTTATCATCCAGGGTGAGGTGATCCATTTTACTTATCAGGTGCAGCAGACAGGATCAGAGGAATGCATCAACACCAAGACCATTAAAGAGCTCATGCAAAACACTGCATGGGTTTAAGCAGGAGTGGGCTGTTCATCACTTCCATTAGTTTTTTCTATTTCTTTATATTCTTTGTATTTTAAGCATAAAATGCCTGGGAAACTGTGAACTTTGAACAGATATTTTGTATCCAAACCAAATACCAGGTAAAGCACAGCACTTTGAGGACAAATCGTAAGCATCTGCTGCACTCAGATTTTCTTCAGGAAGAGTGAATTATTGACTCAAACTTGTTTGAACAAGCGAAAAGAATTTTCCAGTGTGCCATAAATAAGTAATGACCCCGGTCAGGGAGCTAAAACTACCCTAACTTCTTGAAAACAGAAGAGATTTAAAAGGGAAGATGGCACCTTCACACTCCTCTATTACTTCTGAGTATGTGATAAATGAGGCATGGCGATAATCAGGAAATAAAACCCAAACCTGTCGAGTTGCATCTTTTTTTCTGCCTTTACTGTGAACCATAACTTGAAGAAATAAAGCAGATTCCCTCACAGCAGAGGAAGGGTCTGACAGTGTAAATATGTTGGTTTGAGATCCAGACCGAGCTGGAGGAATGTCACACTCATCCTCACATATCTTTCACATGTTTTCCGTCTTCTCAACATGAACAATGCCTGACACACACGCACAGACATAAATAGCCCCAACTGCTTAGAGCCTCAGTATTAATGGCTCATGGAGACTTAACTGTCTCGACTGGTTGAGCAATTATTATTATGAAATGAAGGGCTAAAGAGAGATGATCTGAGTGATGGAAAGAAGACACGGTTAGTTATGCAACGGCATAATGGCTGTGGGTTGTTTTTTTTTTTGATTGGTGCTTGGCTGCAGTGGAAATTTTGATGAACATAATGATGAAGAGAAAGGGACCTGGGCTGCAGGGGCACAGCTTTATCTGCTGCCTTACTGGGAGGGATCCAGAGCCACGGTGCTGTCAACAAGTCCGTGATATGATGAACTTTGCTGTTCTCTCAAACTTTCTAACATCTAAGGCATCCCACATAGAAATGCACTCACCAAATTTAGAGATTTACCAGATTTCTTAAATCATATTAATTAAGGGAATTAGCTTCCAGAATATGAAGCTGACATGCACAGTTATGCAATAGACCCTGTGCACGAGAAAATGCTAACTTCCGGGTTTGAGACCGGATGTGCTATCTTTCGTTTCCGGTAGCTGTATTTGACAGTAAATCCTTACTGCGAAGATGGACTACAGAATCATGTCCAAATTACGAAAAGGAAAGGATCGGGTTAAAAAAAGGTTGTTGTATATCAGAGGTCGCGCTAGACTTTTTGGTTTTCCGTCATTTTGACTGACAGGGTTTAAAAAATCCGGTCATAATCTATTTTTATCCGTCACTTATTAATTTTAAAAATTATAATAATTACATTTTCAGTAGCATTATTGTTCAAACGGCTGCATGGTGGCGCAGTTGGTTAGCACTGTTGCCTCGCAGCAAGGAGGTCATGGGTTCGCGTCCCGGCTCTGCGACCTCTCTGCGTGGAGTTTGCATGTTCTCCCCATGCGTGCGTGGGTTTTCTCCGGGTACTCCGGTTTCCTCCCACAGTCCAAAGACATGACTGTCAGGCTAATTGGGCTGGTAAATTGTCCTTAGGTGTGAGTGGGTGTGTGGTTGTTTGTCTCGTTCGTCTCTGTGTGGCCCTGCGATGGACTGGCGACCTGTCCAGGGTGTCCCCCGCCTCTCGCCCCTTGACCGCTGGAGATAGGCACCAGCTGCCCCGCGACCCTCTGTGGAGGAATAAGCGGCTACAGAAAATGGATGGATGGATGGATTATTGTTCAAACACCGGGCCCATTTAGCACATAAATCCATAGGAATAGACTCTAAATTAGTCGATCAGCCAGTCATCAGATAGACATTTCTAAAAACTCCGTTTGGAGTTGAGCGCCTCGCAGCGAGGAGCAGCTCTGTGCGCTCGACGGGACTCTGATTACAGAATATTAACGTTCATTATGAGATCATGAGAGACAGTGAGAGAGGGATGAGGGGTTCACATATTTTTCATTGAGATACTCAGGGGAAAACCTGGCGCTGCTGTTTAATGCGGACCTCCTCGCGTTTGGAGCCCAGTTCTATGTGCGCGCAGCTCGCGGAGCAGATTTTGCGTGTCAACAAGCCTCCACAGCCTATGAACGCTACTCTGAGGGCGCATTACAACAGGAAGTGTAGTTAATCCATATCTGATTGCGCACTGAGCACCGGATTGCAAAGGGACGTTTGAGCGGTTCGGGTCTGACACCTGATGCGCTCTGGAGGACCAGTGTTCTTCTGCTGCAGAGCGCAGGACGTCTGGATCACAGGTCTGCGCTCAGCAGCACAGAACCTCAGTCTGGGCTGCTGGTATTGGTGGAGATGCTGCACTATTTCTGCATCCTTGGTTCGAATTATTAGAGGGGACAATTCAGTGATTTCCTATGACGGTATGGACGGGCAGGCTCGTGCGCAAACCTGTCAGAATGACCGGCGCCCTTCAGATCTTTCCGTCAAAGTAAAAAAAAAAAAAAAAAAAAAAAAAAAAA
>SSNR01000062.1:1857573-1946764 GCA_006937965.1 Callopanchax toddi | reverse complement strand
AAAAAAAAAAAAAAAAAAAAAAAAAAAAAAAAAACTGTTAAATACGGGAAATTTCCGGTTAACGGGACCCCTGCTACTCCTCCATGAACCGTCACCTTATCGTGGTGGAGGAGTTTGAGTGCCCTAATGATCCTAGGAGCTATGTTGTCTGGGGCACTTGTGCCCCTGGTAGGGTCACCCATGGCAAATTGGTCCTAGGTGAGGGGTGAGACAAAGTGCGGTTCAAAAGACTCTTCATGCAAGTACAATCATCGAGCCAGTGTACCCGGCCCGGAGGGTTACCGGGGTCTCACCCTGGAGCCAGGCCTGGGGTTGGGGCCCGTGAGCAAGCGCCTGGTGGCCGGGCTTTCGCCCATGGGGCCCGGCCGGGCCCAGCCCGAACTGGATACATGGGCTCATCCACCTGTGGGCCCACCACCTGCAGGAGGAACATGAAGGGTCTGGTGCAATGTGGATCGGATGGCAGACCAAGGCGGGAGCTTTGGCGGTCCGATCCCCGGACAGGAAAACTGGCTATTGGGACATGGAACGTCACCTCTCTGGCGGGGAAGGAGCTGGAGCTTGTGGAAGAGGCTGAGCGATACCGGCTAGATATAGTCGGGCTCACCTCGACACATAGCGTTGGCTCTGGAACCCGAGTCCTTGAGAGGGGTTGGACTCTCTTGTATGCTGGAGTTGCTCCGGGTGAGAGGCGGAGGGCTGGGGTGGGCTTTCTGTTAGCCCCAAGACTCTCTGCCTGTATGTTGGGGTTTTCTCCGGGGGACGAAAGGGCAGCTTCCCTGCGCCTTCGGGTTGGGGAACGGGTCCTGACTGTTGTTTGTGCTTATGCACCAAATAGCAGCTCAGAGTACCCATCCTTTTTGGAGTCCCTGGGACGAGTGCTGGATAGCGCTCCTACTGGGGACTCCATAGTCCTGCTGGGGGACTTCAACGCTCACGTGGGCAATGACAGCGTGACCTGGAGGGGCGTGATTGGGAGGAACGGCCCGCCCAATCTGAACTCGAGTGGTGTTCTGTTTTTGGACTTCTGTGCAAGTCGCAGTTTGGCCATAACGAACACCATGTTCGAACATAAGGATGCCCACCGGTACACCTGGTACCAGGGCAGCCTAGGTTACAGGTCGATGATTGACTTCATAGTTGTATCATCTGACCTGAGACTGTATGTTTTGGACACTCGAGTGAAGAGAGGAGCGGAGCTGTCAACTGATCACCACCTGGTGGTGAGTTGGATCAGGTGGCAGGGGAAGATGCTACGCAGACCTGGTAGACCCAAACGTATAGTGAGGGTCTGCTGGGAACGCCTGGCAGAAGAGCCTGTCAAGATGGTCTTCAACTCCCACGTCCGGCAGAGCTTCACCCGCGTCCCGAGAGCAGTGGGGGACATTGAGTCCGAATGGGCCTTGTTCCGCTCTGCGATTGTTGAGGCGGCTGTTGCTAGCTGTGGTCGCAAGGTAGCCGGTGCCAATCGTGGCGGTAACCCCCGTACCCGCTGGTGGACACCAGAGGTTAGGGGAGCCGTCAGGCTGAAGAAGGAGGCCTACAAGGCGTGGCTAGTCTGTGGGTCTCCAGAGGCAGCTGATGGGTATCGGAGGGCCAAGCGGGGTGCAGCAGTGGCAGTTTCCGAGGCAAAATCTCGAGCGTGGGAGGAGTAGAACCGCTGCTCCTCCATGTCGAAAGGAGCCAGTTGAGATGGTTCGGGCATCTTGTTAGGATGCCCCCTGGACGCCTCCCCATGGGAGGTGTTTCAGGCATGTCCTGCCAGCAGGAGGCCCCCGGGTCGACCCAGGACACGCTGGAGAAATTATATCTCTGGTTTGGCCCTGGAGCGCCTTGGGATCCTGCCGGAGGAGCTGGTAGAAGTGGCTGGGGAGAAGACTGTCTGGAACTCCCTAATTGGGATGCTGCCCCCGCGACCCGGACCCGGATAAGCGGAAGAAGACGAGACGAGATGACGGGACCCCTGCTATATATTAAGATTTGCGATGGGGAAGGTTGTGAACACCTCATCTCTCTCTCTCATGAAATCATAATGAACGTTAATATTATACAGAGTCCCACAAAGCGCACAGAGCTGTGCCTCAGCTGCTGCTGCACTGCGCTCCACTCCGGAGAGTTTTTATTTCTATATGATGACTGGCTGATGGACTAATTTAGTGTCTAATCTTATGGATTTATGTGCTAAATGGGCCCGGTGTTAGATCAATGGAATAGGAACCGAGCGATCTGCAGCTTCTAAACAGGTTCTCCAAACCGCGACCGTCAGCGGAGGATTACACAGCATGTAAACAAACCGTAAAAAAGCCACAGCATATACACAAATAATTTACGTTGGTAAGGGTCTCAAACTATAAGTATTGACGATGGGGAGGGTTGTGACTTACCTTCAAAATTAGATAAATCCTGCGAAATATAAAATGTGAAGCCTTTCTCTCGTTTGCTCTTTGGCGCAGGGAAAAACTATCAACAAGTCGGTGAACATCATCAACAGAAATATTAGGCAAATGCCCTAGACATCTAGAAAAAATTAAATCGCCGCTTAGTCCACTCATTTTGTCGACTTCTTCGGGAATACAAGACAGTAAATAGGGTGCGACCAGGCTAGAATATCAAACCGGAAATAAAACACTGGACAGGAGTCTTCCCACCGGAAGTAGCATTTGCTAACGTGCACAGGGTCTATAGTGCTTGATGAGATGAAAAGGTGCAGAAGATGCCTTCAGCAGGCATTGCATTTGTGACAGTGTGAATAAAGAAGTCACTTAACATAATGACATGATGAGACTCAACTTGTAGAAATCACAAAAAACGTAGAAGTTGACTTGGATTTGACCACAAACGACTTGTGACTTCACTTCAGCCTGTTGGCCTAAATACTGTATCTGATGCAAAGTGAACACAAACATTTCATGTGCAATGCAACATCAGCACTCCTTTTTCAGATCTAGCATTCACCACTTGTTTTATCACATTAATGCAGAAATAATTTATTCTGTAACCAAACCACAAATGACTTGTTTAGGACTTGGACTTGACCCAGCTTGCACGGGACTTGGAACAATGACTTTTTCTCACCTCTGCATGTTAATCAAATTTGAGATTTTTCACTTTTTTCTGGACTGAATTTAAAAAGCTGAGAAATGCAGGGCACTATTTGTTAAATTGTATATAATTATCATTGCATGGCTGCGTGATATTTGGAAAAAAAATGCAATTGCAATATTGAACATTGCTATGACAACCAGTTGCAGTAAACCCAAAGTTTGCTCAAAATACTTCTGTGTAATAGACCCTACATGTAACTGCCCCCTATTGGAGGAGTTAAGTACTGCATGTGATAGAGTGGCACTTTTATTTTTGTTCATTAATATATTAGTTATATACTATTATAATAAATTAATCATATGTTTACAATAGTCAATTATACAGCATGTTTTTTTCTTTCAAATTTTAAATTGAGAACTGATCTGACTTCATCTTTAAGAATGTCAAACCGAGTATAACCTAAACTATTATTGTTGTTGTTGTTGTTTGTTTTCGTTGCTCACATGTCCAGACTTGTTTAAAACATCCTAAGGTAACAGAGGAGTGACTGATGGTTTCTATTCCCCCCTCAGTAGTTGTGACACCGTATTTTTCCTCCAGCAACTCTGTGAATATCAAAACACGGCAGAGAAAACAAGAATGAACCGGACGGTGAATTCTGCAGTGCGCCCTGCTCGGCTCGTCATGCTCCGTGTAGTGGCGTAAAACACCACGAGCGTGAGGATGGGGATGACGTCAATGTGGAGCCGGGAGAGGGAGGGAGGCTGTCCGGCTGCGGCAGCATCACTCTGAGCAGCGCTTCAGTGCAGTGAGGAGTCCAGCAGCTCTCCCAGCTCCCGAGCGGACCTAACACCAACTTCCCGGAGGAGCCCTTCCCCTCAGCGACCTCCAAACAACGACAAACACGCGCTTTACTTTATTCCGATTTTCCTTCCAACCACTAAAGGGAATGCCATCCATAAATATGAAACTGGAGATGGTGACCATCATCGCCTGCGAAGTAGACATCGAGGTGTTTACATCTGACAAAATGCAGGTACGGTCTGCCCTTGAGAGACGTTGCATTGAGTCCTGAGTGTGTCCTTGTGTCTGACGCTGTGCAGCGGGTTGCTCCGGACTCGCTGTACGCCGCCCTGTTGTGCATGCTTGTCTCGGTGACGTTGAATGCAGGATTTTTATCAATGGGAGCCGCAGCTCTGCAAGACGCACGCTCAGTGCGGCGCGCGCCACACAGACAGCATTCATTGAATGAGTCGCCAAAAAAAAAAAAACATTTAAGGAAAACGGGTTGAAGATAGAAGGGGAGGGGAGGGGGTGATCGGATGGGAATAAGAAACAATTATAGGTTTGTATCTCAAGTTTCAGTGCGATGAATTGGGAAAAGATGCGCAAGTTAGATGGAAGATGTAATGGTTTGGAGGAAGCTGTCTGATTCTGAAACCTCCTCCCTTTGCTTCTCTGCCTTCTCCTCATATCAGCATTGCAGGTGCACCAGGTTAGACTTGGATCATGATGTCAGTTAGAGAGAAATGGTGCAACCATATGAAAACGCTGGGATAAATTGTTACAGTTACCCTCTTTAGGGGGAAATGATGCAGCTGTAACAATGTGTTTGGTGTGCAATCCATTTAAATGGCTCTAAACTGAGTATCAACCATCCCTGAAGCCTCGTGAGTATTTTATTGATTTGATAAGTCACCTGCCAGTCAGGAGATGGGGAAGCAGTTGTGGTTAAATGTGACCCATGGTAACCCATTGGCAGAGCAACATGCCAGACCAGTAGAAAGCTGCACATTTTGTCTGCTGGAAGACCTTCCTGAGCTCCTCTAATGATGCTGGTGGTCATATTGGGTGTCAGAAGTTTAAATTCCCACCGTCCTGCATCACTAATCCTACACAATCGCCTCTTGTGTTTGGAATGCTGTGACCTACACGAGCTTGTTATTTGAAGTTGCTGAAAATATCCCTGCCTGTATGAGCGCAGGAACAATGCAAGCTGACCACTGACTCAGCCTGTGCGTAACCCCCCCCCCCCCACAGTGAGCCTGGCAACAGCTGCTCCCAACTCTCATTACAGTTTCTAAACACTGCAGAACATTCAAGGGGAAAGGCACAAGTGTGACACCCAGTGTTCTGAGTATCTGGATCCTTTAAGCTTCATCAGGATTGTGAGTTTGGAAGTAAAAGTGTTTAGTTTCGGATCAGAAGAGCCAGACGGACTTCACTTCCTGTGAAACGGTGCCCATCAGAGAGAAGGGGAAAAAAGGAATCCGGGCCCAATTAAAAGAGCAGACAGAGGGATGACTTTCGAATGGTGCAAAGAACACTACTAATCCTGATTTCTGGCACACAGATAGCGACGGAGAGCTCTGAGGGAGAGGGCAGATTAAAACAGGGCATGATGGGGACAACGTCTGATTGAGCTCACCTCCCCGTCAGCCTGCTCCTGTTTATTATCAGTCAGTATGATCCGAGCCCATCTGTGGCTCCTACTCATATTATTACACATAAATCTGAAGGCGAGACACAATAATCACAGCCTTGTTCTTGTAGCAATCAACTACAGTATTGAATTGCTATTAATAGACCTTTTCAAGGAAAGATTAGGTTAAGAAAACATGAAGAAAATAAGCAGTAGGTTTAAAATTAGCGATGTTTTGTGAATGGCTGTGGCGTTGTGGAGTCATTGTTTTCCTCTGTTGCCCACGCCTCGGCTCAGTACCTGCTGGTTATGTCATTAATGAGCCAAACGGAGGCTGTAGGCAGGACACGTTGTGTTTTTTAAAGTATTGTCAAAACTGGAGGCTTCTTGTCCACTTGAGAAAAAGTGGAGAAGCTGTCAGGGTTTTTGGTGAGAACCAGTGAAGCCAGGGCTGCAGTATCTCCTGCATGTTTGTCACAACACTATCATTACCTGGAAAACCTACAGGCATCAGCAGGCGATGGCAGAGGACACATAAATGAAGGTCATTGCAAGTTAGCAAGCAGCATTGACATTTACTGATTTATCTTCGGTTCTTGCATGTTCCTTTTTTTGTGTTCTTCATAAATGCTCTTCTGTTACTATTTGTATTCACCACATCAAGATTTTTCTGAAAAAAAAGCTCAATTTAGGCCTCATAGCCACCTGTCATAATAACATACTGCAGAATCTGTGTTGCAAACAACAACAAAAACCATTTTTAGCTTCACAAACAGAAAACCGTAGTAACACTGACACAGTCGCACGCTCCACAGTCACACACTTCAACCACAACAGTGAGTCAGCGGACTCACAGACCTAGAAACATCTCTGTCAGCAAACACACACACACGCGCACACACACGCACACACACACAGTTCCCCTCAGAAGAAGAAGAAATTTCCATCCGCCTGGCTCACTTTCCGTTTGTCCTCCGTCTCCGGCCCTTTGTTTATCTGACTTGTTTCACATGCCTGTTCAGACTTTTCTGTCACACAGAAGATGCAAGTTGAGACCGGAGGTGTTTATACAGACTGAGTCACGATTGGTCGTTCAGCGAAACTGATGTTTTTCAGTTTTTCCACTGGCCTATATAAAATACTTTTATTCCATAACGCTGTTCAAGGTTAAGCTGAGCATCAAATTAGCAAAACAAATCAATTTTAGACATTTTTTTAGACGTTTGGCCTAAAGGCATCACATTTTTATTGTTTTCTTTATTTTTTTCTCCTTGCATTCATTACTGATCTTCATATGAGAAGGATGGATTAAACTTGAGCAAGTTCATTTTTTTATTGAATAAAATAAACAAGTCCTACCTCCTGAGTTGCTGAAACACCTTAGCAGCTTTATTAATAATAATCTTTGTGTATTAAATTAATGACCAAAATTACTTTTAGAAATAGGTTTTGAAAAAGAACAAAAATTGTGACAATCTAGTCTTATTTATTTTGCTTGTGGTTTACTTTTCTCAGGATCTCTGCACAGTTTTCTAATGTGATTCCAAATGTATAAAAGTCTATTTGATGTGTTCAGTCTTCTGGTGTTTGCACAAGGCAGAGGAACATCACAGACAGAATGTATGTAGACGGTGAAAGTATCATGTTCTGTGCTGATAGGAAACCAGATCTGGACCTTGGCAGGGTTGAGCGATCCTGGGTCTGAGCGCCGAGGCTCAGGTGTGCCCGCTCCTCTCAGTCTGTACGCCAGGCAGGTGGAGATGTGGCGTTCATATCAACCTGAAACCCAAGAGAAGCGCTCGAGCTCATGTGTCTGATGAAGGCCGGAGCCTCCTCCGTTGTGGTGACGTAGAACAAAGGACCGTCTCCTGGGCGGCGGGTCTGGTTTCAGTGTGGCAAAGGCGACACAACGATGAGGTGATGAGATTAGAAGAAAAAGGAAAATGAGTTCTAATGGAGGGTAGAGGTCCACATTTTTGAGCCAAAACAAAGAAACAAAACCCATCAGGAAACACAATTTAAGGTCTTTAGTGAAGAGTTTATCACCAGAATTCATTAAACATTTAAACATTTCCAGTTTTTTGCCACAAAATTGCAATAGTTTAGTTTCTTGCTAATGCAATTAAAATACTTATTTTGTCCAAACTTTAAAGATGTCATTTCACATTAAGAAGTCCAATTCATTTTTACTCGAGAGATATTTAGCAGAAAATACGAGTCAGCCTGAAATGACATCAGTCTTTATGGTTTCAGTTCAGAGAGGTCAGTCATCGTTTTCCTTCCACAGGCATCATAGTGCAGAAAACACGAGCACTGCTGGATCCCTCATCAGTTTTGGTACTTTAGAAAGGGTCCAAAAGCAGAATACAGCAGAGGACTGGATGTCTGCATTTTTCTTCTATATTTGTTCACATCATCTTCAAAAAATTACAAAAGAACATGGTAAAAAAAAAAAAAAGGAGCTGATCAGTCTGTATTCCTGTGGTCCACTGCAGGTGTAGCACCTCTTATGTAATATTGTGTCACTGCTAAAATGTTGCCTCTAAATTGAATGGACCAGCCTGCACTGATGCGCTTTATGCGTTCCAGACAAGAATAGTTTTTAGTTTTTGTTCGTCTATATGCTGCAGAAGAGAAAAAGCTCAATAAAAACCCTAATGACCAAATTGGTGCTAAGAGGATTAATGTGTCCCCAAAGGCCATAAACTGATTTCAGGCTCCCTGCCGGTGACACATGGCCCTCAAGGGAGTGGTGGTGCAGCGCCAGAGCGTCGGATATTGACTTCACTGTAAATACAGTTCCACCATTTAAAAGCATAATTCAAGAAAAATAATTAATTACAGGAGGTTTTTTGGGAGGCAATTTGTCAGTTTATAAGAAGGTTTTGAATTTGCATGCATGGAGACAAACACAGTTTTAGAGTTTCTGCAGTGATTTATAATATATTTAGGTTTTGTTGCAAAACATTGCCTCATTTTTTAGTTGTCGAACACAGAAGAGAAATGTAATGGTTGTGGACCATATGCAACTTTTTGTAAAAGGATCCTGTCACACCTGAGAAAACTCAAAACAGCTGTTTATTTTTGACAGTTGCTGAAATATGTATCTGACTCATTCAAAGCCATAAAGCTGTACTTGCAAAATGACACAAGATCAGGTTGTGTAGGCCTGAAACCCAAGAAAACCAGATGAAAACCCTGATGACAATTTCATTCAAAAAGGCATTGTTGGAAATGTCTACTGGCTAAAAATGATCTTGCAATTCACATCTTCAAGTGGCTGTTTCTGCACACTAACTGTCATGGAAAAAAACATTTATACCACAGTTTAAAATAGTATATAGGAAAGAATGTGCATGAGATGTTTCCATATTTCCACAATTCTCCCTTGTGCAATCCATTTGGTTACAGTTTGATCCTTTTGGGAGAAAGATAATTAAACAATTGTGATTGACATGATTAAGAAATGGATTTCCTAAAGATTCCAGAAAAGTCTATTTTTAGCTCAACATTGTTCCTGATTCACTCTGAGGTTCTGTGGCCTAGTTTATCTGTTTTTACCCAAATCCTGCTCAGGCGCGAGAGTCTGGATTAGACCAGGCTGAAGCCTCGCACGTGACGTAGAGAAAACAGTGATTCACCAAGAAAAGGAGAAAAAAAATAGAATAGACTTGTAATTCAACAAAAAACAACCCAATGGTGCCAAAAATGAGTGAAAAGACGTCAGAATAAAACAGAATTTCTGTCAGCAAATTAATGTTTGGTTATAAATTTAGTTTAAAATCATATTGATTGTATAGGTTTTCTTCTTTTTTTGATTTGACACTTAATCAAATGAAGGTAGCTGCTTTTGTTAGATGACACATGTAGCTGTGATTCACATGGTGCACCGTTGACGGCAAACAAAAAGCTGAATAAGTGAGCTGTATTTAGCTCTTTAAACAGCACAAGGAGCTGAAAAACATCGGTGTGAGTCGACAGCTTGTAGGAGTTTTTGTGATTTTTAGCCTTGTCTGCTTTAGAGATTATTTTTAACTTGGCATTGTGCTGCACTAATGAAGTCATTTTTCCTTTGTGGTGTTTACCGTGCAAGCAGAACAGGACGAGCCTGCGCGTCTGCTGACTGTCACATTATTGAAACTTAATTCTGAGGATCTCTGAAGTCGAGTGTCACAGCGTAACACCTGATCAGAGAGGAAGAAGTGTGGAATACATATCCTGTATAGGGTTTAATCTATCAACGCTGCTGCTGCCAGTCACTGCAGTTGATTGTCCCGGCTCGTGAATTTACCCCCAAAAGATGTCGACGCCGGCTGATAAACCTCAGCTTGATTGTTTGTGTGTCAGCACCTGTGTGTTTGCTGTTTTGAGAGTCATTCCTGCAGACACGTTGCCTCTGTGATGACAGCATTACCCTCGGGAGCACAACATCCCACTCCCCCCTGAGAGGCAGAGAGCCAACAGTGAGTGTGTAATTTCTTTTTAGTGATCATTTACTGCACTCGTTTACTTTCCCTCTTCTCTCACCACACGCAGGAAACTTAAACCTATAGGGTCGGCCGATATGAGATCGGGAAGGATTTAAGCATTTTGACGATCTGCTAAAGCTGCGAGATTGTAGTCAGAAAGACTGGGAACAGCATGTTTAGGGAGTGTTTCCACCTGGTTCAGTTTTAGATGTGACACAATCTAAGCCTGATCTCTTCCTGCCTGAATCGTGTTGCCAGATGTACGATCATACTTTAGGATAATTTAGCACTCTGTACGATCAATAGTTTCATTAATACGATAGTTTGAGCCCTTTGTTGTGTGGCCTCGGCGTAAGAGATGCTTGTTTCAATCATTGTGTTAGATTCTTTAAAGCTAAAACTACTTTAAAGACTATACTTTTGCACACTGTTTGATACACTGATATTAAAGCTGTGGGTCATCAGACATGTCAGGCTGTAACTTAGTAGTGTACGATCTTTTTTCTCTAAATATGATAATTTTAAGATCCTGGTACTTTAATATTTCCAATCTGGCAACCCTGTGCCTGAAATTTGTGTTCATTCATGACAGAAAGTAGTAAATTATGGAGATGTGGTAACTTGAGGAATATTTCAGCAGGAATTTACACAAAGTTGTTAAATTTACTCCACGTTCTGGTTAATTGCTGACTGTGGTGATAAGTTAGCTTTACTAGCATCAGTTAGCATACTTTGATTTAACTGTAAATATATAAATAAAGTCTTTGGCCTTTCAACCACTATTAAAGGACATAAAATATTTTAAATTTCTTACGTTATATTTTTCTTCAGAAAATCTAAATAGTTTATAATTCTTTGTTGTTTCTGAAGGTAAAATGTTTCCAACTTCAGTTCTCAAACAGTCATCACTTCAGTTATGTACCTCCTGGATGTATTTTCTAAAATAGGGGTGTCCAAAATGTGGCCTGAGGGTAATTTGTGGTCCTGAGTGATTTTATGCTCTGCTGTGATTAAAAAAAAAAAATCTTTTAAAAAATGGAGGCAAAAGTTCAAGACCCTTTTTTTGTCTTTTATCTACAAAGATTTACAGATCCGCTTTTCTACAAAATGAAAAACAACAACCCAAACACTTTGTTTTGTTTCATTAAAATGTTTTGTTGATCAGGTCAAAAATAATCACATAAAAATCATTTTTGTGTTTTTTTTTACTAAAACAATGTTGCAAGTACTTTCAACTAGTTTGAACGCCACAAAAATAGTTATACATCCATATATATCTTTTTATTTATTTGTTTATTTTCTTGGTAAAATGGCTAAATGAAAACTGGACTTGTTGCCTTGGACTGCTTTGATTTTGTAACATAAAACCATGATTTTGTACTTTTAGAGATACACCCTGGCTGTTATATAACATTGAGGAACATGTGGTCAGTATTGGTGACCAGGCTTGCAAATTTAATTATGCCAAGTTGCAAGCTGAGCGCTGTGACTCCACGCCTCCTTCCTCCTTGTTTTGTTTTAAACACGCAAGATTTCTCCTGTTACATGAGCAGAACATGTGAACAAGACAGTAGGCTTTAACTTGAAGTGAACTGATAACATTCAAGTCTATGAAACAGAGCTTTGATGTAATATTTTCTCACAAACTGCTCTTTAGGCGTTGTCAATGCCATATTGGATACTTATTTCCTTATTTAACTTAGAAAAACTATTAAAAAATGTATTGTTGTGCTGTTTAAACAAATCTCTAGTATAATTGTGCAAAGATACATTTATTGCTACCTGACAGGTCCATTTATTACACAAGCGCACCCTCATCTGTGCTAAATGCTTGTGGATACCTGCAGCTAACCAATTGTGGAAACAGAATAAGCCAGAACAAAGTGTCTGAATATTACACACATGCTTGCGTGCTTACTTGTTATCTCTTACACACACACAAAGGAAACAAAGGGAGTAGGTAACACAGGGAACATCGTGATGGCAAAAGAGCGAGCAACTTTTCAACCACCTGAAACTCAACACCCCTCTCCTGTCCCTCGTTCCCCCTCACCTTCCTCCTCCCGTTCCCACAGGATGTTTGCTTATAAAGATCACATAAATTAGTAATCAGCTTGCTCACTTGTTATGCACCGATTGGTTGTAAGTGCATCAACGTCAGTGCATGAGGTTAAAAACAAATGCCATTTGCAATAACGGAACATGATCGGAGAGCTTTCCCTCATCGCTACTCATGCCAAAACATCAATTTAGCTTAAGGAAGTAGCCACATTGTGTGTGTGTGTGTGTGTGTGTGTGTGTGTGTGTGTGTGTGTGTGTGTGTGTGTGTGTGTGTGTGTGTGTGTGTGTGTGTGGCTGCAAACCTTATCAGTTTTACTCATGGCGTCTGACATGTGAGTCATAGTAGCTGGCTACCGCTCATGGAAAATTCACAGTTGGAATAAGGGCTTAAGTGGGCTTTGTGGATGGGCCAAACAAGTGCTATGTTGTCATTTTCAAGCTGATCATGACTGCAAACGGTAGGTGATAGTTTTGGAACGTTAAGGCCAAAATTTTACTGACATTTAGACAAAAATTCCCGAAGCTTCACTGATAAATATTTTCAGTGGAGAAATCCTGAAGCTTTTTAGTTTTTATGTCTTATAATTCCAGTTGACATCATGCAGCTTTAATATTTTAATCCCTCATCATGTGTGCACACAAAAAACAAAACCAAAAAAAAAGCAAATAAACAGGTTAAATAACATCCGGCTTTTGTTTTTAGTGACAAAGGATGCAGTCAAGAGTCGATTCTGATTGGCTGCAGTGTTACATAACAGTTTACTACAAAAAAAATCTTTGTGCGTAAAGGTGTGTATCTTGTTCATTTGAGGCTGACCTCAAATGACTCGCTACACCCAGAAATGAGTTTACCTCTTCAAACTGGCTGGTGATGTCAGTGTAATGCTATTTATGTCCCTTTTTCCTTCCATAACCCTTCACCCGTTACAGATACCTTCCATTAACGTCCAAACTGACTTTTCTGCAGCACTTTTTCCATATTGTGTTTTTTAATTTTTATTTGCGTTTGTCTTTTGTACAAACGATTCTCTTTTAGTCTAACTACAAACAGAAAAACAACCATATAAGGTCACTTTTAATAAACATGAACTGCTACTTCAAAATAAAATACAATTTTAAATGTTATGGGGGGCTGGGGGGGGGGGGTTATATCCTCTAATCACATTCTAGAGTTGAAGTATTTAATTTTGAAAGGTCCCATATTATGCAAAATTCACTTTCTAAAAATCTTTAAACAGTCATATCAGTCCATAAGACTGTCTGAGACGCAAAAGTGTTAAAATGGTTTCACCGTTTTAACTTCCTTATTCTCATTTTTGGGAAATGTCTTTTAGCTAATGCTAAAACAGGTGGTTTCTAAATCTTTCCCCTGCTGATGTCAAGAAGGGAAAAGACCACTCTTCTCTAGAGCAGTGGTTCCCAACCTTTTTCCCAAGGGACCCCTATTTTACCTGTCAATTTTTTTGGCTTAGATGGTTGAAACAACGAGCACAAAAGTCTTTTTTTACTCCCTTCATCCGAGACCCTGAAGACCACTGACGTCTCGCGAATACGCAGAGAAGAGAGATGGGCGGGGCTTATAGAGAAGCTCGACTCCCCAGCTGCCCCGCCCATTTGAAACAACAGTTTTGCTTTAGGAGGTTGAATGAGGAGATGGAAGAACAACAGCTGGACTTAAAGTAAGGGTCAATTTGACCAATGCAGAGCTTGTACATGTGATTGAGATGTAAAAGAAATGATTCAGAGTGGATATAAAGTGCAGAATATGGGGAGGTTAAAGGGGAGGTTGTCAGGGAGCAGTGTTGTTTCTGACAGCCACGTTGGTTTTAGTCTCTTTTGGATGAAAATTCTGATTAGTTTACGTCACATTTTAGTCATGTCTATATGTGATAGTTTTAGTCCAGTTTTAGTTGACGAAAACGTTTTAGTCAAAAGTATTAAAGCAAATTAGGTGAATAAGTTGGAAATTAAAATCACTCACATCTATTAATCAATTCAGAAGTACCATATGCCGCTTTGGCAATAAACAAGAAAAATAAGGGAAAACATCCAAAACGGACGAAACTACAACAACCAAGACATTTAATCAACACTAAGTGTTAGTCTAACATTCAGCCATAACGATTAGAACGACATGTCACTATTTATTAAATAAAATCACTCATCAGGACTTACCTGATGAGTTACCTTAACGTAACGTTGCTATTTTAGTAAAACAAAAGAAGCAAACAAAGCTAAGGACTCACCGTGGAGTTGATTAAATAAGGACACAATATGGAATTGATCAGCAGGGTTGTCACGAGCTGTCAAGAAGGACTTTTTTGCCACCACAGAGACAAAACAGACAGATCACTTAGGAATTAATAATGGAAGTGTTCAACCCCGCCACAATAAAAGGATGCTTGGAAGTGGACAAATCAAGATAACGAGGCACAGCTGTGGGGAATTAACAAAGGACATGAACATGAAGCAAAACACAAACCTGATCAACTAGAACTAAACCACGAGCACAGAAAACTAAACAGACATGAACATGAACTAAAACCTGAACCATATGATAACATAACATGGACAGGGAGCATGAATAAAAAGACTAAGCAAGGAAACTAAAACTGACATGAATAAGAACAGTGAACTAAAGACCTGACATGACCCTAACTAAACCAAACCAAACCTGACTCGTGACAACTGACAGCAAAAAGAGTTCAACCAAATACTGTTTCACAGCTAAGCACACCGTTTGTGAATTCTCACAGACGTCTCGTCTCATTTCAGTCATCAGTGTCTGTCTCATTAACGTCTTGGAAAAAAAGTTGCATTAACACTATATTTTTGTTATAGTCTTAGTCGACAAAAACAACACGGGCAGGGAGAGAAACAAGAGGAATAAATTCATTTTTACAAATAGGACACGTATATTTGTATATCTCAGAGTCTTCACAGTAAGACAATAAATGATCAATTCTAGCTGATTGGTGTATATAATAATATGTATAAATAGTTGTTGTTTATAATAATATGTATGAATATTTGATAAGTGAGTTCTGTCGGTTGCCTTTTGAACTCTTTTTTTGTTGTTATTGTTACTGTACATCACTCATGTTACTCACCATCTCTCCTCTAAGATTAAAGGGGTCTAAATGTTCGTGTTTTTTTCCTACTTGACCTGTTTTTCTTTGCACCTTTTATGGTGAACAAGAAACCTGACTGAGTGGCACGAGGGAGGCTGGAGGTGTGAAGGCAGGTTTCAGATAGAAGTGGAACTAAAAAGATGATTACAGAGAGGCTGTGGTTAATAATCCTGGCTTAGAGTTTGCTGAATCATGTAGTCACTCTGCAATCATCAGACATAATGATGTGTGTTCTTAGTCAGAATGGTTGGTTGTGTGTTAAGCGATTCATAACTTTAGAATATAATACAAAATGTTTATATGAAAATACATATATTTGATTTCTTGGTGCAGATAAATATACAGAGTTAGTTTTTTTAGTCAAGCTTAAAAAATAGAGTGAAAAATGTGATTTGGTTTCAGCTTTTGTGTTTTGTAGCATCTTATTAAATATTTATCACTGGAGCAAAACTTTAGAGAAATAAAATGCACATTTTCTGATGTAATTTTGACCAAACTGTTGGTTAAACAAGGATACGAGACAATTATTTCACTACCCTTGTATAAAAAAAAAAGTTTTTATTTTTGCTGTTTCTTAAGATTAACTAAAAACCACGCCGGGCTGACGGAGCTCTGGGACAAAACCCAGTGCTCGTCTCACTGTGACTAGTTTACAGATTCCTGCCATCTCCTGTCAGTACGCTGTCACTAATGCACAGAGGCACATCTTGATGTGCTGCCAGGGCTCCTTCAGGTAACGGCGCTCTTTCCATCCTGGTGAGAGTTGCTGTCTCAGCTGATCAGGGGAAGTGTTGTGGGAGTATTTTAGTTTGCGTCTGCCTGCAACAGAGCAGCAGCTCTCCTCAGATAAAAAGCTGCCATGCAGTAACAGAATTACAGGCTGATCTCAGAGCAGTGGGTACCAATTGACATTGACATCAGGTCACGAGGAACGCGGGTGAATTCAAGGGAAAGGGACACTTGTGCAAACTTCTCCTTATTTGCTAATTATGTTGGAGAAGCTGCTGATGCTTCCTGGTTTCAGAATGGCACATTCAGTCCATCATCCGGCTTTATTCTTAGAACGAAAGCTCCTTTTCTAGCAGAGTTGCGGCCGCTGCTGGGAGATGGTCGACAGGGAAACGAAGAAAACACTACTGATTACTCAGAAATCAGCTCTCCTGGTGGCTGCTTTCCTGCTGAGGTGCTTGATTGAGTTCACAGCTGAGGTGGCCAATTTGGTGCCGAAGGAGAGGACTGAAAAGATGACGCCTAAAGCAAAAGCAGGAGATGAGCGGAGAGAGGAGAGGTTTCTAATAAGGTCAAAACGAAGGGGCAGAAGGTCCGAGTCAAAGCTGAAAATCTTATTTCTTCATTAACTTAATCACATAATGAGATGGTGAAGAGTGGAGTTGTGTTGATTGCAGCCTGAGGTGTCTGTGAATAACTTCCCTCACATTTAAGATCATTCAAATGGCTTGTTTGGGTGTTTTAATTTGAAAAAAGTGACCAATAATTGGTTCAATCTCTCATCAAACTTGTTTTTGCTTTTCTGCAGGAGAGGTTTGAAGCCTTGTTTAGGATCTACGACGAGCAGGTGAATTTCCAGATGTTCAAAAGCTTCAGGAGAGTGCGGATCAGCTTCAGCACCCCCGAGGCGGCGGCCCGAGCTCGCATCGAGCTGCACGAATCAGAGTTCAACGGCAAGAAGCTAAAACTCTACTTCGCTCAAGTGAGTTTATAAAGAAAGAGAACATGCACGTTGGTGTAACAGAATTTATATCCATGGGTCAATACCTCTAACACGTAGACAGCAAATTCACAAAAGGTTGATTTAATTTTTTTTAAATTGACAGAATTTGAGGACAAAGCATAAAGTTCATCTAATAAAATATTATCTAATAGTTGTATTTTAGTGTAGTTTAGCACAGTTTGCATCAAAGTTCTGCTTCCTGTGATGTATGTCAGTTGAGTACAGACTGATGGCCCTTATTTCACAAATGCATCACCAGTCATGACCCCTGCAGCACCTCCATGTGCTTTGACGTAAGAGGATTAAGGATTTCAGAGCTCTGACAAAAGCCACATGTAGGTATTGTAATTACAGCAATTGGAAGCTATCACAATGCTAAAAATCACTTAAAGGGAACAAACCTGCAATTAGACATTTAGAGAAGTCAAACTGGGGCTTTTCTTGCTTGTATGATTGCAAGTAGACAAAAGGAGTAAGAACTTTGACAGTGTCCCACAGCTTTTTGTTACAGCTCAAAAATCAGTTTTATTCACGCATATTTATCACGATGAACATGGACAATACATGATGTTAATGCTTTCTGTAATGAGATCCAAATTAAATTTACATTTTTTTTTTACATCTCTATAAAAAACGAACCAGTTCCTGTTATTAATCAGTCGATTAATTCTCTCCAACAGATCCAGAACGGCGATGAGGACATCGACAAGTCGTACCTGGCGCCTCCCCAGCCCGTCAAGCAGTTTCTGATCTCACCACCTGCCTCTCCACCTGTGGGCTGGAGCCAGAGCGAAGACGCTACACCTGTCATCAACTACGACTTGCTGTGTGCCGTAGCGAAGCTCGGGCCGGGTCAGTATCACAAAACTGTTGACAGCATTTAAATTATTCACCTTCAAACTGTAACCCCACTACAAACGGGACAGGATGCTTTTATTCTTGACCATTTATTAGTAAGTGAAGCAGCATGCTGTTGGTCAGGAAGTAACAAAGAGAAAGAATAAGCACCAGATTTATTATCTAAATCCATCGGTGACAGTGGTTCTTAAGTCCCACTGCTGTATTCTACAGACAGATGCAGATTTGAGTCCTGTATATGCTATGTAGCCCTGAATGTTGAGGTGAATTTAAAGCAGGTCATTTGGTCTATTTTGCTTCTTTTCTGCTCCTCTTTGTCATGTTTACACGCTCTAAAATTGTGATGACCTTTGGAAAACAGCTGTCATGTGTGTTGCACCTTTCCATGATTCTGTATGTGGGTGCAGTCGAGCTGATGAAGTGGAAAACACCATTTCTTCACTGGCACTGCCCAAAACCTCTTTTGTCATAGGCAAACACACAACAACACTTTCCACATTCTCACAAACGCACAGCTCTGAGGACCACTTTCTGCCGTTGCCATAGAAACACGAGGCATCAGGAAATGGCTTTGTTCCTCGCCTCACATCCTGCCATCTGAAATCAGATTAGAGCCGGGCTGCAGCGCGGCGCGCTGACTCCCCCTGTCAACTCCCAGCAGTAACAGCAGGACTCCATTCACTGCCCATCTCTGTGTTTGGCACCACAGCAAACAACTAACAGACCAATTTCCTCCTGTCTGCCAGCTGTCTGATCCCGTCTCCATGGCAACTGTGATACAATCTAGCAAGTGTGTGTTTTCCATCAGAGTTCACAGCGTTTGGACAAATAGCAGGACTATTTTTGGAAAAAGTCGTTTTTGTTTTCCCTTGAATCGATGTTCTGAGTGTTTACCTGCGCTTGAACAGGCTGCTACTGTGGCTGTCGGTGCTCAGTGTTGAATGGGTTTTTTAACCAACTTTTCATTTCTTATCCCACGTCCTCCTCTTCAGGTGAAAAGTACGAGCTCCACGCAGGGACGGAGTCCACCCCCAGCGTGGTCGTCCACGTGTGCGAGAGCGAGACGGAGGAGGACGAGGCGGTGCGGCCAAAGCAGCAGATTGTCCAAACCAGACGTCCCGACGGCGCCCCCAAAGTCTTCAACTAAAGAAGACCCCCCTCTCCTCTCCGTCCACCCGAGACCGGCGCGGCCCCCCGACCGCCCTTTAAACCTGCGACACACCTGCCCTCTCTCTCTCGTCTCTGCACTCACAGAGAGCGTTGATGCGCCTCATTTCAGTTCAACTCCAAGCAAAAACAACAAACATTTGCTCGAAGATGGTGTTTGTGGGGAGCGCGGCGACGGAATGAGGCGGCTTGAAGGGAATGGATGAGAACCACATACAACACACTCATCACATTCTGCGGACAGCGTGGGGAGTGGCGGGCATGCTTGCCTCCAACCCACCAAACCCGCCCTCCCTCCCTTTCAGCAAGAGGGGTGAAAATACCGACATGGGCACACCTGTATCACACACTCGGCTCTCATTTGTAGTCACATGCTTGCTTGTCCGTTAGCCTGTTAGCCTCTCCTTCCATATCAGTCATATGTACAGTAATCTGTGGCTGACGACATGGAACAACTCGACATGCAAATATTTTACTTCATTTTATTTTTTACAATAAATTTGTGTGTTGACTTTATATATACAAAATGTATATGTATTATTCTTTTCCATTTTTATATCTGCAGGCTTGCTGCTTCAGCTTGCATCCAGACTGAGTGCGTCACTCTTCTCTGCATGTATATACTGTATTACAAAAACCAGAAAAACAAATGCTAACAAGTCAAATGAAGGGGAGAAAACCCCACATCTACTTAACATCACACACACAGCACGATGCACCATATGTGACTAACAGAGTTGCGATGGTTGTTTTTGACTTTCTTTGTTCCTTTTTCTTTTCATTTTGAGGTGTTTTTTTGCTGAAATACTCGATGTGTATTCTTACTATACGTATTTGGTACCCTGACACTATTTTGCATGCCTAGTTAAGATGAACAGCTGAGGTGTTTTTTTTTTTGTTATTGTTGACAGGGATTGATGTTTTTCTTGGACATATTCCCACGCAGACTTTAAAATGATGTCCTTTCAAGGGAATAAAAGCTGAATGAGATACAGAAGACTCTTCAGCTTGATGGCTCGGCGAACGTTGATTCCCTTTATTCCTTAAAAGGTTTTGGGATGCATTTTTTTTCTTCTTCTTCATACGTTTCTTGTATTTTCACATCCTTGTTGAATTAGGTTCGACTAGACCTGCGTCTGAAACCGACTGCTTGTTTTGCACTGAGAAGAAATTGCAGGGTTTTCGGCAGTCATCCTGCGCACCGTGTTTTTGTGCCGCTTCTTGCTGATGAACGGCAAATATGTGGAAATTCATTTTACTGAAACAAAATGGAAAAAGTAAGAGTTTGCCTCATGAGATGTCAACTGAAGTGACAACCAAAGCGTTCTCTCGCCTCATATCACAAACAAAACAAAGTTTATTTGACGTTTTCTAGTTAATTTTGTGGCATTCGCGTAACGGTTTTCTTACCTATTTTATTATTTTTAAGGAAACTTGATGAATCTGCTTGAAGGTGAGTTTTGTAATCAGGTGTCTAGAAATCTAAAAATGCATTAGGGGATCGTTCTGGCAGTGAGTTCTTTAGAATCAGTGTTTTTTTATTTTTCCACATTATGTTGCACTCGTTTTTTTATTCTTTTATTTCACCTGGTCAGCCTTTTAACTTTATTTTTTTTTGCTCATGCAAACCTTTTGGGTCTTTTCGATCTACTAAATGTATGTCGACGTGCTGCAGAACACTAATAAAAAGCATTTATTGACATGAAATGTTCATTTTTATGGTCTGAGAAAGTTTGCCTGTTCTTTGAAATGGACCATGTTGACAGAGTGGACTTTTTCTCAGCACTGCAGTAAAAACATCCAGCTGGTGGAGCTCCAGGGATGGATTTTATGTAATTTTTTTTTTTTTGTACAGCAGCAGCAGAGCAGGAGGAAATGCACGCATGAGGATAATGTTTTTTTTTACTGTGATCTCAGTGGTTTAAACTGGTGCGCTTTGGTCACAGTTGAGAAGAAAGTGTATATTTCTGTATATAAGCAAAGTGTTAGTTTATTTTCTCTTGCTGAGGCCATTCTCAGTGTGCAGTTTATCTATAGCTTTGCTCTGTTGTAATGGAAAACAAAAAAAAACAAAACAAAAATGTGTACCAATCAAAACCAACTGTCATGGTGTTGTGTTCAACATGGACTCAAGTTTGTTTCTTTTTGTTCTTTTGATTTCTGAGGAACGTCTGCTCAATAATCCTGTTGTACCGTTTCTGTTCATCTGAATATTGTGTCTTGTATTGTAGAAGTACAGAAAAACAAAAGTAGCAAAACAAGCAATAATTTCCAGTTCTCTAATACCAGTATTTGTATTTTACATGTTCTGTACTTATTTCTTGGACTCGGTCTCTGTCTTGGACAGTATCTGCTTCTATTTGTGTAGTGAAATAGTCATTTGTTTCACATAAAAAGTACATAAAGAACTATTCCTAGAAAAACCTTAAAAGTGTGTTTAGTGTTTATTTGAAATGCTTTCCTGAAATCAATGTATTTTATAGGAGTGATTAACATGATGAAGATACTCAAAGCAACTTGACCACAACATGTGTTTAAAGTTCTAGTGAAAAATCTGGAACACAGTAATAAAAGCTGTCAGAGCAATGCTGGTTGCTTTAGTGCTGTCATTGCACTTCACTAACCTGTACTTTGACCAGATGTAGGAATAACTAATATAGGCCCTTGTTGATTCCAAATGTCTTACAGGGACATTTTCTAATTATCAGAGACTTTTGGTCACACAGTGAGAGGTCAAAATGCCAGGAAATAGGCAAAATATTAAAATAGACTTGATGAATGATCTGTAGAGCAATTAGTGTTTGGTCTACATTCAAAGCTCTATGTTAAAAAATACAATGATCATGCAGCTTAGCTTGAAATGTAGCTCATTTGGTAGAGTGGCTGGTCTGGCAACCAGAGGGTCACTGGTTCAATCCCAGCTCTGTCTGGGTTACATTGTCTTCACTTCACCCTCCTTGTTTACTGGTGGTGGTCAGAAGGACTGGGAGGGCACTGGTGTGTTGCTTCCCCACCTCTGTCAGTGTGCCCCAGGGCAGCTGAGGCTATGATGTAGTTTATCACCAAGTATGGGTGAATGACTGTTGTGTTGTACAGCGCTTTGGGGAGTGTAGAACACTCTAGAAAGTGCTCTATAACTACAGGACATTTGACCATAAGCCTCCCTTCTTGCATATTGCAGATATGGTTCATTGTCAACAACAGTGTCAGGACTTTTGAGCCATGACTGTGTTTTTGTTGACATTCACCTTTAGAAAATGGTCACACCACTCAGGGGACACGTCCCAACATCCATTTGACTAAGGCTGTGTCTAGATTAAAAGTAGGGAATGGATCTTGTGTTAAAGCTGAGGAGGATTCAGTCTTATCTGAGCTTCTGCCCTCAGGATGTTTGAATGAATAGTTATTAAAGGGTGACGGTGGCATCACTTCTCACCGAGTCTGACATGCAAATCACATTCCTCTACTTTAAAAGCAACAACACACTGAGCTACAACTGAAAAACTAATTATTGGGTTATGCAGAAATCAGAAGTTTCACTCTTTTTTTAGGAAACCAGTATTCAGTTTTTCCATCTAACCAATCTGGTATATTACTAAAAAAAAAAAAAGTTTGAACTTTCCAAATTCAGGGCCTGATTTGTCTTCCTTTAATTAGGTTGAGACACATTTTGTATTCTGCATTTGTGACTGCATTTGGTATCTTTTACCAAATAGGTACAGCAAATCTGAGCTGGTATTCGTTTCTGAGTCATGATGAAACCGCTCCAACTTTTGCAGAAAAATAAATAAATAAATAAAGTTAATTTATGATTTCCCCAGGAGCATAAAGGTCTACAAGGAAAAAAGCCCCAAATATTGAAGTTTAGCATTTTATCTCCTTTAAAGTCTCTATTCGTGTTGTGGATTTCTATCACATTTAAAAAATGACTCAGAATTTAGAGCTAAATTACACGTAAGACATGAAGAAAGGATTGGATCTAAGCTGAAATCGCACAGCGTAAAGTCACCTTGCACACACCATCTCATTTTTCTCCAAGGACCCATCGGCAGTTAATATTCTGTCTCGTCGCTCTAATGGTGAGAGCTGCAAGGTTGAGTTAATGATTCCCTTCAGTGAGCGACACCATACGTGAAATTTATAGCGTGAAATGTGTGTGTGTGTATGTGTGTGTGTGTGTGTGTGTGTTCTGTTTTACAGCTTCAGCTTCCTCGTTTTTTTTTTTTTTTTCAGGAGGTGATGACAGACTCATGATAAGAATCCTCTCATCTGTTTCTTTAAGTTTTTTTTTTAAAGAACATTTTACAACAGGAGGTTTTTGCATGAGCAGATTTGCACAATTAGCCTGTATGGTCTAACTCCACCTGCATCACTGCTGACAGTGATGGAGAGGTGAAACAAAGGGTGACTCTCAGGTGGTGTGAAGGCTGTGCAGCAGCTGTGAAATGAAGCACACTTTCCACTCTGTTCTGCTCTCCAAAAACACAAAAAGGCCTCTCATGATGGGGGGAATTCCTCCTCACAATGACCCTCACTGTTGGTGTGCTCCCGTAGATCAGGTTAACGTTGCTCTTGGAGCTCACTCTCAACTCGAGCTTTTACTTTAAGAATCCTGCGGATGATTCCAGCACGGGTTGTTAACAGTGTTTTTACGGGACAGATTCCAGCACACTGCTAGGATTCCCTTTTGTAAGATGTTTTTATCACAGAGAAATCCGACCTCTGCCTTTTATTTGCCTTTTGTGCCGGCCTGCCACACAGCTGAGCACGGGGACACTTAGGGCCCTGCGTGCTCATCAGCAGAGCTCTCAGTGTGATCAGTGACGCAGAACAATGTGAAGTTTAGTTACACTTCAGCACAAAAGCACATTGCTGGCTTGCTTCACCGTCGTGGGCACCACCTAATCCCTGGGGTGACGTGAATTGTGATCCTGGTGTCTCAGTGGCATGGATTTAGGGACGGAGCCTGAGAGTGGGGCAAGAGTCATGGGTTTTTGTTGTTTCATTTCAGTTCTGAGAAGATCTTTGAGCAGAACACCCAACACCTTGCACATGTGCTGCACAATAACCCAGAGATTTGTTCACTGTACTATTTTTAATTTCCATAAATGCAGCCTAATATTTTCCCCTATTTGTGTTTTTATTTAAAAACTCAACTTCATATTGTTTTTGGAGGTGCAGACCGTGATCTTTAGAGAGCTCAGGAGAAGACTCTGACCTTTTGATCAGCAGCGGCGGCACACCTAAAGGCCGGGGCAGAAGGACCTGAAAAACCAGCTGCCTGAGATGGTTCCTCTCAGCGAGGAGCAGCTCAGGGCAGAGCAGGTGTGGAGTCTCCTCCTCCTCCTCCGCCTCCTCATTCTCCTCCTCCTCTGATTCTCACAGAAACCAGAGAGAGAGAGGTGTGTTATTAAACTCTCTTGGTTCGTATAGCTGCCACTTTCACAGCAGATTTTAGTTATTTTTCTAATTTATTTTCTTGTTTTGGAGAAGCCTCCTGCACTTATCTGTCTCTCTGATCAGAGGCTCCACAGGTGGACTATGCCCCCCTCAGCCAGCTGAGGGAGGGGGCTCTACATCGCTCAGGCTCCCATCTGGAGAGGAGAAGAAGGAGGCGTTGTTGGTAAGCCTAATCACTGCTTCTCAATGTGTTTTTACTCACATTTTAGGTCAAACTTTATGTATGTGTATTGTAACTGTGACTGTATGAGAACAAGGGTCTCTCAGACAGCACGGTGACATGAAATAGCTCACATTCCAAAGATTATTAAAGATTCAGCTCCGTGAATAAAATAAAACAAAACATCTGAAGCAAAACACACTGGATTTAGTTGGATTTGAAAAGTAACCTCTAACGTCGTAGCGTCCCGTTGAGGGCCATCCTGTCATATGTCCATAAGGACAAAAAGTTCAAAGTTCACTTTGAATTATGGGACAATGAGCAGTGTTCCCTTCTGTGTGTACTTTCTTCTGTTATCACAATTAACTCAGATAAGCTCTGTTTGCCAGCAGTAGAGTGCATACATGCCAGTGAGGGAAAAAGATTTTCACCAGTTTGGAACAAAACACACTGACGTAATATTAGATCTAATAATGAAGACTGAAGGATTAACTTGAATGAACGGACAACATTTTAAGGATTTTTCTCTAACTCTCAATAAAAACAAGTATTGTATTATATATCTGACGGATAGCCTGTTTCTGATGCTGTTTCGATGACGAGCGCATCAATCACATCGCCTTTAGAATAAAAGCTTGTTTATTCTGCCGCACAAAAAGCACATCTCTCTACTTGTCCATCCATCCTTTTCAATACCTGTACAATGAGCTGGAAGCTGCTGAGCAAACTTATTATAAGCTCAGTGTTGTCATTTCTTTTTCTCCTTCTAATTCAAATCTGTCCTAAGTAGGATTTATTTACAGAGACCTTTTTGCACACTGTGTTTTGTGTAATGCTTTTACAAATTGGAGCAAGTTTTTTGACCATTTTAAGCATGTTTTCATTTAAAAGTTATAAATGTAATGTAGATGGCCTCCTGAACAGCCTCTGTTTAGAGAAATAGTTTCCAGAACATGTGAGCTATTGGCTAGGAAGGACTTTTAAGGGATTTTTTTGACCGTTTTAAAGAATATTTTTTGTGAAAGTTATAAATATAACTGTAGCTAGCTTTCTGAACAGCCTCTGTTGGGGGAAATAACAATCACATTGCTCAGGACTAATGGGCTAACAGCTAGTAGGAACACAGCCAAGACCAAAACTGACATTAAACCTATAAAAAAACCAAATAATTTCATCTAAATTACCATGTGATGCTAAGTTATTGTCAGTTCATGAAATGCTGCTGGCAGATTGCAGCTGTTTTACTGTGGCGGCATTACGTTTTGGTCTTGGCTGGACTCAAATTAGCTCTTGAGTCCTGATGGATGAAAAGCTACTTCTCTAAAATGAGGCTGTTCACAAATGTATCTCAATATTCACAACAGCAGAAACAAAATTTAAAATCCCTTTAACCCTTTACTAGCAGGTCAACAACTCGGTAGCATAAATATTAGTCGTCTCAAACTAAGCAGAAAAAATCCTAATAAACTAAATAAATTCTAATAAATATGAGGATGACTGAATCAAATTACGTTACGATATCATCACAATAATATTATTCACACTTAATGGGTTTTTTCTTGGTTGTATAGAAGCTAAAGTGCTAATGGAGACGCTTTTGACCTTTTGAAGTGGATTTCTGTGGAACGATTGTGAACAGTAATGATCTGACCTGCTGTAAACACCGCTGAACATCTTCAGTTTGGAGAAACAAAGATGAGTTCAGCTCTGTTGTCTGAAAACAACTCTAATCTCACAAGTCTTAAGCAGTTCCTGTGAAAGCATTCTAACACTGATCTACACCTGGACTCTGCCTTCAGTTTCACATGACGAGATTATTTTGGGAGAAATATGAAACGTTACAGATCTGAAATC
This sequence comes from Callopanchax toddi, assembly GCA_006937965.1. Classification (NCBI taxonomy): domain Eukaryota; kingdom Metazoa; phylum Chordata; class Actinopteri; order Cyprinodontiformes; family Nothobranchiidae; genus Callopanchax; species Callopanchax toddi. The sequence goes on along the minus strand of SSNR01000062.1, from coordinate 1,920,405 downwards.
AGCTAAACAAGCTGGTATGGTGGCGTGAAGGTTTCTGCCTCACATCCGCTCTCAGCCGGTGACGCGTCGGAGGCTGATTGAGGTCAATAAATGTCACCGTTAAATCTCCCATCAGTGTGATGTGGAAACAAAGATATGGGAAGTGACACAAGCGAGTTCCATTTCCACATCAAACTTTACGTCTGCTCCCGTGGGGTCGTCCTTTTTCTCATTAACCTTCTCAAATATTGACACTGAGCTGGTAACGGTCCGTCTGTGTAGGAGGCAGCTTTATTTAACATGCAGACAAGTGACGTCCAACTGTTCTCCAACTTCAACTGAGGTAAAAAAAGAGGAAACAAGGTGGTTCCTGTTCTGCTCCTGCATCCAGTCAAATGATTTATTTACTGGAGGAAAGGATATTGAATTTGAGAACTGCTGCTGTTTGTGCCATCGCAGAGAAACAACTGGCAAAGCCATTTAGTATTAAAACGTTGAAGAAAAAAGAAAAATAAATTTGGTTTAGATTTAAAACCATATAGATAAACTCTGAATTCATCTGATGAGTCAAAATCAAAAGCTCTCAAACCCATTCCTGCTCAGGGGAAGTTTAATTCTAACATTTAAAATTCAAATATCTCCTTTATGGCTTGAATGAATGAATGAATATGAATGAATGAATAATTTTATTTGAACATATCTAAATAACATAAATTTCAGCAAATGAAAATAACAATAATAATGAGAATAATACTTCAATGAGAAAAATAAAAATAAATAAATAAATGAATACATCTTTTTCTATATATACATATTTATAAACACACACATATATACATACATGTATATGTAATTGATATGCTCAAAGGGAGCAGGAAGAAGCATAAGCTTTTTAATTTCCTGCCCCTTTTCCCGTCTCCCTCACAACTCAAAAGAACAGTGTCCTTATTTACATCACATCATTCTTTATAATCGTCTTTGACCAAATGTCCCACTCACACCTTTACACACAGAATATCTGAGCATCCCTTTTCCCATTTACCCACCTACAACCACACACAGCAGTAAACACTCACCACTACACACAATTACAAACATACCCCATTTCCCTTTACACATGTGTATATACACTGATATATATACAAATATTTTAACACCCCACACCAATCATTGGATCTGGTCCAGTCAGAATCCCTCTTCCTCCCTGTACCTCATGAAAACCATCTTTTTATACCACTTTTTGAACTGGGTCATACTTGGACATTGCTTTAATTCATTATTTAATCCATTCCATAACTTAACTCCTACTACTGAAATAAACAAACTTTTGAGTGTGGTTCTGACTGCAGGCTGTTTGTAATGAAACTCTCCCCTAAGCTGATAGCCGCCATCTCTACTGAGAAACAGTTTCTGAATATTCTCCGGGAGGAGACTCTTTGTTACTTTAAACATCATTATTGCTGTTTGAAACTGTTTCAAACATTTCCCTCAGCCCTTTGACACTCGTTTGAGTTCAAAAGACGTATCTTTTTGTTATAACAACAATAAAGAGTAAGGTAAGAGGATTTATCTTAAAGCGTCTCAAAATTGTAATCCTGGAACGAGTTTCTTGATAAGTTTGTGTTTGGCCTGAACAGAAGCCTAAATAAAGTTTTTCTTTAATTAGCCCTAATGCTTGTCAGGGCGTTCTGCTCATGACGATTCAATGAGTCAGAAATCAGCGCACATAGTGTGTGCTCCACTTAAGTCACAGTCTAAACGAAGGTGTAAAAACTGGAGTTGGTTTTATTATTTTTTAAATTGTCCTCCTCTGTCTTGAACCAGGAACCCGTCAACACACCCGACTGCTTCAGAGCTGACTCATGTAGTTCATTCTAAACCATGGTGCTCAGTTACATATGAAAACATGAAATACAGTGAAAACACTTTGTCATGCAGCCAGCTGAGTGTTCGGTTTCATGTTTTGTTGTAGGAGACTTATCCACCTCAAAGGTGTTCATAGTTTTGTTAATATACAATAAGCTTTGAAATACCCAATAAAGTGTGTTTGTTCACTTTTAGTGAATAGAAAACTAGCTTGAAATGATATTTTCAGATAATTTGTTTAAAAAATTGATTTCTTCTTGTTCCATTGACCTGTGATTGTTGTGCACCTGAGCTGTGATTTGTTAGAACTAATAATGAAGTTAAGTTCTGCTGAGGCTGTTGAGTTTAGCTTTAGGCAAAAGTTTGGGCATTTTTTAAAGCAAGACTAATATTTTATATATATATGACTTTTGCTTTTATTTTCTGGAAGACATTTTTCTTCTGAGGAGCTTTCTCCGTTCAGACAAAAAAAAATTGTAAAGTCCCAGGTTAAGCTCTAGTGAAAGCTCCATTAATGGGAGCTGTGGTTGCTGTTTAAACTGGGAAAGCTCACAGGATAAGCAAACTATATCACTGCAAAAACTGATTTCTATTTAAAAAGCCTTGTTTTTAGACATTTTAACTTATTTTTGTCTGAAAACAAAATATATTCTTATAGCACTACTTGAGCTTCATCTGAGCTCAACATAGTGTTTACTGTGGATTTTATGTGTATGTGTGGGTGTATGTGTGCCTGGGAATGGGTTGTGGACTGGGAGGGGAGAGTGTCATCATTGTTCTATGTGTGGGAAAGGGAGGGAATGTGGGTTGTATGGGTCATTTTAATCTGTCAAGCACTTTGTGTTGCTCGCTGGGGCATGAAAGGTGCTATATAAATAAAGTTTGATTTGATTTGATTTGAAATCTTCTTAAATTTGACCATATATTTAAAAAAGATTTGTCTAATTTCAAGTAGGGCCGTATAAGAATATATTTTCTTTTCAGACAAAAATAAGTTAAAATGTCTAAAAACAAAGTTTTTTTTTTTACGTTTTAGAAATAATTTTTTGCAGTGTATCTTCAAGAAAGTGACTGGATCGAGTAGTCTTTGGTGATTTTTAGATGTCCTGGAGAACATTCACTGGCATGAAAACTTAATGTCAGCACTCAGATAAATAAAATGATCTCCCATCCTGATCTGTCTAGGACTAAAGTTCGTTTGCAGTAATCTTTTTTTTTATATGAAAAAAGTTTTCAAAAACATACATCTTCTGCAAAAATAACATTTTGTCTGTGCATTTAAAATGTTCATCATGGAAGTATGAACCTGTCTAAACAAGCTTACAGTTGGACACACATGGATATTTTAAATGGTTTGTATTGTTATTATAATGTGAAATATATTTTTCTATAAAAGAGTGCACAATTTGATGAAAGAAACACTTCTATGCTGGAGGGTTAGTCATGCTTTGGACTGTGCAGAGGGTTTTTATCAGAGGAAATGGTTTCCTCATAGAGAAAAGAACTGATTCAAGTTCATGCAAATTGTGAGGACAACAAAATCCCAGGAAATAGATTTCAAAAAGAGGTTAGCTGAATGAGTGCATACTCTAAAAGTTGTGCATGTACATCCAATGCATCTGACAGAAGATGTGTTTTTTGCAGCAAGAATCAGCTTTGACACACTGTGATCTGAAGAAAGCTTTAATAAGTGCCACAAACCATGCCATTACCAAGGCAGTATACTATGATCTTCACTCTGTTACCACAGCAGTTGTATACAGTGAGCAGTCGTTCAGCTGCTTATCATGATCTGTCACATCTGCAAACAGTGAATGTGATGAATGCCATGATTAACCCATGTGCCTAATTTTATGTCAACAATCAGTGAGTGAATTGTGTAATATTTGCTGGCACACACAGATACCAACAACAAGCTTTATGATTCTGTGGTCAATAAGTCATTAGAATGAACTTTTAATTCTTTACAGTTTGTATAAAACCCAGAGGGAGTTTTCCTCTCAGGATCTTCTTTAAGTTAATATTTAGTTGTAATATGGGTTGAAGGACAACATGTGAAGTTGTAAATAAACATTTCACACAGATTTAAGGACAGTAGAAAGCTGGTAAAGTTTGACAGTCGAAGCTTTTTTAGATTTGCTATAAATCATGGACTGAAACTCTCATCATAACAAATAGAGGAGAGAAATGTGAAATCCTGATGTTTAGAAAGTAAAACTGAATCATTTAAATCTTTTTTTCAACTATGATATAATTTAAAGCATGTAAAGACATTGAGAATAAAATGGTCATGTACTCATTGTGATCCACGACCAGCTGCCAGCTTATTGTTCTGACAAAACGTTACATTCATCCTTCAGGTCCAGCTCTGGGCAGCAAAGGAAATGAGTCTGTTTGTTTGTTAGCTTTACGTTGAGCATTTTAAAACAGAAGACATTTATCTGTGTCTTTCAGATCTAAACTTTTATTTATTTATTTTTAAAGACTCAGAACGCTTGAATTGGTTTGCTGCATGAAAAATGACAGAACGGAATTATTAAAAATATAAACATTTTCTTTCATTTTCCTGATTGCAACTTTAGTTATTTGCAGCTTTTTGATGTAATAATTCCAGCTTGTAATTTCTCTTATAAAGTTGCAGAAATTATCACTATGTAAGTAAGTAAAGTTTATTTATATAGCACCTTTCACAGATATACAGCACAAAGCACTTTACAAAAAATAAAAAATAAAACACAGAGAAAACATTGAAATAAAAAACAAAACAGAGATTTGGGGGTACCAGATAACAATATTTGGGCAGGATTTGGGGTACCAGCAGGGGATCTACATTGTAAATTAGTGACAGCAGGTTTGTATCTCCGAACAAGCCGAGGCGTCATCATGGCCGTCAGGGACAACCCTGACCTTCGGCTGAACAGGGATCCTTCTTAGGGACAGAGGATCTGTGTGTGACGCTTGGAGGAGTTCATGGATCAGATCTATCAGAGCTGAAAACAAAATGACACAGATAGACAATGGTTCTTTATAATTGTAGCTTCCTTCCTTTTCATTTGTGTAAGCTTAGAATGAGGTCACACATCTAGTCTAATGTGTTGACATGAAGTTGTTTTTTATATCAGTATTATGGTTTAAGTCTTATGTGTGGAAGTAGCTGAGAGGCTAAAGAATGTCTTCGGGCTGACTAAATCAAATAATTCATTTATAAGACTTTTAAAAACAACAGATCACGTGATGTTTTACAACAGGCTGTTTTATGAGTTTAGAACTGTCCCCATAACGGCTGGTACAGTAGGTTTTTAGCCCCGCCCCCTCAGTGTAAGTCAATGGCACATTTTCCTGATTTAATGAATAAAAATACACCTTGGATCTTTTTTTTTTTCCTGGGTTGAATATCTTTTTTTTTTTTTTTGTGCTTGTTTGTAATTAGTATTTTGATGTTTTATTACATAAAGGCAACACGACAGCTCCTGTAAACATGTAAACTTTTCACTAACCAAAGAAGACATCTAGTCTATTTTTATATACTCTATGTCTGTTTGTGAGGATGTTTATTGAGAGGTCAATATAACTTTTAATGATCAGATTTTAAAATGAGTCACAGCTCCTCTAGTCCCACCCCTGGGCCTAATAATTGTCTCCATTTTTTTCCAACAAGGTTTAGACTATAAGCTATTAAAACACACGACTCACACACAGGAGTTTGAGACCTGCTGTAGGTTCATGTTAAACCTCTTAGCTGTGATCTGACATCGATCACTTTAATTCTAGAGCTCTAACAGGAAAGGAGTGTAAACCTTTAACACGATAAACATGTGATTTTACAAAGAGTACGAGAGCGTCGGCTTGTTTTCTGTTGGTGAGTAGAAGTTAGAAGTAAATTTCACTACAAACAGAAGAGCTACCAGTCAAATGTACAGAATAATAAAGTATTTTTGAAAACATACCAACAATACTTCTGACTTTGTTTGTCATTCCGGTCCTCATTCCTGTGGTTTCAACAACACCCAGCTGTTATTGACATTCCTGCTGCTGTTCTACTTTTCTACTTCCTCACTCATCAAATCCTCCTTTTACGCTCATCCTCTTCTTGTCTTCCTCAGATGTGTACAGAAAGTTCATTATTTTACTGCTGTGGTTTTGAATAACATTGCCTGATTAAAGTATTTCTTTTTTTAAATTATTTTGGCAGGTTATTCCTGAAGATGTCTTCATCTGTCACAACAGTGCTCACCACAAAAGCTCCTTCTAACACAACCACTGTCACCAAATCCCAAGAACAAATCCTGATCCAGAGTAAGGATTTATTGTGTTATGATGTTGGTGCAAGTCCATTTTTTGATTTCCCTTTTATTCTTTCTAGTCAAATATAATAAAACGCACCGTTTTGTTTGCCGTAGACTCCATCAGATCCTAAAAGTGGCCAGGTTAAAACAGAAAATACACACTGTGTGCCTCATAAAGGGCAGCTCGTTGCGTCATGAGGTGTAATTTGTGCAGGAGCGGCAGCCGTGCATTTAATAGAAAATATTTGACATGTTCTGTGTATCTGGTGATGCTGTTGCTAAGTGACAACACATCTGGGGGGGAAATAAATTGAGCAGAGGGAACGCGAACGTAGTCAAAGGTTTTAGGACAAAACAGAAATAAAAACTGAGCTTTCATCAAGTTTATTCTGTCTCTGTCTGGATCTCAGGCTCTGGGGCCATGATTGCTCTCATTGTCATCGGCATCATCATCATTCTCACCATTGTGCTCATCATCCTGAAGACGTACAACAGGTGAGATGACATTCCTCAATAATAAATGTTACGTGCTGTGTTAGTGTTTGTATCCACTTTAAGAGGAACTGCACGCCTGCTGCAGCTTTATCAAAGCTCTGCATGAAATATTTGAACCTTGTGGCATCATTACAGACGTTCAGGCCTTTGGGCTTCTAAATGTTAAGGTTCAGAGTGATACAGGGCCAAGCCCAGCCTCTACTGTGTCTTTATATCAGTCTTTTTCAAGCAGGCTAAAGAAAAAGATAACTGCTTATTATTACACCTGCAGTATTCACATTTTTTAAAAGTGCAAAGTCAAATAAAAATATACTTCCATTAGCCTCATCTGCTGCTTGTGTCCAGAATACTGCACTTGCAACTTCTGAGTCTCCGGTCCAGTGCCCTGAAGTCACACAAAGTCACGTATCTTGCGAGAAGCAGTAACGCTTTACAGCAATCCATGTTTACACCTGCTCAGATCAGACAAGCTGAAGACACTGACATCATTTATATGAGCTAAGAGATCGATTGTATCATGTTCATCATGGCGGAGCCTCCAAAGAAACACAAAACCTTAAAACTGGTTTGAAAAAAAACAATTCGTTTTCACGACAGTGATTTAAAAGGGACACTAGGGGGTGCTAAAAACAAGCCAAAACTGCCAAATGTGCCTTTAAAAGACAAATAAATTATTCATGAGCACCAAAACATTCAAAAGAAATGTGAAAAAAGGTTAAAATAATAGTGCAGATGATAGTTTTAAGCTTTTTTGTACACCTCCACTCATGTATGCCTCTGATGCTACACTTATACATGCTCACAAAATTGTTACATCCTCTGTTTTTAACATTATTGCATCACATTATTTAAGAAAAACTGTTAGTGTCATTTTGTTTAACATCATATTTTCCTTCTGGTCAGGAGGACACATGCGTCTAGACTCCTTGGGGACAGAACGAGCTCCAAACCTCGTCCAAAAACATCCCAATCCACAAGCAACGTGCCTTTGAACGCATTAGGAGTCAGCTCTGTCTCAGGCAGCTTCACCAACTCCACCCCTGCTTCAGACATCACCATCCAGCTGCCCAGAGTGGAGCTTAGCAGCATAGAGGGAAATCACATAGAGCAGTTCAGCACCACCAGCGACTACAGCGACTCCACGGTGGTCACCATACACGGCATGCCCTCATCTGGAAACACATAGCACACAGACATGCAGAGACTCTAGTTTGGTTTTAAACCAGATGTTGACTGATGTGTTGTTTTTGTCTCAGACTGCACAATGTGCTGACTGAATCTCATGGAGATTTGTGCTCCTGATGGTTGGATTCCAAAAATATGCATCATGAACAAAATGGTATCAAGCATGATGGAATGTGAAGGATAATGCATGATGGCAAAGATAAGACCATCTGTTGAATAAATGCTTTTTTTCCCCGTTGATGTCAGTGTTCAGAGAGTAAATGTGTCTTTGCTCTACTTTAATACAATGAACTAATATTCATTGTCTCCACTTGCTAGACAATGTCTTATTTCTTATTCTTATTCTTATTTTTTTTTTTTAAATAAATTTCCCCTGATCATACTGAATATTCTGCAGTGTAAGAAAGTCTGCTCCCTTGTGTGGAGAAAACTGAACCATTTTTATGATCATTTCTAAGGAGAGAAAGGAAAGTTTTTTAGGTTTACAAAGCAATGTAGAAGTAGCTTAAAAGATAGAGATGAAGAAAGCTAAGGCATTCCAGTATGACTGAGGAAATATGCTGACTTGGGTCATTTATTTTGACCAGTTTAATTTCGTATTGACCTTAAAACTGGTTTACTTTGTTTAATTAGTTTTGATTGTAATAAATTCATAAAATACCAGTGTATTGTTTTTGAAACCACATAAAGGAAAGATGCTATTAAGGCACGTTGATTAATATCTATCAGCAAAACCCTTTGATGTGAACGCTTGTTGATTTGACAGAAGTATTTTGCACTTTATTATCACTTCTTGTATTTGAATTGTTTAGGGATCTTTGTTAAATTAATGGCATGAAAAATAAATGGATTATTTTTAACATGGGCTCAGTTTTTTGTTATTTATTGCTATTTATACAAACATTAATAGATAAACAATGATTATGGGGGAGCTTTCTGAAAAAAATAAGACTGTATGGTGAGTACTGCGCCCTCTGCTGGTACACATGGACAAAAACAGCCGTGGGAAGCTTTAAAGTTGCATTCAAGATGAGGACATTTCGCAACAAACAATTAAAATACAGTAAAATATAAACTAAAACAGAACAAAACAAAATGCCTATTTAGTTATCTTAATTTTATAGTTTAAATCTTTCAATTATTTAATGACTACAAGGTTGAAGCTATGAGTAAATGTTTATTGCTTAGCCATTTTATTACCAAAGTGTAAAATACACCGAAAGACAGAAAGCATAAAATATATTAAACAAATTGACTTCTTCTATCAAAGATAAGACAAACGGCATAAATAAACACTAAAGTAAGTCAAACAAAGGGGAAAACACAATCAGAGGTATGAGTAATGTGTATGTTTTGAAAGTGTTAGCAAACACCCAAAGACGCGTTTTGAATGCAACTTCAATGGGATTTGCTGCGATGCTAACGTGAGAATGGTGACTGTAGGTGAGTAGTTTCTAACTGACTTATATATTCGCATATAATTTTATCTGCTGGCAGCTTAAAAGTTATGTGACTTTGTTTGAGTTGTAATACGTAGGCTTCTGTTCTTCTAACGTTAACTACGCAAAGCTAACGTAATGCTAGCATGCTAAGGAAGTAAGGTTGCTCACCTACATCAGGTGTTTGTAACCTTTTACTAAAGTGTCCGGTTTTTAGCCGCAGCTTACTCGACATGACACAATAAAACATATATTAACATTTGAAATAGAATGGGAATGAAGAACTGCGGCGTGTGTTTGCAGCGGAGCTCCTCAGTCTTATCCTTGTGTCGGTGTTGTGGGGCTGCACCAACCCCTTCCTGAAGAAAGGTTCAGAGGGAATAGAAAATGTAACAAAAACCAACAAAGTTTTGCAACTGCTAGCCGAAATCAAGTTTCTTTTTCTGAACCTCAAGGTATGTCTTTTGTTTCTCAATCGTTATTTATTCCCTCCTGAAATTGACTATTTGTTCTTTAATTTTACTTACCTTTTTTTATGTTGCCTCCCAGTACTTGGTGCCATTTATTCTAAACCAGAGTGGATCTGTGGTCTACTACTACACACTGTCAACCACAGGTGAGACAACGATTTACTTTCTGATGATATCCTCGGCTAACTGGTAAATATATCTGATAAAAGCATGATAAAGTTAATGGATAATAAGGTGAACACAAGTCTAGGACCCTAGAAGTAAGAGAGCAACAAATACAACCCAATTAGACACAAACAATATTATGTAAATCGAGATAACACACAAAATACAAGAAGTTAATGGTCATCTACACTGTTAAAAGGCAGCGAAATTCATAATTTGCTACCTATTAAATAACAAACACATGATACAGTTAAAAAACAATAACAATTCATTTTTTAAAAATTATAAAATGGGTTAAAATGGTAATAGAGATGAAAAACATGTACTAAAAAGATATGTAAAAAAGTTGTGGTATAGATTGTGTAGTGTCCGTATGGTAAGAACGACTTGGCATTTGAAAAACATTTGTTTACTCAAAAGTCTAATGGCGTAGGAAAGAAACGGTTAGTTCTGTGGTTTGTACACTCCTGTAGCAGCATCTCTCTGAGGAAACCAGTTAGAACAAGGAACGCTGGCTGAGGGTGAGTTGAGTTTTGTCATTAATTATGTTGTAGGCCCACCTGATGATCCTGCTGTTGTAAAGGTTTTCGAAGGAGGGGGGAAGCAGCTCCAGAAATGTGCTCTGCAGTTTTTATGTACAGTTTCTGTGCAACACTTGTGACACCTGTTGAAGTCATTGAGGATTTAGGCTGACATGCACAATTTTTAAAAGCATAATATAACAAAAATAAGCTAGCAAAATGGGATCTAAAACAACAAAATAGTGACAAAAACAACCAGACAATGAGTGAATGGCCCAGAATGATACAAAAGGTTTACCAGTGACACAAAAGAGACGCACAAAACTATTAAAATGAGCTTTAAATTAACACCAGAGCCTGCAGTGGAGCTAAGGTAATGATCTATTTTAATTGACCAGGACATTTTAGCCCAGCCATTAGAATAAAACCTGATCTTTACAGACTGAATGATTGTTAAAATTCCAATGCAAACTCTTCAGAAATGAGCTTTTTTGCAGTCCTCCAAAATAAGAAAATGATTATGTGGGAGTAAAACTGAAGAAAGCCCATAGATGTGTGAGGAGAACGAGCTAGAAAGACTTCACACAGAAAGTTCACAACAAAGAGGCAGAGATGAGACGCTCAGATAACGGCTGCACTGAAGAGTCTTTATTATTTTCACATGCAGCTTTACTGTATCACAAAGCTGCTTTGTATCCAGTAAAATATCTGTGTTTTTCCACTGCTGGGTGAAAATTAAAGAACCAATTAGATGAAAAACACATACTTGGTTGGACATGGACTAAACATGTGAAAGTACCTGTCGCTGTATTCTATCTTTAAAGATCTAATGTTTATTTAAAATATATATTCTTTTCATCCAGAGCTATCTCTTGCTGTTCCCTTGGCCAACTCTCTCACCTTTCTTTTCACTCTGCTGACTGGGAAGTTACTGGGAGAAGAGTTCGGAGGCAAACGTGAGTCACTTACACTCATTCATACCAATGTCTCATGGTACATTCCATACTGTCTCATCTCTCTCAGAGGTCATCAAGGATCCTTTCGCTGTTACAGAGGCCGTAGTGGGAATGTTCCTCACCATGGCTGGCATCACTCTGTGCGTTATAAGCTCCATCAGTGACGATGATGCAGAGAGACGTAACGTAACCCACGCTGAGCTCTAATCGACATGAAGATTGAAGCGAATTCTCTTGTTCTGTTAGGGGAGTCCTCAGCAGGGGAGTAAAGAAGACCAAAGCTGCAGGTGGAGAGTGACTGGAGGGAGCGATTTAGATTTAGGTGGGAACTCTTTTGAGCAACAGCTCTGGTGAGAGAAATGCAACTCAACTTGAGCCTCAAAGGGCCTGTGTAGGAACTAGACGTTGAAGCGGGTTCATGCAGGGTTCAGTCCAGAGCTAGACTGGATTTATGGTGCACACAAAGAAGTCAGTGGTTGTTTGCTTTAACTTGTAAATGCTCTGTTGCTCTGTGTGACTGGAATTTGCTTAGGTGCTATAGAGCCAATTTAAAGTTAAAGAAAGGGGTGAAATAGGACGATCATTTGTCACCTAAATAATACCCTAAAAATAACATTTTATAGCAGCGATCCCCTTTACACAATAGCATTGTTTATATTAAAAACAACCTGTTTCACATATACCAGTTTTCTTCACCCTTATCTTCCCATTCCTCCTCATCTCTTCTTTGCTGCCTTGTTTGTTAAACATCCAGCTGAAGATCTTCCAAGTATTGTATGATAAAAACTTTGTATGCTCTGTAAATATGTCTAAAAAGTATAAAAGCAATCAAATGCATAGTAATATATACGTGTATTTTTTAAATTGTCACAGTATTTAAATGATTCAAGACACTGTACAGTCATAGTTCTGCTCAGTTCTTGCTGATTTTATTTTGATTAAAAAAACTGTTGGCACAACTTGTCATCTATTACTTGCTGTGTTACACATTTATCCAAACCGCACAGGGCTCAAGTGTTCCTAAAATACACTCACTAATGTACATAAATGGGAAAAATTGCTGCACTAAACGTTTACACAGTGTCATCAGAATAACCCCCTTTCAAACAGGAATACAACATAATTACTGGCTGTTACATTAACATCACTTTCAGCAAATGTGTCATGTGACAAGTGTTCTTATTGATTGGGTGTTTCATTTCTGACAGTTTAAAGAAGATGCATATACGTATATGCATGTGTTAGTTTGGTTCATTACCTCAGGTAAAGTTCTACCAGTGCAGCTGCTCTGTGGAAGCAGTAATCACTATGTTATTAGCATGGAGGCTTTAGGACACCGTGACACCTTCCTGATGATGGTTCGCTTCTACCCTGACTGATGAGGCATCCTGCAGGCTGTCCTGTCACAGAAGAAGAAGAATATTAAAGATGATTTCCCTGGCCTTAGTTAGGTCAAGAAAAAAACAAAAGTTTGAAAAACTCACCTGTTCTTTCCTGATCTTTCCTTCGGAGAGAGACGACAAAGGCGTTGGCACTGAAGATTTCATCTCAGCCTCCTTTTTAAAAAAAAAACAAACAAAAGGTACTGATATTTTTTGTCAAACTCGTGAAGGTATAAACTATATTGTGTGTGGGGGGATGTATGTACCAATATTCCAGCTGCGGACTCCTGATTAGACTCTTGTGCCTTTTATAGGAGAAATAAATTATTTACACATTATAAAATGACATAAATAGCTGGAGCAGGTGTGAGGAATGATCTAATATTACCATCCAAACTGACCTGTTTTTTGTGGTGTGTTTGTTGAGGTTTTTTGTTGATGTGCTGCTCACTCTTTATCGTCTCTGCATGTCTCTTGAGGAAAACAAATTCTAGAGTTTTTCTATGCATCACGCACATACATAAACCACATACTGGTTACATATTATTGAACAATTTTTACAGTATAGTTTGCAAGTTTAGCCACATAACTGGACTGTGCGACATAATGTCTGCAAACATTTTTACTACAGAAAATCATGCATGAATCCCCCAATTATTTTCAAATTAAATAACTTATATTTGTGTAAAAAAATTTAATGAATATTCTGATCTGTTCAAAAAGAGCAAATCTGTCATTTAAACAAAAAGCTGCCTACCAGCTGGAGGCTGTGATGAGCATCCTCTGTGCTGTTTAGCTCTTCCTCCACTATTTCTGCAACACTCTAACAAAAAGATCAAGAATCAAATTTAAATGCATTCAGACTTGCAGCATATATTTATATTATGATGAAATACTGATTATCAAGTTGCACGATTCAGTTAGGAGACCAAAACAAGAAGCTAACCTGATCAAGAGGAAGCTCTGTAGCTGTGTTTTCATCCTCCGGCACCTCCTCAGCACCTTGCACCTCCTCTCTTCTTGTTCGTGCTGCTAATCTGAACATACTGACATGCTTAACTGTCAAAAACAAAATCACTTATTTAGCTACTAAGTGTGGACATGTTTAATTATGATGAATAAAAATATATTTAAATGAAAGGAAACATTATCCTGACCAGGTGCATCAGGGAGTGGTGCTCTTGTTTGCATTCTGTTCTTGTGAACTTTGACCGGCCTGGCAAAGAACACGGAGGCCTCGTCCGCTTCGTCTCTCCTGCTCGTCTGCTGAGAGGCTTGCAGAGCTGCAGCTTCGTCTCCCGTTGACTTCACCCTGCGACCATCTGACTGAAATTCATGGCTCATAACTGAATGTGCACTTTAATTACAATGGGACACAGCTGGATTGAACATTTTATACAAATGGTCTCAGCAGCAGGTATTATGAATGTAAAACTGACACTTTATGTTATTGCTTCACCTCTGGAGAGTTGAGTAGAGCTGAGTCACTGTATTGGTCTTCTGGACCACTTCCTGCTTTCCTGTTCTGAGACCAAAACAGAAAAACTACTTAGTGCCTGTGTTTATTTTTCACTTATTAATCTTTCTGACAATTGTCTTTCATATCTAGCATTGTTCAAACAAACTTCAGGCTGCTTTTAAGAGTAGGAAAAAAATGATAACTGAAGGAAAAGTGGAAAACTTACCTCTGCTCTTCCCAGCAACCTCCTTTTTCCAGGATAATGTCTAAAAACCAAATACTTTTACTGAGACATAAAACTGTCAAACAATACCTTTTCAAACACATCATGCAGTACAGCCAGCACAGACACATATCTTCACACTCATACAGATGACTTTGCATAACAATACCTCTCTGTAGCTTTTGAAACCAACAATTCCACATATGGAAGTTTCTTGAACCTTTCGGTTCCCACGGCAACGTAGCAGTGACCTGTCTCCAGCTCCCCAGCTGAGGACACGGTGACTCCTTCCAAAGAGCACAGCCTGAAGAGAAGTTTTAACAGTACCTTTATCTGTGTGTATGTCCTGCAGAGACTGTGCGAGTCTGACAGAGTGGCTGACCTGCGCACCGCTCCGGTCCGTAAGCTGACCTTCTCTGTGATCAGACCCAGGATCTGCTCCAGGTCCTGCTGCATGCTCCGAGGGATGATGAACCGGAACGGTGGACTGAGGAGATCCCCGTTACGGAAGACACTGAACAGTGATATTAAACACACTCAAATCTCAGAAAGTAATGCGGATGCTGCTCAGTCATGCTACTTGCATTGTCCAACACACAACTGTAGTTATGTGCATATACTCACTGTATGATGCAAGGCACAGGTATGAACTTCCTCCACTTGGCTGAAACATTTGGCCTCTGGGTGACCTTTGCCTGCTGGGAATGATTAGAAAATCTAATGCAGAGGATTGCAGTCTTGTCATTTTCTCATCAGCACTGAAAAATCCTTCATCAGAAGTACGTCACGTCCATTCTGCACATCAATTACACACACATCCATCCCCGAAAACTCAATTATCCCAAATGGGTAATGGCTGGCTAACTCCTCTGCTCATATAAGCTCAAGTGCTGCAGCCATGGAAACTAACTGGGAGCCTTTGGATGGCACACTCACTTGTCTGAGGCGTTCTCTTAAAGCTCTTTTTCATCTAAATGCAATCAGAAGCCATTATCTTAAGCTGGATGTAGCTGGTTACGTCAGAACAAAGCAGACATTATTTTGTTCCTAAAGGTGTCATATATTTAATTAAATTGGAGCCAGTCTGAGCAGAAAATTACGCTTTGAATTTGTGCATTAGGCCTGCCGGGGCATGCACATGGCCCTGATGGAGTTGTGTGGAACTTTGTTTCACCAATGGGATGAAAGGTACACACGCACACACATATGAACTACACCCTTCCTGCACTACTCCTCAGCAACCATAATACTGGCATGTTGACACTTTAAGAACCAAAGACTCCAGCTACACTCTGATTTGAAAACAATATTGAGCAGAGCAGTCACCTGGTGAGAGTACAAAACAAAATTGCAAGGATGAGTTAATCTGTAAATGTGTACCTTTTCTTGACAAAAACACGCATAAAAGTCAACATATTCTGAACTATGACCTAGCCAAATAAACTCATTTATTTTAAAGGCTTGATGAACACAACAATTAGCTCATCCAGTGAAATGAAAAGGATGATCAGCACAGAGCACTAACCTTTTTAACCACACTAAATATGAGCTTTTCGCAGCAATGAAAAATACTTTATATTTCATATTTGACTTGGTGAGTGCTCAAACAGACCAGTGTGGCCTGGTGGTGCATTCCACTCAGTTAGAGTGGGATTAATGACTGATGGACGGTGCTACTGGAGCCATGTTAGAAATGCTTACCTGAGTTTCATTGTGAGAGCCAGGCTGCTTTTTTGCTCCTGCATTCGAGTAGCTGTATATATCAATAATTAAAAAAGAAGCATCACCTATTTGTTTTTCCATTTACTGTCATAATAATCAGCACATTAAACAGTACTCACTCAAGTTTCTTGAACCTCTCAAAACCAGCAGCAACATATTGAGCTCCTGTCTTAAGGTCCTGGAGGTCTGTGACCCTGTGACCCTGCCTGGGCGTGTACAGAGTCCTGACAGCAAGTGGAGCTCCAATATTTCTTGTCACTTCATTCAGAAATGCCTCCATGGTTGCCACCTGACGCTGGTTGACCACAAACCTCCGCCCACTGAAGAAGGGGTCTCCATTCCTGTATACTACCACTCTCTTCACAGGAGGCACGTGAGATGTAACTGCAGTGCTGGCAGCCATCTCTACCTCTATACACTGTACACACACCAGATATTTAGATCTCGCTTGTTCTACAACACATCTATAATAATACAGACACTGTTCAGTCATAAACTTACAAGAGGATGAGAAAATTCAGGAAAACCAAACCTGAGAATCAGTCTCTCCTGCTGTGCTGTTCTGAGCCTGTCTATGCCCCCTCACACGGACAACACTACTTTGATGGCGATGAGTATTTCCTGGTTGCTATGGCAGCAGGGCCAGCAATGACTGGCTTTGTGGGCCAAACCATCGGCAGAAACCACAACAAAAGAAACTGACAGAGGAGGGGAGAATGGGTGGGTCTCCGTGTTGAAAGCTGAATCAATAAGATAACCTCTGCACCCTATTTTCTATATTTTTACATTTTAAAATAAAGGATAGTGAGACGAGACACAGTTGTTACTTCAAACCCTCTCAAGTGGTTCTTCTCAGTTTTATTAGTAACATAAAATTGTGATTTGTGCAGTTTGTTTGACCCTTAAATGCTTCCCTCTCTGGGCGTACACGTTAACGCAACAAAAACAACGTAATGAGAGACGATCCGGTGAATGTTTGCAGAGCTCCTAGTGTAATAAGTGACAGCTCTTTCTTTGTGATCCAGGTGGGAAATCTGAGCTTCTGGGACACAACATAAAATGTGTTTAGAAACAAAACTCTTCCTGCACTTCCTACAATTGTTTCTCACCTCAAACTCACAAAACACTGCAGCGGACAACATAGATAAACACTTTTGATTTATTTTGCCTTTAGAAAATCATACATTGACATTGTTTTTGTACAACTTATATATTACATGATAAATACTTTTTGAAATTGAATATTTCTAGTTGAATTGCAGGTTCTCCCATCCTTTAGAGATGCAGTTTGAGTGAGCTCACGTGACAGACCACAGTATAACCTTGTTATGGCTCAGTCCCACTAACTAAACCATCAGGATGCACTTAGTCTGCTCTTCAGAGATAAATACTACAGTTGAAAAGAAAGAAAAGGCAAAACATTAAACAGTCATCCTGTTTTAAAATCAACCACTGAAACTTAATGTTTGAGCACATGCCACTGGATCTACTGTATAGATTTGCTTTGCAGCTAAATTATTAAAAGCATGAGATCACGGCTGAATAAATACACAAAGCACAACATGTTTGAATGATGTCTGGGTCTTACCTTTTTTCTACTGTCAATGGCCTGCTGGAGCCAGACCAGCTCCATGGTCAGTGTGTTTCTATGGAGACGCAGGGCATCTGGGGTATGGGGTACATTCTGAGCCAAGTGGTAAAAGCGAGGACCTGGATAAAGGATTACAAATTCTGATTCCAAATGTAGTAAATTAAATTATTTTGATGGATTTATCTTTGAAATTAGTTACAGAGACGTACAGAAGTTAAACCATTGTTTTTTATAATTTATCTTTTTTAATTTGATTTTAGACAGCATAGTTTTATGACATAATTAAGTTTATTTTATGATGCAATAGGAGTATGTGATGTAGAGTCCTTACCTCTATGGGAGGGACTGTTTACATCTAGCTCCACACTGCTCCAGATGGTGGAGGACCTCCCTGTGCTCTCCATCACCCCTCCATCTTTACTCCCACCAGTAATTATTTTCTGCTCCTCTTCATCCTCTCTTAGTGGAATTCTGGGTATAATAGTTGGAGAATTATCCCTTTCTGCTTCACTTCTGCCCAGCAGATCACAATAATCTTCTGCCTCCTCTGATAAAAGAGCTGATCTTAAGGGGAAACTGACGTCAAGTCCTGACTCCGATGGTGTCCTGACAGGACAAAGACATGAACTATCCTGAAAGTAAACACAGAAGAAATGCGTGACGTTAGTGATTAAAACTAAACTCTTACAAGCGCAGCTCTAACTTACAGTGTCTGTGAAAAGAGGAATGGAAATGACTGTTTCAGTCCACTTTAAATGGCCCAGGTCTCCGTCTATCTCCATCACAATCTCCTCAAAGTCCTCACGCGCACGTCGAACTTCTCTTCTCGTGAGGTATCCGCGTGCACAAGCCTAGCAAGGAAACGAGAGTAACCATAGTAACGAGTAAGGTTGGCATGAGTACCATAGGTGACTGTATTTACATGAGTGCTAACAACTAGCAGATAATTTAGCACTGGCTAGGGATCAACCAAACTAAAAATGTTGTGAGTAAAGCGCAACTTGACGTCTTACTGAAGTGTTAAAAATGTTTTTACCTGAAATTTTGCGATAATCATCTCCAATTTGTCTCTGTTCATTGCTATGGTTAGGTGACAGAGCTTTAGCAAAGAGCGGGATGCGAACTTAAACTTTTTACCGATTTCCGGAATCAAATTTAAAAATTAAAAGTTCGCAAGTAATAAGAATGCATCATTTGAGTATAATTAATTAAATGTTGCCAATATATATCTATAATTACATATTCAGTACAAGATATTAAAATGATCTGTATGAATATAAACAACTTAAACCGTGTTTTATCAACGCGGTTTTATATTTTGAAATATGTCTTTGCGGAAGTGACCTTGTGTTTGTGTTCCGGTTGCAATGTTGCCGCACATCACATGGCACTTTTTCTGTAAAACTTTCAGCCACTGCTAACGAAAATGAGTGGTGGTTCAAACCAGAGAACTTTGTTCCAGACGTGGGGTGCCAGCATCTCCCAAAACAAGACTGTTCAACCGGCAAAAGGAGGTAAAAAGCCCCCCGAAGCGCGCAGAGCAAACTCTGGCTCTACTTTAGCTTCAACACGTCCATCTCGAAATTCTCCATGGGCAGTAATCGGCCAGGAATCAACATATTCTTCAGAACAACCAGAGAACACAGGAGATGTCCTACGTATTGATGTGGACGACGATGATGACCTGATGGTGGTAGCAGTCTATGAAGCTGAAAAGAGCTTGCAACTTGGAAGTGCTAGCTGTTTTCCAGATGACAATCATGTAACATTAGAAAGCACAGCTCTTTCTCCTACCCCATCATGTGGGCGAACATATCCAGACTTTCCAGGTTTTGACAGCTCCTCAGCTAAGGTATGGATCTATCCCACCAACTACCCCATTAGGGAGTATCAGCTGAAGATTTCAGAGGCTGCCCTGTTTCAGAACACATTAGTTTGTCTTCCTACTGGTCTAGGGAAAACCTTTGTAGCCTCTGTGGTTATGTACAACTTTTACCGCTGGTATCCATCAGGAAAGATTGTATTTATGGCTCCCACCAAGCCTCTTGTAGCCCAGCAGATTGAGGCCTGTTACAATGTGATGGGAATCCCTCAGGCACACATGGCTGAGCTGACAGGTAACAAACTCATATAAAATATGACATGTAGGTTTTCTTTTAGATGTTGTAAACCCTGGTGTCTTTATTGTTTTATAGGCAGCACAGCAGCACTACAGAGACAAGAGGTGTGGAGGTCCAAGCGGGTCTTCTTCCTCACCCCTCAGGTCATGGTGAATGATTTGTCTAGAGACACCTGTCCAGCAAAGCAGGTCAAATGTGTGGTGATCGATGAAGCTCATAAGGCTTTGGGCAATCATGCATACTGTCAGGTAAACGAACAGGGCTCAAGTGAAGTTTTGTTTTTATTAAAGAAAGTTTTATTAATTGAACCTCTTCCTCAGGTGATCAGACTGCTCAGTAGCCAGACTCTGCAGTTCCGCATTCTGGCTCTTAGTGCCACTCCAGGAGGAGATACAAAGGTGAAAAGGATTAATTTCTTTCCCTAACTAATGGGTTTTAAACATATAATATATCCATGCAATTGTCCTGTAACTTCTCCATCTTCATGTCATCTCTGCAGTCGGTGCAGTCTGTGATCTCCAATTTGCTCATTTCCCACATTGAGCTGCGTTCAGAGGAGAGCCCAGACATCCAGGCTCATTCCCATCAGCGCAGTGTGGAGAAAGTGGTGGTTCCTTTGGGTGAGACCCTTTCAGCTCACCAGGCACGCTACCTGCAGGTAGGCACATGCTGGGATGTGTTGCATCCCCCATCTCCACCAGTACTGTCTGGTTTTATGCAGATTTCCTAAATTGATTCAATTTTGTTTCATCAAATTCAATTTGTTGTCTAATTCAGTTCAATTTGATTTTGAAATCGATTTGGTAAGTGATACTTCAGTTAGAAAACAAAGTTTGGATGGATATATGGCAAAAGAATCAAAGGCTAGAGATCAATGGGGTGAAGCTTTGCACATTTATTGAAACTGGAATTTAGCTACTATTGAATTATTTTTAAAAACCAAAAACATTTTTTTAACTCAGCTTCTTTTTTTTTTTGCTTTACAGTTTTTTTTTATTTGTGCCTGCAAATAAATTACTAGCAATTGTGTCAAACAAAATCTTTATATTATGAAACAATAAGATTTTTCTTATTTTGCAGATAATAAATATTTAAATAAAATAATAATTCTGTAATCCCCCCCCCCCCCCCCCCCCCCCCCCCCCCCCCACCCCCCCCTTGGTTCAAGTGTATATTTGTTCTAAAATGTTACCAGCATATTTATTTTGACTTTTTCTTGCATGCTATGCAACTTATTTTGGTGCTATGCTGCCACCCTGTGGACATTCTTGGCTTACTTTTTAATTTTAAACGGCTGAGCCTCTCTTGACATCACATGTTGCTTGTGGCCATGTGGTTATTTCTAGGTCAGTTCATTTCAAAATGATTGATTTGTCTTGAAAGCGTCATCCTGTTGCTCTCTGTGGTCAAGCTTTTGGTGATGGTCTGCTGAGTCGTTCTGGATTATTAACAAATCCTACCTGCTGTCTTCTTGCCTCGGGTCACGGTCTCTGTGTGTGGACACTTCTGTAAATCTGTAGCACAACTTTATTTTAATTACCTGCTTTGCTGGAATAAAACACTTGCATTTTTTATTTATTTTTATTACATTTTTGTTAGATTTTACTTGTTTTATGCGTCTTTTCTAATTTTGTTATCAGTTTTTTCTCTTTTTGATAGCTTAAGTTGATTATTGTGACTTAGCATTATCCCTGAATGGAGGACATTATTAACCTTCTTAACTATCATTTTTTACTTTTACTGAAATCAATTATAAAATACACATTACATCCATCATGCTGGCAGAATTATTCATTCTTTAGCAGATTAGAGAAATGAAGCAGTCATGCAAACAGGTTCTTTGTGTTTAGTTTCTGGCTCATTTTCATTACAGAGCAGCATGCATGCCCTAGAAATCTTCACATTTTTTGTTCTTCTGCATTATGGTTTTGATTAAGCATTGATGGAAGCCTTGCAGACAGTGTGTCTTGCTAGTGAACATCTAGGCCACTGTGTTCCAGCTGATGCTGAGTTATTAGTCATAAAATTTACACCCTCTTATGCGTTTGGATGAAAACTGATGGTGTTGTTTGGAATTTTATTGATGAAAATCCTTATTTCAAGTGATTTATCAAACAAAAACCATAATGTTCATTTAAGATTATTTAAGAAACACAAGTTGCATTTACAATAAAGTCCATGCACTTTTCTCTCAGTTGCAAAATTAAAATCTTTAATGTCTTTTTCGCCAGATCTAGCATAGACTCATTTGGTCTAACAAAGAGGAAGGAGCAGCAGAATTTGAATGTTTTGCAGTAGAAACTGGAGATACTGGTTGAAACAAACATAAAACCTGATATTTGTTGATTTACTGCATTATAATGGACAAATACTAGAATTTCAATGGTTTACTTTCAAAGTTATGAAGTTTATATTAGCTTCTCTGAACCAAGTGAGTGAAGCATGAATCACAGTCAGATTTCTTTATTCTAAGTTGTTCATTGTGTTGTCCTGGAAAACAAGTGGACCTTAATAATGCACAGAAGACAGGATACCAGCACATTTTATTGAACAAAGAAAACCACAGTAGTGCTTATACATTGCACGTACTTGAATTTTCACAATACATCACACTTTTGCACAACACTAAAAAATAAAAGAACGGAAAATGACATAATAAGTAGAATTGTTTTAAAGGAAAACAACAAACTACATGTACAATGGCTTTTGCACATTTTTATGCAGATCCACGCTACGATTATTTCATTTAACATGAACTCTTTGGATTTGGATAAACTAAACCGTTTTAAATTCAACTTTACTTTAGACTGGGTGACCGTCCATAACGCAAAAAGCTAACAATTTTACAACAAATAGTCCTTTCTTCAACTCTGGGTTATTAGAGTTTTACACATTCAACAGCAATCCACTTTAGATAGTCTTCTCAAAGAAAACATCAAACAATGATGATTCAGCAAGTTCACTTCCAGTTTTATAACGCCAACACCCCCAGCAGTTAATGCACATATACAGAGCAGAAACATTCCCACATTACTGTGAACTACGCATACAAAGAACGTTAAGAAATTCCAACAAAAACAGAGTTTATCTTTTTAAAGAACTATAATCACAGTATATATTCTCTGTGCACTTACGTTTTGTGGTTGCATTGTCTCTACTTAGCAGCAGTAGTGTTTGCAATACATTAGTGAATTCTCACTAACACTGACACAATGTAGCAAGAAGAGATAATATGATCAAATGTACACTGCTAAATACGTCTATTTGTGTGTAAACAGGTGTAGTATGAGGAATGCAGTATCTTGTGTCACTAACACCAGATTCAAGACTGAAGGTAATCTGCTGCGGCCTCTGATTGTCATTTAGCAGTGAGCTCTGTTTTCAGCATTTGGTTTATAGATGTTTGATGCCCTGTAGCTTTACATTCTTTTACAAGCACCTGAACATGTTACGTTCACAATCTCAATTTGCATTGGTATGCTGAGTTGAAATATGTTGGCTAGTGGCCCAAAAACTGGCTTGTTGATTATTGGTCGTTTAATAGATATTGCAGTTATCGTTGGAAAAAAGCAGTGTTAGACATCTTGCAGATCTATGAGCTGAGATAAAGAAAGAAATGGATCAACAGTGACAGAGTGATAGAGTTGATAACATAACTGTACAACAATTGAAAGGAGCACAGTAAGGCTGCATGTCCACTGGGAGCTTGTTTTTTTGTGAATAATTAGGTTGTTGCACATTTCTGACACCACTCAGTGGTCACTATGTTCACAGAGCACTAACATTTTAAACAATCACAATTTTAAAGAAAATTACTGTGCTTAGGAAAGTTTTTTTTTATTCCCTGTTAAAGCAGGAGGTGAACGCAGTGCTCTACGTTAACATCTGGTTCATGAGAGTATGGCAGTGATTAACTTCAGCGATTGTGAGTGACATAGAAACTCATCTAACAGAAAACAAAATAAAGGTTAAAGTAGGTCCAGATTTCTTTGTTTAAATCAAAACACATTGGTTCTGGAGTGTGCTAGGCTGGTGGTCATTTCAGGTAGGACTGGAGGCTAAAGATGATGGTGCACCTGAGGCTGTGGCTGAGCTAGCTGGGGCAGTGTTGAGAGAATCTGAGGCTAAAAGGTGTCACAGGTAGAACACCGCCTCCTCATCAGCGCCGCTCCAAGAACCAGATCTCATTCTGACGGTTGCTGTGGGCTGGGTTGGTGTAGCCGGCCACAATGAACGAGTCGTTGACACACACGCCTGGAGAGCCCAGCAGCTCAGCCATGGTGTTGATCTGGTTAATGATGGTCACTTCATTGGTGGGACCAGTAAAAGCCCTGCCACAAGAAAAGAGTGCTGTGAATTCTACTTTTCACCACTTGGTAGTTTTAGAGCCCATTTTTACTTGATTCTCTACTAACCTTGTGTACACGGTAGCGGCAGGCCAGACCTCGATGACAATCTCATTATCGTAAGGTTGTGGGGGCTGGTCCTGGTGCTCAACAGGAAGGTAGTACGCCACGACGACGTCTTGGGAAATCACAGAGTGGTTCTCATTTGTTCGCACTACAGTCACGATGGGCAGCGTCATGCCAAGGTAGTTACCTAGATCGAATTTGACCAAATGAAGTGATTCCAATTGCTAGAATATGATTGTGCAAATCTGTTGCTTGTGGACTCACCTAAGGAGTTCTCCTTACAGATGTATCTCATTATCCTCATGAAACCATAACAGATGCTCTGTTCGTACGTGTCCTCGTGCATCGTTATACAAGCCCAGTGGCCCTTTTCATACTGGCGTTTCTCAAACAGCACCTCCCCACACTGCAGACAAAAAAAGGTGGAAAATTTTTACAAACAAGAATTATGTAGGTTTACTCATACATTATTACAAGTACAAATGATTCCAACACACTGACATTTAACAAGACACTAAAAAGTGCTCTAAGAATAGTGATTGGCCTTTGTTTAACTGAAGTCTGCAGCCAAGTTTTAATGGGCTAATTAAGTTAAACCAATTAGCCCTTTTTATTTATAATCTCCCCTAAGGACTTTGAACAGCTTGGGTGACACGAACGTCTTGCCAGAAATAAATAGATGACTCCACAAACACACACATTCACACACACACTCAGCTTCATGGTAATAATTTAATGTAAGAAAAACATATTTTAGGCTAAACAAAAGAGGTCAACTACCTTCAGTGATTGGGCCATATTTGCAAGTCCTGTTTCTATGTTTTTTTTTTCAACCTGGGTCATTAATCTGTCTTCTTATTTACAGTAAAAATGTAAATAGAAAATCAGCATTATACAAGCTGAAGATGTACTGTGTCCTGGTCTAAAAACAACCCCAGATCAATACCTTTTCTTTACGCATGAGGAAAGTGAACGGGATGTGTTCTCTTTGACTGCGTCCATAGTTGTTGCTGCTTAGCTGTTGGATGGGTTCTGCCATATCTGCCAAACAGATAACCAGAATATTAGATGTGATTTTAAAATACAGGTAAAATAACAGTGAAAGCTAACACAGTAAAACTATATTCTACAGATAAAGGCAGAGAGTATGCAAGTGTACATATGGCTAGTGTAAGAGCAAGCAAAGTCAAGAAAACACTACTCATGTTTGAGCACTTTATGCTTCTCTCTAATGCTGTTTTGGGCCTTCAAAATTATAAAAGTAAAAAGATTGTGTACAAATTTGCAATACATCTTTTGATTTTCACAAACAACATACTGTAATTTACCAATTCAGTCTCCTCTCTCCTAAATGCATGACTGTCCAACCCTACAGCAGCCTTTTGGCTGACGGTGTTCATATTTTGAGTAAGAAGCTGCCAGTTGGACCGAGCGCTGAGCCAGGATGCTGCAGAGAGTAACACTCATTGAAACTGATGGAGAAAGCGCTGACTAAAGCTGCCCAAGGCCAGGTATAGACTGGTATTAACTGACTCTACTGCAGTAGTCAGTGTTTTTATAACTGTGGGGTGTTTTTTTTTTTTTTTTACTTGAACTGTGATCGTGCAACCAGTGAGAAAATTTTAAACTTGTGATATATTTCATGATTATATGTGTGTGTTACAGACATACACTTAACTAAAATTAATTTGGTATAAAGGAAAAATGAGGTCATAAAGGACTAAAGCAAGTATTACCAGGCTGAAACTCTTCAAATGGCATGAAGTTATATTAAACACGAAGTCTCATTCAAATGTTTAGCCATCGAATTATCAGCACACACAGTGAACTCTGTTTAATCACATTTTGCCAGCCAATGTCATGGAGGACAAGTAGGTCATAGGGATCTGCTGTATGTGGGCTGTCAGTGTCTATCAGAGAACAGTAATTTTAATTATTATAAGATATAAAAACATAAAAAAATGTGTATATGTTTAAATTTAGACAGGATGGATGGAAACTGTGTGTATGTGTGGTGTGGGAACCAAATTTTAACCACTTTTCCCAATATTTTTTACATGCATCACTTTGTGCTTAAAGTGCCTGTGACTCCATATTTAAATCACTTTATATTAAACAGGTGTAATCTTTGATGCCTCTAGATTAGCGTTGCACCATTATAACTCAAAATACGCTGTAATTATTTCCTAACGAGCAACTCAGAGATCAGAAGAATGCGCCGCCTTCCGGTTCTGCTGGGTTTCTCCTTATTTGGCAGCCTGACACTTCTGCTGCAGCAGGGGGCAGTGTTGTCACGTGAAAGAGAAACGAAACTGAAACTAAACACTACACGGTCTATGGGCAATGGCGGCGGCACTGCCTCGCTCCAGTTGTCGTGAACGTGCATGTGGGCGGAGAATTTACCATATAAGCAAGTCCGGATCACTATGACCTCATAGCGGGCTGGAGTGAAAAAAACTGTTTGAAACCTGGGTCTGAAATCTTGAAGAGCTTCTCACTGGCTGTACTAGGAGACAGATGGATGCCGTTTTTTGCTCTTTCTGGCAGGTTTAAGGTGAGAACTCAACGTTGCAACATGATAGATAAGTCAGAAAACACGGAAACCGATGTCATGGGACCTTTAAGGATGCACATTTTTTTTCTAACTGAATAAAGTAAGGCTTCATAACACCACTTAATGCAGCAATATGGAGTTTTTTAGCAAAAGAGCATTTTTTAAAAATCCAACGTACCACGGCCCCTCCCAAAACATCCCCCCCCCCCCCCCCCCACCCCCCCTCCCGTGTTCTATAGCCCCACCTTGACACGCGTGTGCACACAGCTCGTCATTCTAAGCCGGGCATAAACTGTGCTTCGTCCCTGCTTTCAGCTCCTGCTCAAACTGTATCGCAGGGTTCAATCAATCACAGCTCACAAATCATGTTCTCACGCTGTAGATGCTCTGAGACCTGACTGTCACACTGTGCTGATGAAACACGTATCTCAACACGCTCATCACACAACAGGGAGCTGCAAGAAGCTGAACCCGGAAATGAGGAGACACTCGGTTCAGAATGAAATTCTTGACCAAATTAAATGCGTATCCTTGGCAAGCCTTGCCATTCTGTGAGGAGAAATTTTTAAAAATAAAAATAACGCCCTCAGTAGCTGGGGAATGGATAACTTTTAGTAGAAATTAGCTCTGACTTCTCTATGACCGGCTGAGACTGTAAACAGAAACAGGGTTTCCCCCAGCGCTTTATAAGCCTGGCGACCCGCCAGACTTTCATCCGACCCCTGCCAGGCTAAACCTCAGAGAAGTTGTACCCGAGACGAAAGCTAACAGCTGCTAGCATGCTTTACTGTGTTCATTATGTCTTCTTTTTCAAAATTGTTTATACGTTCTTTTTTTCAGACATGTATATTTTTGTGTAAGTTTTTACCTTGACATGTTTCGACTCGCTCCTGCGGTCTTCATCAGAAGTGTCACTGGTGTTGGTGTGACGTGTCGTTTATCAGCTGTTCTTTCTGATGAAGACCGCAGGAGCGAGTCGAAACATGTCAAGGTAAAAACTTACACAAAAATATACATGTCTGAAAAAAAGAACGTATAAACAAGCTGCTAGCATGGCTGCTAACGCTTTAAACTACAACAAAGTGAGCTGGTTCAGCTCTCTACTTGTCTCTTTCTCTATAGTTGCAGTCCGTATGACAGAAAAAGCAAAAACTGATTTTATTTTATTGAGCAACGGTATCTCTGTTGGGTCGGGATCTGAACTGATCTGAACCGGATGACAGCGTCGCCGGTGGCGGTAGCTTCAGCGTGCATCAGACTCAACTGACGGCTAAATGCAGAACGTATCTTTGCAGCGTGTCTCTCATTAGAAGGGAGTGGGGGAGAACTGTCCCGTGGCCGCGATCTAACAGCAATGACTCCGCGTTTAATTATTCCATAGTTTATCTGCTATGTCCTCGTTTTTACGAGGCACATTAAATGCACCATAATTAAAATCTACGGGAGCCGAGTAGCCAGATGGGAGGCAGCCGCAGTTAGAAAACCTGGTAAGGTGATGAGATGAGCAGCATTAAGTGAATCTGGATGATTTCTGCTCTGTTAGTCAGTATTAGAGACAATATGTTTAAGTTATTTACACAATGCACAGAGTTAATGCTGGAAATGTTTATTAGAGTAGGTTTAACAAGTGTTTTTGTAAAATTACGGCAGAAAGTACTATTAATTAAAGGAGGACCTGAGAAAAGGGCTTTGTTAATGGTTCACATCTCTTGTTTTATTTTTAAGAGGCAACTTTTTTATTGACTTTATTATATATATATGGTGGGCGGCCGGTGGGCTTCTCTACGACCGGGCTTAGCAAGTTTTCTGGGGGAAACCCTGAGAAAGACACGAAGCGTACTGGGAGCGCGCGGCCCCCACCTCTACAGGTTTGCGCGAAGCGCATGCACGTTGACTGATAGCTGACAATGTGGAAATTTGATTTCTATTGGCTGAAAAAGTTCGCCGGTCAGAGAGAATTCAAAGGGGTCTATAGGAGGAAGAAGGGTCTTCAGAAGACTAACAGATGTTGTGGAGCTCTACCTATACATAATAGTTTAGACCTGAACTATCATTTAAAACATTTAAAAAAGTTTTGATACATAAAAAATGCTCCACATATCAGATTTAAAATTGCTCCTTACAGGCAGTTATACTGCCAGACAACATCAAATCCAAAATAGTCATCAATGTCAAAACAGATTGGTGTCACAAAAGACTCAACATTCTATAAAATGTAGTCCTATTTGCTTGTACATTTTGTGAGTGTGTTATGTCAATACAGGTTAAGAACATTTTTCTTTTTAATTATGTGGATGTTATTAAACACGCTGTGCTCCTGGCCTTGTCTCTTTTTTTGGCCTGAGCCTTTGGAACAATAAATTCCATCTTGTTAATATACTTAAATCCTTCACACATTCACATCAGTTAATAATATCTGCTCCTCTGTCCTTGTTTTACCCTTCAGTGACTCATTGTGAATGCTGGCTGCAAAAAAATGTCTCTAGAATATAAATTAAACTGTTATTACAGGACTCTGGGGATATGAATACTAAATTAAAATGTAAATTATTTGCTGTAGTTGTACTCTATGTGAGAGAGTTTGATGAACACGTTTCTGTTCTTGTGTACACATTCTTTGATTGATATCCAGAAAACATTGAGGCTGCAGCACAAGTGTGAAAGGAGATTATGGTGTGCTGAGCCTCCTGCCTAACTCCACTCCATTTGACTCCATCCCAATTAGAGCAAAGGAGTTTACTGTGACCTTAGCCTGTGTCCTTAGCTGAGGCCACAATTTCAGCACCAGCAAAGACAAGAAAACTAATCCCCACTGAGACAGAGAGCACCACAGGGTGATTTTGTTTTCCCCAATTAATAGTGATGGTTGGAGGACAGAAAAAGAAGGAAGTATGTTCCAGTTACTATTACTGTATTTTTAGTAAGCTCCCTCATTTCTTTGTCTAGCAAGAGGGTGATTAGACACTGATTGCTAATAACATGTCTTTTGCTGTAATTGTAAAGATTAAAACATTTGTCATGAATAGTTTAACAGAGAATCACAAGGTTGCTGAGCTACATGCATTGTTGTTTTGCTCTGAATAGCCCCAAATTGTTATTAATGGAGTAAGTAGAAGAAAACAATGGGTTTTAGAGCACAGTAGTACCATTGTTACATTTGGTCAACTTTGGGAAGAAACAAGCATAAACGCTTGAGACCCAGGCATATACAAACATCCATTTGCTGTACACAAGCGGAAATTTTTAAAAATGGTTTGTTTTGGTTTAACGCCCATATAGAAATTGTAGTTATCTGCTAAATATTTTGAAAACAAAGTTTTAAAATCTATAGCAGGAATTTAAATATTTAAAATCTAGTTTCTCTCAATGGGTTCATTGTTTAGATCTGTCTCTCTCTAATCTGTGATTAGAAGTACTAGAGTTCAAGACCATTGTTTTCGTCTTTTGGCAAGCACAATGTCTGGCTTTTCTTGGTATTTTTTTCTTGTTTTTTCTTTTCTTTTGCACCAACATGGCTTGGAGGACTCCTCAGTTGTACATTTCAGTCAGACTCTGGCATTTATTGAGCTTGCAGGAGCAGTGCAAAAGGTTGCAAAGCAATTGAAGGTTAAATGCATCTGCAAACTTATACACATAAACATACAAACACTGTGATATATGGACTACAGGGGGTACCGTAGTGTGGAGCACAAATTTTCATATCATCTGTCATCTTTTTACTCATAGGGATGTAATTTTAAAAACCACACTGAAACTACCTGTTGGCTGTAATGCATGTGTTTGTTACACATTTGATTAAAGCTGCACTCAGCACGTTGGTAAACAAGCTAGGTATCCACAGCTATGTTACAGAAACACGTCTCAGAGCACTCACCCCTCCCGTTGGGTAAAATCCATAGGCCAGCCTTTCCGCGGACATGGGACCATACATTACCACGGTTACTGTACAAAGCAAAACTCCAGCCGTAGAAACGTCCCCCCTGGTTTTTCCTCTTTTTACCTCCAAATGTTTTTAGCTTTCTGCTAGCTGAAAATGTGGGTTTTTTTGGGACTCTGGTAATTTTTCCTAAAATGGAAGCACTAACAGCCGGCTGTTTCTGTCCTTCTCTCATTTCCGGGATGTTCTGCTGCAAAATGTGCCCAGGCGGATTAATGTTGTGGAACTGTGGAGCTTCAGCGAGACAAACATCCTATCGGACCGAAAGATAGAATTGGCTGAAGTTTTTAAAGAACTGCGGGACAACTACTTTATTGATTTCTTTCGGGGTTTTTTAAATCGCCACAATATATTTATAGCTATACTATGTTAGAACGTTGTTAAGAGGCATAAAAAAAAAAAAACGTTAAAAGCTACATTGTTTACCAACATGCTGAGTGCAGCTTTAAGATAATACAAAAACCTCAAACCCCTTTTTGCAGCAGATACTGCACAACATCATATAGTGGTAGTGGTCATATATTGAGTCCATCATTATGTCCCTTTAGTCAGATTTTCACTGCAAAGTTTTAGTCAGATTTTGGTTTTTGCATATTTTTTCAAAAACTGGGATCACTTTGATTTAAATATTTTGTACACATTGTTACAATGTAAGTTAAAATATCATATTGAGCAGTAATTAATTCACCTGCTAGGTGACAAATGCTAATTCAGTTCAAATGTAGCATCAGTTAATGCTCCTACATAAACACCACTGTTTTATTACAATGTCTTAACAAAAATGATTATTTTACCCTGATGGATTTGAATAAAAACTGTCTCAGAAACCATAGTTTCTTAATCAAAGCACCAACACTTGTATGCAAACTCTATTCTAATCAGAAATCTATTTATAGCCACTTTAAGGATTGATCAGAGATCAAAACTATAAACGGTTTTAATGTTGTGACACTGCAGTTTAGTACTCATTCCTTGCCATGCTCTAGGCTCTTAACCCAGCATTTGCCTGTTGAAACACATGGTTGCCTGAAGCGTTGGGAATGTCTAAGCTGGAACCTTGTGTCTCACTGGAAACTAGGTCAGTGTAAGTCATGAGAAAAGTTGAGTGCCCTGACTAAAAGTCAAACCAGTTTTGCTTTTCATTGTTTGTCTGAGCAACTCATGTGAAAGTAGAATGAATATTTTAAAGGAGGAAAAAGGAAGAAGAGTCCTTACACTAGTAGTTTTCTGTTAGTTGAGTAAACAATGGATGCTGGTGTGATTTCTCTTTGCATGATCTGATTTTTACCTTGGGACACCTCCACTTGATGACCCCTCGCTACTTCCTGCCAGTAATGCAGCAGTCGGTCTGAGCTTTCGTCCGCCTCCATGGTTTCTCCTTCCTCTTCCAGACTGCCATTGCCCGAGTCAGAGTGCTGGTCCTCGGAGAAGGACTCCAGGTCCTCCAGGGTGATCATCCCGTTTCGGTCGACGCCGCTGCCGCTGTCACCACCGCCTCCTCCTCCTCCTCCTCCACTCATCTGGCAGCCACCTCGGTCCATTTCTGAACTAGCAAGTTGCCTACCGAGGGGTTAAAAATGGCCTCTAAGAGTGAAATTAATGATAAAAAAGTTCAAACTTGTTATCTAGCGTAGGTGAATTTACGCTGTGTATTTCCTTTCGCAGTGGACAGTATGTCCAGATTAGAACAACCGGTGTCTGGTCAACAAACCAGCCGCTACTAAAGCTACACAAGACGGCTTTAGCTATTTGAGCATTAGCTGTTTTATGTTGGACTCCCAAAATGTGCCTCTTGACCAGAAACGCTTTAAAATCTCTTCAAAAAACGAAGAATACCGGACTTTCTCCTTAACCCGTGCAGAAGAGCGTGACGTTTCGGAGCCGAGCCGAGTCTAGTGTTTATGAGGGCGGGCCACGGCAGCACGTGACTCCTCGGGCTCTCACGAGCCCCGCCTCCTTTCGCTGTCCGAGCTAATAAATATCAGAGACCACCGCCAGCGCTTCAAAGAGTCTGAGGGGTTCAAAGGGCCAGTGTGACTAAAGGTGACGTCTAACAAGCAGAACTAATCTCCTATGCGGACCCAGATGCGGATTTAGGTTCATGTGTACTTTATGGACATATTTCTATGATTAAATTCTATAAGATGTGACATCCTGTGTGTTTTCCTGCTGCAACTGCCTTTGTTATTATAACAATATCCATCCCAAAAAAGAGGTTTAATCATGTTGTTTAAATAAATAGTTCCCTAGTTTGCTTAGTGATAGTCTGTTTTTCATAAATCTCAACTTTTTACAAGATTGTTTTGTAGGATTATAAAGAAAACAGAATTCTGAGCACTAGGGGACAGCCCTTGACAGGATCTCCTCTGTTCTGTGTCTCCACAACGGCCAGCCACCATGCTGTACCCTTCAGCATGCACGTAGAGAGAGGACATTATATAATCCACAATTTTCTGTGTGGGAGTGTCTGTATGAGTACGCACACACACACACACACACACACTGGTAGACACACTAACAACATATTACAAGGAGGAGGGACCTCATGGCCCTCGCTTCACAGCTCTGTGTACTGCCACTGGGGTTTTATTCAGTTTAAAAACTGCTGTTTTTTTTAATTCAAACCAACCAACTGGGTCCTGCTTTTATACTTATGCCACCTATACGTGTCAGTGATGCTGAGGCAGACACACGGCAGGAGTGAGAACTAATAGGATGTAACAAATAGACCTTTTCACTCATTCCTCGCTTAATTTCATGTTTTTATCCAGTCGGACTCTTGTTTTGGATTCATGGCATCCACTTATAACAGAGCTTTTCTTTTGCATGTTTGCTTGTTGCATTTCACATTCCAGCCAGACGAAAAACAGGGGCCTCACTAATCTGACTCTGCGTAAGCCTATAATCTAGATGTGACCGCAGTGTGCACATTTTCACATTGAGATCCACCTGTCTGTTTGCAGACTATAGAGAGTACCAGAGTTGCAGCTTCTCCCAGATATGTCGCAGCAAATCTTATGATCCATAAGATTATAAGATCTTATGGATATCTTATCCCATAAGCAATTCCTAAAAGAATTAAATACCTCCAGAATTTATTTATTTATTTATTTATTTATTTATTTATTTATTTATTTATTTATTTATTTATTTATTTATTTAGGTGTTTTATTGTGTTCTTATCAAGTTTTTATTTTGTGTTTTATCAAGTTTTTTCCTTAGTGTTTTTATAATTGTTTTTATTGTAAAGCACTTTGTGGTCATTGACCTGAGAAAGGTGCTATATAAATAAAATTATTATTATTATTATTTAGACAAATCAATACCTACATTAGTGAGTTAAAAGTGACAACTTAGAGTAGGTAATTTTTCAAACTGAGATGCCTTGTGAATATCATTGCAGGCCAGTTTATTCAGAAACTGCAAACTGAAACCAGGTTTATCCACAAGTCATAGTGATTAATGTAAGACTTCAGAATGTCAGACAGCATTTCGTGCTTTGGACTCATTTTGATGCCACACTGACATTTATTAAATACATTCCCAAGTCTGAAACTGTCATAAAGTGCCCCTAGGGCTGAGAAGCCACTTTATGAAACTTGGGTTTCCAGTTTGGCAACATTTAGCTGTAATTGCATTTTGTGTCATGTTAGCAGTAGATAACAGAAGACTGTCTCTTTGTGATGTTTACTTTAATAAACTGAACAAAAGTCTGGCCAATTACCGGTATATTTTTTAATATTGGCTAGTGTTTATAAATTTTGTGCCAAATTCTTTGCAAACTTTAAAAATATTGTTTTTTGTGTGTGCGCGTGTCTTTCATAATCATTAATTGCATATAAATGTATTAACATCTTTCATTTCTGTTAACTGTGTTAGCTGACGTTTGATTTATTTTATTGAACAGCCTGTTCAGCACAATAAATTCATGCTCAAAGCTCAGGTGAAGGATTTTTTTTTTTCAGTACAGTGGTGTTGCATCCCACAAAATACATATAAAAACAAGATCCCATGATATAATATGATCATCAAACCCTTTATTACATTGTTGAATTCTCTTCATTGCACATTGAAAGCCTTTTTACTATTTTTGAGTTGTTTTCTGAAATGTTCAACTCATCTCAGCATCTCAGTTGTTGCGGTTTTAAACCTTATCATATGTGATTACAAAGCCCGACCAGATGGTCTGGCCCTCTTTCACGTCGTAGATGATAAAAACATTTCGGATTGGCTGTTGATGCTTTCTGAAATGTCAGTGGGATTAAGGGTTATTATTTAACCATATTCTTTTGTCCTCATAAGAAAAGAACACACTCACATTTCACCTCAGGATCAGGCTGAGATTTAGGAGAAATAGGACAAATGTTTGGTAGAGTTTACATTTCAAGAGGAAAGCTTTCAGTCGTAATTGCCACTGTGGGTTATGTGTCAGGGATAACAGATGCTAGAATACATAAAGTTACTTTTTCCACTACAGACTGATGGGAAATAAAATAGCATCTGCAGATCTGTTCTCAAATAACCAACTTCCTTCTTTTGAAATCACTGATCCATTAGTGTGAATGAGATTTCCTTTCAATTTTCACACTTATTTTTCCCTGATTGTAATTCCATAATGCCAACAAAGCAAGTAAATTGCTTGTCTCTTATAAAACACAATTTTCCTGCACATCCATTGATTTCAGTGTTACTTTTTCAGGGCGGTCTTTTATTTTGTTGGGCTGGAGCAGAAGTTTCATCCAGCTGAAATTGAAATAATAATGACACGGCCTCTCATTACCTGCAGTTGTGAGGATGAAAAGACTTTGTTAAAAATGTGCCATTTCCATCTGTCTTCCCATTATTTTGAAATGAGGACAGGAGAAAGGAACAAAGAATTCAACACATTTCAACCTGACTTTAACACAGCGAGTTCTGTCAGCTTACTAGCAGCAGTAGTAACTCTTGTGTGTTTTAAAGGGCATGTTTGTAGGAGGCTTTTTTTGTAAATCTGCAGGATGCTAGGCTCTCCACAATGAAAGAGAAATACCTTCTTGTTGATGACCTACATTTATGTTGTTTGCCCATCCTGCCAGGTGCTGGAGAAGTTCATGTCTCGTCTTGTTCAGAACCGGGTGATGGCCCACAAGGACCTGCGGACTCTCGGCAAATACCAGCTCATTCTCGCCAGGGATCAGTTCCGCAAGAACCCTCCGCCATACATCAAGGCACGAACACATCGAAAACGTTTTTTACATAATTTAAAAGTTACCTAGAAGCATATAAATGTCAGTATATAAAAGCTAGAATCCTTTTGCTTGCAAATAAGTAAAAAAAAAAAACAACCCAAAAAACATGAAGGACTCCTAGCTGCAAGAGACTTTTACAAGCTGTGGTACTTTTCAAAAGGGAGTGTACTGACTATGTTATTATTGCTTTTTACTAATTACATACAATTTAAATTTTAGCATGTAATGGCGCAAGTATTAATATTTTTACTGTATTTCAAATCAATTTAGGATTGTTGTTTTTTGTGATGGCAGCACAACAAATAGGAAATGCACCTTAAGTCTC
Organism: Callopanchax toddi; assembly: GCA_006937965.1. Taxonomy (NCBI): domain Eukaryota; kingdom Metazoa; phylum Chordata; class Actinopteri; order Cyprinodontiformes; family Nothobranchiidae; genus Callopanchax; species Callopanchax toddi. The sequence goes on along the minus strand of SSNR01000062.1, from coordinate 1,884,090 downwards.
CAACTAGAATGTTTTCACTCAAATGCGATTTGATCACTGAATTTACTAAAATGTTTACAGATAATTAACTTTACAGCAGGTGCTCTTCATTCTTTTGGAATATTTAAAGCACTTTCTGTGTATTGGTCTGAAATGAGTCTAATGTCTCCGATGCTCTCTGCAGGGTCCTCAGCAGGGAATGCTGGAGGGCGACTTTGCCCTTTGCATCAGTCTGTACCACGGCTACGAGCTGCTGATGCAGATGGGCCTCCGATCGCTTTTCTTTTATGTTCAGGGAGTCATAGATGGATCCAGAGGTTAGTCTGTTTACTTCCAGGATTTTTAGGTGTTTCTTTGTATTTTATAGATGAACAAGAGAACATTTCTACCCCACATGTTCATAGTTGTCCCTTTAGCTACAGACCTTCATTCATTCAATTGAAAATGTGTTTGGAAGCATGTGTCAGATATGAGCACAGTATTCTGTTTTTAAAATCTTTTGCTTAGAGATGTCCCGGGCCAAGAATGAGCTCCAGAGGACGCCCACGTTCATGGACCTGTACCATGAAATGGAGGGGATGTTTCTGAAGCCACCTGCTGGTACGAGATTTCATTCACAGCCACTAAACTCTAAACATCTGAGTCTGCTTGAACGCTTTTCAATATTTATTCAAAATCTTCTGTTCTGACTGTTTCCAGGTCCAGATGAGCCATTCATTTACAGCCATCCCAAACTGAAGAAGCTGGAGGAGGTGGTGGTGCAGCACTTTAAAATGTGGGCTGAGAGCTCAGCAGACACAAATGGTGATGATGTGTTTTATTAAAGCTAAAACATCTGAGAAGGAATTTAATACGGTAGTTTTCAAATGCTTACGTCAAGTAAATCTCTCAAGAAAAGTGAAAAACAATCTACTTTGTGTCCCGGTGCAGCTTCTGACAGAATAAGCACACGTGTGATGATCTTTTCATCTTTTCGGGAGAGCGTCCAGGAGATTGCAGCCATGTTGAACCGCCATGCTCCACTGATCAGGGTCATGACATTCATGGGCCAAGCTTCGGCTGGAAAAGGAGTCAAAGGTTTCACCCAAAAGGAGCAAGTAGAGGTAAAAACGAGGTGGCAAATACCATGAAGGATTAGAATCGAACTTTTACAAAGCTGTATTATGATCTTTTGAGAAAAGCAAACCTTGCAAGCTTACAAAGTTGACGTTTTTCTCATGGTTAATAATTGATTTGGGATGGCATCTTTGATGAAAAAGACAACACTCCTTTGTTTCTCCTTTTAACTTATGTTTCAGGTAGTACACAGGTTCCGACAGGGAGGATTTAACACGCTGGTGTCCACCTGTGTGGGTGAAGAGGGGCTGGATATCGGGGAGGTGGACCTGATTGTCTGCTTTGACGCACAGAAGAATCCCATCCGCCTCGTGCAGCGAATGGGACGCACTGGACGGAAACGGCAGGGACGCATCGTGGTCATCCTCACAGAGGGACGGGAGGAGAGGGTGTGTTCTTTTCTTTTCTGTCATCTACATCTAAAGAACTCAATTCCCATTCCCCTCCCCACCCCCTAAAAGAACACACCCAGAGCTTCATATAAAATACCAAAAATCTACTCTTTGTTTTGCTATAGATCTATAATCAGAGCCAGAGCAACAAGCGCAGTGTGTACAAGTCCATCACCGGCAACAAAAATGGCTTCCACATGTACCCTAATAGTCCCCGAATGCTGCCTGAGGGGGTGAACCCCACTCTCCATAAGATGCACATCACCTGCGGACAGTTTGACCACAAAGAAAGCAGCAGGAGGTCAGTCAGGGGTCGGAGGTCCCACTCTGAAGGCCGAGCATCACTCATCCACCCTCAAAACCTGTGTGAGTTACAAAACTGAAGCAGACTATGTGGATTTCAGTTTATTTAGGTAATGTAGTTTTATAAGTGTGTGTGTATTTTGTCAGTTCAACAAGGTAATCCATCATCAGATGGCTTTCTGAGCAGCACAGAATATTCTCTGTGGGAGTCCACCATGAAGCTGGAAGAACATGAAGCTCACCCAGCCCTGAAACCGTCCTCCTTCTTGTCGATACCCAGTGACCCAGAACCTCAGGTTTCTTTTAATTTTTTCTTTTAGTTTATTTTTATGCCTGAAAAATATATTTATAAATGTGAGCCTTGTAGTAGGACACAAAAGTGCAAACAGTTGATTCACTATGGATTATGAGTCTGTGAAGCCTATTCTAGTCACATAGTAAATGTATCTGCAGTGATTCATGAGAACTAAACTTCCAGCCGACCTTTGGAAGTTTTAGATGGAAAAATCTGCAACTTTTTTTCTGTTGCTTGAATTTTATATTTGTATTTATACTAGTGTGTCATTTCTTTATTTAAGGAGGACGTTTCCACAGACAGACCACCATCCAGAGAGCTGTCTTTGTGGGAATGGAGACACTGGCAGCACAAATCACTTCCTTTCCACGTCGTTGATCATTCCCTCCGCTGCAACCACTTCGTTAAGGTGATGGAGCTCATAGATGGCATGAAAGAGGAAAATGAGGTAAAAAACCAAACAAACCCACAACAAGTTCATTTAAGGTTACCTTGTTTTGTTACCATAAGTCTTAAACAATCAAACAGCTTAGTAATAAATCAGATTAGGACTTTGTTCAACCACTAACTCGGTGTATACGCCAATCAGGTGACCGCTGATGGGAAAATGGTTTCATAAAATGCTTCCAAACTTTTTGTGTAAATCCTGATCAGTTTCATAACAGAAGGACGTCTGTGTGCTTTTACGCAAAGGAAAAACCAAACTGTTCTAAATGCACAAGAATGAGAGGAGTCAGCCGGTTTGCTTGTGAACATACAACTGTGGTTTGTTTTGAGTTGCTAAATTTGTCATCTTGACATGAATGGCAAATTCTTGGCAAAATAAACAGGCTCCATTGAGGAATTGGTTACAAAAACAAATGAAGTGGGACCTTCTCCAAGCCGGGGGGTCTTCTCTGTCCTAAAATATATCGACCAAAAGAAACTACCGTATTTGCCCGAATATAGGACGACCCCGATTATAAGACGACCCCCCCCCCTTGTCAAGACTAATCTTCAGGAAAAAAAAGACTAAATTCACTTTTTAAAGAAACAATTTTTATTGAAATTTTGAGAAAATAATTTAACTAATGCTACTAATAATTCCAGACTGGTTTAATATTTGCTTATTAACAGTGGTGCACACAACTAGTCCACCAGTCCACCGTACTTATCTCTCTGTCTGAACGCACCTTTGCTGACAGGAGCTTTCACGGTCAGATTGTGCAACTCCGCGATCATCAGACACTGATGAACTTCACATCCAGTTGTGGAGCTGAGATGGAGTTTTCATGTAGGGGAAGCTTGTTTAATGTTTACACACACACGCTGCTGCGGCAAAATGCACAGACACACACACACACACACTGCTGCGCCATGAACAAACAGACACACAAACCGGCTGCTGTGCCATGATCGTGCAGACACACACACACACAAACCCACTGTTGCGCCATGATCGCGCACACACACAAACCCGCTGTTCCGCAATTATTGCGCAGACACACACACAAACCCGCTTTTGCGCCATGATCGTACACACACACACAAACCTGCTGTTGCGCCATGATCGTACACACACACACAAACCTGCTGTTGCGCCATGATCGCGCGCACACACAAACCCACTGTTGCGCCATGATCGCGCGCACACACAAACCCACTGTTGCGCCATGATCGCGCGCACACACAAACCCGCTGTTCCGCAATTATTGCGCAGACACACACACAAACCCGCTGTATGTGTGAGGGAGTGTGTGTGTAGGTGTGTGTGTCGGGTGCATATAAAGAACGGTGAGACGGATGAGGTTCTGAGGGAGAATGCGTGTGTGAATCGAGCGAGCGACACGAGCCCTCACCTGTACAGTCTGCTGCTGAAAGCACCTGCTGGGTCTGGACATTTGCTGGACATTTTCATCCTCAGTACTAGTAAACCTGTAACTTTGAACTAGGCCAGGCCCGGACCTCTGGAACCGCTCGCGGTCTGAGCTGCTTCCTGCCGCTTTGACCAAAAAGCCTGCGCCCTCCGCCGGAAAAACTAGGGTGCGATAATAAGACGACCCCGCCCTTCTCAAATTATTTTCAATGAAAAAAACCTCGTCTTATATGCGGGCAAATACGGTAATTGGATTATTTTTTTATGCTGCTTTATTAAGAATCTTTATTTTGAACCTTTCTGCGAACCTAAATCTGACTTCAGGATCAACATTTCATTTTTTTGTCAGTTTTGTTTGCAGGATTTTGCAATGCCTTCTTTTTTTTCCCCCAAGTAAGAAATCAAACAAGTAGAATATTTTCTAGTTTTAGTTTCTCGTTCTGGTAGTTTGATTTGTTTTGTAGCAAAGTTAAACTATTGTCTAGTCACATCAAGCATATCTCAAGCAGATAAGATATAATGATGTCAAACCACTGTTGTGTTTTGATGTAATTTTGTAAACAGCTTGCGGTACTTTTCGTAAATACCTCCTTGTTACTTATCTTATCTCCAAATATCTGTATTTTTTTTTATAACTGTTGCAGTCCTCCTGGTCACACCATCTGATTTTTGTCAACTTTAAGACCCCTGAATTTGTTCAAATCCCTAAATCTGGGTCAGAGATTATGGTAAAGTGTGCTCATATTACCTTTTTTTGTCCCCCACTGCGGGTCGTTACCTCACCCAAGAGGGAGAAAGCGATTCCATCTGTATAAACAAAAAGGACAAGTGGGCAGCTAATGTCTCAAATGCTCCAGTTTATAAAATATATTATTAAGGATCCAGTAGTCATTTATAAAGTGGTTTCTGTGTCCGTTAAATTGCATCATGATACATAAATTTGTATATGTGTTTTCTCTATTTTTAAATCAACTGTGCGCCCAATGATAATGTAAAATCTTCACATATATAACAAACTTTAACATTAGATTCTTAGTAGCTGCTTTGTTATATTTTTAATTTATATGCACTGACTAAAAGAAGTCAAGGGTATATTTTGTTTATACTTTTTAAACCTTTACATGGCTTTTAGTTTTGCATTACAAACATTTTTTAGCAGAAAAATGAAGAAAAACTGCTGGGTTTGACCTCTGGGTTCACAGGAAGTACTACATTTAACTGCTAGTGATATCTGCACTTGTAAACAACCCTAACATTTAGTGTTAATAACATTGTAGAGTGAAACTAATGATATAAAGGTGAATAAAATAATTGTTGCTGCACAGAGACAAACTTCAGAATGGCTGAAATGTGCCTTTAAACCATCTTGCTGAAATCAGCAATACTTTTGCATTCAGTGATAAAACTCTGTTTTTTACAAAACTCTGAAACTGTCTTATCTTTGCAACACGTCTCTGTCTGTGTCCCTGACCTGTTGCTGTTTAACCCAGTAAGATGTGAGATTCAGATCTCCGGATCCAGCAGGTTTTATTTTTTGAGTTACACAACTCCTTGATGCCCTCTAAACCAGTGTTTATGAAGCACGCTGCTGGCATTAAATTCCCTATGAGCACATATTTCTCCGTTAAGGGAAATAATTTAGGAAATGTCTTAGTTTTAAGGAAATAGCCAGAGGAGAAAAACAAAAATGAAGTCTTATTATGTTGAGAAATTTAATGAAAACTCCTGGAAGGATCTGAATCTCATCCAAAGGCTGTTTTTTAATAAACTGAATAAGAATCTGTATTCAAGGGTAAAAACAGCGAGGAATAAAAAAAAAAAAAAAAGTATATTTATTTTTAATGAAAACAATTTTGTTTTCCGTCTTTTGTTGCATCAGTTAGCTCTTTTTGTTTTTGTTAGTTGGACCTCAGAACATTTGACATGTTTAATAAGTTTCAGATCAGATTTGATGCACTTTGTTTAGTTTAGTTGTATTGTTTTCTATACATTGACAACGTTTCTATCTCTCTAGATTGTTTTGGTTATGTGCAGCCTAGTTAAATCAGCAGAGGCCTCCTGACCACCGTCTGATTCACTGCCTTCTCCCCTCGCTTTTCCCCATCACAAAAACTAAAATACAATTGTTACATCTTGAAAATATTCTTGCCTAAACATTATGTTAGATTATTAAATTTCCTGTCACTCCCAAATATTTCAGCCCATTATCTCCCAGCCCTTTTTTTTTTTAACAAAGAAACATGGGGGCTTGCACGCAGGCCCCCCTTGCATGTGATTATGTAACGGTTCACAGAACTGTTACATAACGCCAGGAAGCTGGAATTGGGTCAGGCCATGATGACCTACATGTACATGGAGAGCAGACAGAACAGATTTAAAAATGATAAAAAAAAAACTAACAGTGTGAAGAGAAGTGGACAGTTACTGAGGAGGGCATTTTCAAATGAGTTCTTCACAATTGCATTTTCATGAGTTGATTACACTTGAGCTGTTTGAAGCGATCTCTGCTGATTTGATTATGTCTCAGGGTCGAATCTTCTAAAAATATACATGTAAACCCCCTCCTTTTAAAGTGCCCATGACATCGGTTTCCATGTTTTCTGACTTATCTATCATGTTGCAACGTTGAGTTCTCACCTTAAACCTGCCAGAAAGAGCAAAAAACGGCGTCCATCTGTCTCCTAGTCCAGCCAGTGAGAAGCTCTTCCAGATTTCAGACCCAGGTTTCAAACAGTTTTTTTCACTCCAGCCCGCTATGAGGTCATAGTGATACGGACTTGCTTATATGGTAAATTCTCCGCCCACATGCACGTTCACGACACCTGGAGCGAGGCAGTGCCGCCTCCATTGACCATAGACCGTGTAGTGTTTAGTTTCACTTTCGTTTCTCTTTCACGCAACGGCACTGCCCCCTGCTGCAGCAGAAGTGTCAGGCTGCCAAATAAGGAGAAACCCAGCAGAACCGGAAGGCGGCGCTTTCTTCTGATCTCTGAGTTGCTCGTTAGGAAATAATTACAGCGTATTTTGAGTTATAATGGTGCAACGCTAATCTAGAGGCATCAAAGATTACACCTGTTTAATATAAAGTGATTTAAATATGGAGTCACAGGCACTTTAAGCTTGAATTCAACATCTTTTGGGCACTCATTGGTTCTGGTGTATCAGTGTAAAAGTTGCTGGCACTAAAAAGTTTCTCATTCAAGATTTGAGTTGTCGGTCTGTTTCCTACAGTCTTAGAACAAAGACGCTTCAGGACTTGTTTGGAAACAAAGTCATGCAGGCGGATGAAAACAGATGATGCATTCTTTGTGGCTGCTCATGGGGATCAAATTCATGTGACTAACGTAGTGCAATGAGATAATCAGCAGAGAGGAGTTTCCACTTTGCTCATCCCTTCACCAGGCACTTTAAAGCCCCGTTTACCATGTGAACGTTCCCATCGCCATAGCAGAGCTCGCCCCTCCTCCTCTTCATCGAAATTATTTTGGTTTATGAGATCTTTAGATCCAGAGACCGTAATCCGATCACTAATAAATTGAGCAAAGGTTCAGGTTAATCCAGTGAAGTTCTCATTAGAAGAGTGAAAAAATGGATGTCCTCACAAATCAAGAGAAGGAGTTTGTCAAAGATTCAGCCAAACTACTAAATGTAAACATCCGTTTATCTTTTCATAGTAGGATCTGTCGATATCAAAAATCTGATAATATTTGACATAATAATGAATCAACCATTTTTTAAAGGACACTGAAGGAAGTGAGGAATTTAAAAATTGTTTCTCGTGTGCACAAGAAGGCATTGATTGAGCACAAAAAGCCCTGTTGGTTTGTGGTGCTCACAAAAAACAGTTTGGTTTATATCTTGGTAGCCAAGGTTAGCCAAACCTAAACTCAGACTGCTATAGAGAACGGCTGCTGAAGAGTATATATCTAAATACAGTATACACTCACTTAGCTCCACCTTACTGAGTTGGACAACTGTTTTCCTTCAGAACTGCCTTCATTCTTCATGTCATGGATTCAACAAGGTGTTGGTTCTGGTCCATGTTGACATGACAACATCACAGTAGCAGCTGATTTGTCAGCTGATCATCCATGATGTGAATCTCCTGTTCCACCACATCCCAAAGGTTCTGGACTGGACTGAGATCTGGTGACTGTGGAGGCTGCTGGAGTCCAGTGAACTCATTGTTATGATCATGAAACCAGTTTGAGATTATCTGACCTTTATGCCATGGTGCATTATTCTGCTGGAAGTATCCATCAGAAGATGAGTCCACTGTGATCATAAAGGGATGGACATGGTCAGCAACAATATTCAGGTAGACTTTTGAGTTTAAATGATGCTCAGTTGGTCCTCGAGAGCCTCATAATAAGACTCGTCAGACCAGACACTGCTTTTCCAGTCTCATATTGTCCAGTTTGGGTGATCCTGTGTGAATTGTAGCCCTAGTTTTCTGTTCTTAGCTGACAGGAGAGACACCTGCTGCTGTAGTCCATCTGCTTGAAGCGTCAACATGATGTGTGTTCAGAGATGATGTTATGCAGACCTTGGTGGGAGCTCGTATTTATTTAGGCCTTTTTATCGTCTGAAGCCCATTCACCTCTGACCTTTCTCTTTTTCAGGCCATTCTCTCCATATATAGATGGTTGTGGGTGAACATTCCAGTAGCTCATCAGTTTCTGAAATACTCAGACCAGCCCATCTGCTAAAAACAACCATGCTATGTTCAGAGTCCCTTAAATCCTGCTTCTTCTCCATTCTAAAGCTCAGTTTGAACTTTAGCAAGTCATCTTCACCATGTCTAGATAACTAAATGTAGTGAGGTACTGCCATCTGATTGGCTGATTTGTGTTAACAAGCAACTGAACTGGTGTCCCTAATAAAGTGACCAGTAAGTGTATATCTAACTTCATAAACACGTGATATATTCTCTGATGATTCTTGGTAAACACCTTCGTGAATACTTTTTATTAACGCAAACCAATAAAAGGATTTCATTGTCCAACTAGAGGATATAAAATCATTAAAATACTCAGAGGATTACAAAAGATCACTTTGATAACGGTTCTTTGTACGGAAAAAGCTTTTATTCTTTTGCTTTCAGTGGAAAGTATTTAACCTTCCGTGAAAATTGCTAAATGCTTAAATGTTAATAAGAGATTGTGATGGCAGCAAGCAGCTCTCTGTTTGCCTGCCAGCTCATTTGTCTAGTTAGAGGATTAAAGGAGGCAGTTTAATGTGTGCAGAAATCAGAATAACTGGACGTGCTCTCAGGTAGTGCCAGGAGGACAGTGTTTGACTCAGAGAAGTGTTGAAAGCTGTCTGGATTCACTAAAATTTAACAAGTTCTTCTTTTTTTTTCGCATTAAAAAAGGTCTTCTTTAGGCCAAGTTTTTTTAACTTCAGTAGCCAAAAAGGTACATGTTTTGCTCTGATTATATAGTAATGTTTCTCCTTTTTAAGAAATGTTGGCTGTTTACTTGTTAAACTGGAGAAAAAAGGAGCAGAATGTTTTTTAAACCTTGTCTTGTCTCATAGTCATCTGCCTATCCGGGTTGTAGTGGTAGAAGCCCTAGCAGGGATGCTCAGATGGTCTCCCCTGCCACGTCTACCAGGTCCTCTGGTGGGACCTCAAGGTGTGTTCCCTGACCTGCCTAAAGATGCAATCGCTTCAGTTTGTCCTGGGTTGACTTGACTAGGGGCCTACTGGCAGCAGGACATGCTGAAACACTTCCCTCAGGAGGCATCTTGATCAGAGGCCCTGATCTGGCTCTTGTGAACGGAGAGGAGCAGCGGTTCTACTCCACGCCCCTCCTAGAGGTCCACGTTCCTCATCATATCTCTAAGCCTGATTATGGCTACCCAGCAGAAGAAGCTAATTTTGGCTGCTTGTTTTCGCAATCTTATTCTTTTGGTCATTACCCAAAAAAATCTCATGATCATAGATGAGGGTTGGAATGTAGATCACCTGGTTTAACATCATTTCTCCATTTATGTGAGTTAAATGTATCAAAGAAAATGATTTCAAATCTGGCCTGAAAGTCTGAGCATGGTCCCCTCTAGGTATCGACTTAGTAGGTCAGAAACAGTGGTCAGAATCAATCCTTTTAATGCCTGTAAGTGATTAAAACTTTTGAATCGGACTGTGGAGTAATTGGGGTAATGTGTTCTCTCCACTCAGAAATCTGGAAAAGACCATATGAAGTGAAGGCATGATTAACTTTCCCAGCACACATAAAATCTTTTTCAGATGTGAAGCTTTATACAGTACTGTGCCTGAACTCTCCTCTAATTCTGCATCATTGCATTTTATTTTGAAAGGAAAAAAATCTTTGCTTCTCCTTTCTGGGTTGAGTGAGCATCTCCCTCCTCCTGGTAACAGGTTCTGCAGCACCCTGTCAGTCCTGACAGGAAACCACTTTAGGCGAATCACTTCCAGGTCAAATGTTCTCTCAAATGACAGGTCTTAGATGTTTATAGTTGTTTTTCTAACATCCAACAAGAAAATAATAATTTTCAAAAAATTTGGGAAACATTCGCAGGTGTTTTATCTTTTTATTGGCATTTTCTTGCTGTTCCTAAAAACTTAAAAATGTTACATCACAAATTGTGTCTAGTTGTAATGTGACACCCCTAGGACACATCCTGATTAGATTACCATCTGAACATCAACACAAGCTGTTTTGATTGGCAGATCTACCTCGCCGCATCTTATACAACCTTGTGTGTGTGTGTGTGTGTGTGTGTGTGTGTGTTATCTTCAGGGGGAATGTCGCTATGAACGGGATCTTCTTCCTTACCTCCATATGGAGGACTCTAAGAAAAGTGGACAAAAGAAACAGAAGCCCACAAAGCCCTGTGCTAAATCTACCACCAACAAACCATCCCACTCTTCTTGGTCTGAACTGGAATGGATTGATGAGGAAATGGAGGGGGATAATGCGAGTACAGCAGGGTTGGTTTCCATATCAGCCAAGACAAAACAACTTTCTGTTGAACAAGAGATACCATGTGATGATGCCACAAATTACCCAAGACCTGAGGAAGGTCCTTCAAACGGCAACAATGATGACTGCTCCATTATTAGTGTCACAAAAGCAGAACATACACCCAGAGATCCTGTGAGTCTGGATAATGTTTCACATCTGAAGGATAAAAACGATGAAGATATTGAACTAGAGGCGATGTTCTACCTTCCTAAGTGGAATCCAGAACCGATGACCCACTTTGACCAACCAATAGAAAGCAAGGGTCTGAAGGCCATATTCGCCAACGTGGCTGAACTTCTCTCCAGATCTCCACCTTCACTGACAGAGATTTCCAGAGAGGAAGATGCTGTCCCGTTCCTTCCACCTTCTCCCCAGCCACCCCATCAGCCGTTTTGTATCAGTTTTAGTCTGGGTGTGGACGATGATGAAATTGAGGAGATGGATGCTGCTTGTGATATTGAGGAACCTTTAGGGAATAAAGAGGGCCACAAGGTTGAACGCCCTGCTGACAGCCCCACCTGGGAGGAAGTTTTTGAGGACGAAGAAGCCAATTACGATGATCATATCAGAAATGTCGACAAGGAGATGAATTTTAAAAGCTGCAAAGACTCCAAGGAGGAACATATTTTAAAGGGAGATGATGTAATGAAGGAAGTAAAAAGTAAAAATGATTTTATGATCAAAGAGAGGGATGAGGTAATGCCACACTTGACAGATGGTGCTGAGAAGGACAAGTCAGCCATTACTGACCACTGTCAGATGGATGACAGCATGGATCTGTTTGGGGATGACGATGCTTTCCTGGAGGTGACCATTCCAGAAATTCCCAATTCAAAATATGGTGTCACACCCAAAGCAACAAATCCAGAGGACAGAACTTTCGATGTGGAGCTTCAGAGCAGCCATAACACTACAGAAACTGTCCCGGATAATCCCAACAATTTAAATTATTCATCAGCAAACAGCTCCCATCACTTCTTCTCTGTTAATTTTGACCTTGGTTATTCTCTGGAAGACTCCGAGGATGAAACAGAGGTGTTACCTGCCCCTTCATCACCTACAAAGCAAACTGACTCCTCCGTATTCTTACCACCAGTTTCCAAGTCATCCACTCCTTGTTACAACTTCCCCAGACTGTTCAGTGAATCCAAGGCCTCCTCTCCACAAATACCAGAACACGGTATGTCTAGAAAAGGAGAACTTTTGTCTCCAATCACATCACGAGGAGTTCGGCGGACTCTCATTTCGAGTCTTCCCAGACCGACGTCCTGCAGCGTGGGAAATGCCTCCCGACTGGTGTCTGAACATGTGGTCGACTCGCCTCCTCGTCCTGGTTTGTTATTGAAATGATTATTCATGTAAAGGATGTGTTTTTGTCCCATCTGATCCAAAGATGTCTGCGTGTTTGTCTTCTTGCCTCTCAGCAGAGTGTTGCAGTGATAGCGAGGAGGAAATTGTGTTCCACAAAAGAAGGCATCAAAATAAGATCAACCCGTTGTCGTCCCCAGAACTGGTGAGCAGGCCCTGTCAATATGAGAAATGGTTGGATTTTCTTCAATTAGTCATGTTTTTAAGTATCAGAAATTTGAGAAAATTGTCATGATTATGTTTTAAAATAATTTACTAAAGAATTTCAGAACCAATAGTTTTTATTTTATAAATGTACAAATCACTTTTTTTATTGGCTGGGAGTTCATTGAAATTTTCTACTGATTGATGATTTTGTTTTGTTACCCATCTTTGACTGGGCCTTAGGGCCATGCTCCTCATGTATGTAATCATGTCACTCTCACCTGTGAATTTGCTGATAGTAGATTTCAACAAAGCATTACTTGTAAAGTATTGTGCAAAAGTTTTACCACCAAGTTTGTCTGCCGCCAATGCAAAGGACAGACGAAAATGTCATTGGTTGTGTGTTTGTAACCAAAATATTACATTAACCACTGCATGAATTTTAACAAAACTCTCAGGAAATCTTTAATGTACATGCAGCTACAACTAATACACTTTTGGAGTCGATCAAATTTGAGACAGCGGTCACAATTGATCAACCTTGAAAAACACAAAAAAAGGCTATAACTCTATACATTTTACAGATAATGAGCTAAACTGTGTGGTAGTAGCAGAGAGTTCTCAACTTAAGATGATATTAAATAAAACTTGTGAACAATATGCATTCCTTTTTGTTTAAAAAAAAAAAAAGCACTCTTCCTTTTAATAATTTTGAATTGTTTCCAAGTAGACAGACTTTCTGAAATGTTTTACGTTGGGTCTTTGGCTGCTTTTTCATTCTTTTTTTTCTCTCTTAAAAAAAATATGAACGTCATCCAGTTATTGATTTATTACACTGACAGCTGTGGTGAACATAAAAAGTTATTTAAAGGAACACAAATGCCTGTCTATGCTTAACTTGACAAAAAACTGAATGGAAAAGTTTGAGTCTTTTTACATACCAATACCATAACATAACCATTTCTAACTATGCACTTTAAAAATCAATTCCTAAGGATCCCAATGCATCTATGCCTAAAATTCAAACATACATTAACTCTCAATTATAAAGTTAAATGGAAATTTAAGACAGCTTTGTAATAATATAGGCCAGGAAATGCCATCAACTGGTTTAATGGTTTGAGTTGTATGTGGACCATTCAGCAGACCAGCTGACAGTCTTGCCTAAACCTGGATGAGATAATATTAGATGCCTGGGATTTCTCCTTTTCTGTGGCCTCTCCTTCCCCCTCTTCTACTTTTCCTCTCATATTCCTCTCCCCTTTTCATTGTTTTTTACTGCTGTCCCACCTATGTTGGTCAAGTTGCTTGAATCAAATTCTAAATGTGTTTAGATTTTCTAAATACAATCAAGTTGGTCACTAAAAAACTGTTTTTATATAAAAATGTTTAGATCAACTAGTCATTACGGCTCTCTTTACACTGTCTGTACGATGAGACACCACAAAAAAAAAAAAAAACAGGCTTTCATTTCAATGTTGTGACGCAAAATGTAAAAAAAAGAAACCAGATAAGACACCTGTAGTTGTCATAGTAACCACCAGCGAGGAAGCAGTTGCTGAGATGGCTTCATGAATTCCTATCCTGATGCAAAAATAAAACACAAAACTAAATTTATCTTCTTGTGTTTGTTAAAGTCCAAGGTCCCGAGTGATGTCAACTCCCCCGTGGTGGTGAAAAAGAAACGTGTTTCTGCATTCAATACGGTGAGATTACTGTTTTAATAGTCATTCAAATAACTCGGCCTGTTTAAGATGATATATGACCCAAATGCTTTCATTCGAAGAATCAAGGTTTTTATGATTTTTTAAATTATTATTTGTGGGAAGAATGTGACCTTTATTTCTTTCCTCCAGTCTGATGAAACACAGGGTGAAGCCATTTCTGATGATGATTTCCAGAATGAATTCATGTTCACACACAGAACAACAGCACCAGGAGCTAAAAGGAAACGCATTCAACACACCAGAGAGAAGGTCTGTTCAATAACAGATACAAATACGGTTTAGTTCTGCATCATTTAATGTCTGAGGATCCATGTTTCCATATCAGTCTGATATCCCTGCAACAAATCAGTTTTAGATCAGGTAAAAATGCAGCAATAGCTTTTGAGCTGCCTTGGCCTGTTTGTATCCAACACCAGAAAGTGTCTGTGTGTTCCTTGGCATTTTGTAAAGATGTGAAGTCATTATCTGACGCCTTCTGATTCGGTAAACCGTGACATTTTCTTCTCGCGCTGCATCAGAACAAACGTCAGAAAGCGCGTCAGTTTCTGGACATAGAGGCAGAGCTGTCAGAGGAGGAGGAAGGAGCAGATGTTTCATCTGATGAAGAGGATGGCGAAGACCAGAATCGATCTCTTGAAGGCTTTGTGGTGGACAACACACTCCTCTCCCAGGGCCTAAATGGTAGCGTGTTAAGTTTGTTTATCCTCCTCCTGTGTTTTGGAGTCAGGCTGTGACATTCACCCTTTGGTTTCCTGTCTGTTTCTCTTTACGTCAGAGTCAGAGATGCAGGGGGTTTATCTGAAGTCAGTGAGAAGCCCTGCAGCTCAGGGCAAATTCAAAATGTCCTACAGAAAACACCACAACATGGACATTTTCTCTCAGGTATGTCCTATATATGGTAGTTTTTAATTCCCAAATCACTAAAAACAAACACAAATCATTACTTTCATTCCATATTTTTTTATTTTCTTGGAACCAGGTTCCTGAGCAGGATGAGACGTATGCAGAGGACAGCTTTGTTGTCGGTAGTGATGAAGAAGAGCTGGACAGCAACGAGGAAGAGGCTGAAGATGTTGAACTTATGCCCGAGGCCTCATATTTGGACGGAAGAAGGCAGTACGCAACCAGACGGCGTGTTTTCCTGCACAAAGCCAGAGCTGTAGCAGAAACCAGAACCGAGTCTCCGCCAGCCCAGAGAGCTGGTGTGAAAACTAAACGCACCCGAGTCATACGCATGAACGATTCTAGTGAAGAGGAAGTAGAAGAAAGGAGTAAAAAGGATCTCAGCGCAGGAGGGAGTGCTGTCCACTTGCAGCAGCGAGACAAGTCACAACCTACGTCTTATTCTGCCTCTTTAGCATCCAGAGTCTCATTGTTAAGTAAAGCACAAAAGAGCTCAGAAAGTGAAGAACAAAAAAACGAGAGGTAAGAAAATCCTCACTTGGTTGGTAACATGTTCAGACACTCAGAATTATATGAAAGTTGAGGTCCTTTTCTTGCAGATGTCGCCAGAAGTTAGAAAATCAGCATCTTCTCTCTGATAAGCTTGACTTTGTGGAACCTGAGGTATGTCCCAAAAAGAAGGTACTCAACAACTTAAATGTAATGTTGTGCTTTAGGTGTTTGCTTTTTATTTTTCAGGAACGCCCTACCACTTCTTCTGAGCTTCAACAGTCCACTGTGCAAAATCAACCAGTGAAAGAGTCGCTCTCTCCGCCCGGATCTGTCTGCCTTCTGGTGGACAGCCGCTGCATCAGTAGTGGAGTGGAGCTGATGACCAGCCTGCGTCAGCGACGTGCTGCAACCGTCCACGTCTGCTCGCTGGATGGCAGCTACTTCATCGTCAGTAACCGCATGGCCGTGGAGAAGCAAAGCCAGTCAGACTTGGCCTCGATGCAGAACCGGAAGCGACTGGCTGAAAGAATAAACAGCCTGCAGGTGTTGTTTGATCGTGTGTGTCTGATAGTGGAGAAGGATCGAACCAAGACGGGTACTATTTTTGAAAAGCATACTACCAAATAACTTACATTAAATTATTTTTGAGATTTTCTCTGTATTAATCTGGTCTTCTTTTTAATCATCTCTATTTTAGGTGAGACATTACATCCATTCCAGCACACACGTTACTATGACAGCACTTTAGCAGCACTGGTATGTGCAGGGGTTCGACTGCTGTGGAGCAATGGTGCTGAGGACACCGCCGGCTTGCTGATGGATCTAGTCAGGCTGGAGCACCGTAAAGGTCAGGGCATTGCTGTACCACTAGAGGTCAAAGGGCAGCACAGGCAGCAGGCTCTGCAGCTATATTTGAGCATTCCCTCAGTCAGCTACATCCACGCTCTCAACTTGAGCCACAACTTCAAATCGATTTCTCAGCTAATCAACAGGTAATGTGACAAACCGCATTTTTATAATAAAAAAAAAAAAAACACCTTTCTTTTCTTACACACATTTTGCACCTGCAGCTCAATCGAGGCCATACAGAAAGGAGGCTGCATGAGTCGATCCAGAGCTGAGGAGATCTATCGCTTCCTGCGCTACTCCTGTGACTCGTTTCTCATAAGCACGTCAAAAACAAGGAAAAAAAACTGATGACAAAATACATCTCTGCAGATCAGCCTTTGCATTTATTTCTTCATTTGTACATTTCATACCTAACTTATTTAATGTTCTGTCTTACTAGGAACAAAGACATTTGTTACTATGTAACTGTATTGTCTGAGATTATACCTCAATGAAAGAAGAGCCTTGTCATTTTGATTTCGTTTTGCTCATTAAGTCGAAAAAGTACAACTTTCAGCAATGTCATAATAGATAACGTTTTATTTATGCTACATTTTATTGTTTGAGTTTACCATCATTTACACTTTCAGCAATATTAAGATCATCTGACCTCAATAAAGTATCAACACTTGAATAATTAATTTGTAAATGTCCGCATTTGTTTTCAGCACACAGCTGAAATGCTAATTTATAACATTTCTTTAATAAACAGTCACACTTCTATACATACTGGGCTCCCAGTTTCTTTGGTAATTACACCTGCAACCACTAGGGGTCAGCCTAGTTGACTGGATATATTCAGGTCACTTAACTAAAATCCTCATTCATCCATTCTTTCTGTATCTTGCTTGAAGTAGTTACAGTGTGATGCCTCATGTCAATGATTTTACAAAAACCCAACATTTGTTGACAGCTGTTCCCAAAACAAGTGTTTTATTTGAGTAGTCTTAAGTTTTACATGTGGATGAGTTACTTCGGTGCAAGGTATCACACAGTTAAGTACAGGACACAAAGGTAACATTCATGATTTAAAGCAGCACATTTTAGAAAGATATCAAATGACTGATCCACCTGCAAAGACAATCTCAATAAAAAAAAAGTTACAATTAAAATCTAGAGACGTTAAAGAAAATGAAACATGACGGAAAAGAAATAAAACAAGGACATCCCAATCACAATATATACTTTTTTATATATATATATCTTTGGGTAAAACCCAAACAGTGTCAGAACTGCAGATAAACCTTCACCTGGAGGGATAATGATGCACAAATTAGTGCACAGAACTGGTCTGATGCTGCCCCCTTGTGGACAACGTGTAGAAAAAACCCTAGGATTTTTAAAACTCCACTTTCAACAAACTGACCTACTGTATTTGCTCAACGTTCCAGTAAAATGTTACATCAGCAGGAAATATAAAATCTATGATTTGATTACCGTAGTAGTTTCAACCATACATGTGGTTAAATACCATAAGGTGCTTTCTTTCACACTGACATTCACAGTTCTCTGCTTCAGATTCGGGTTTGTGTCATACAATTAAAATATGATTGTTTATATTTGATTTTTATCCCAATTATCTTTCAGTAACACAACAGAACCTGTAACAGTTTGATTGTGAAGTGAAGACTGATCTACCATTACGCTTGAATAAATCTCAAGACCGCAGCAACAATTTGGATTAAATTCTTAAGACTTCATGGGTAAAGAAGGGTCCATAAAGCAACAGTTTTTGTAACCAACTCTATATTTGTACCCGTTATAGCAAGATGCTAAAATGCATTAAAACGGAAGTGAACAACTTTGGTCAACAACCAAAAATAAAGCATAAATGTAAATTTTAAATAATTTAATTGAAAGGGATCAAAGTAGATGCACCTGATATCAATGCATGTTCAACTTTGTAATTGTTTGCATATAATAACAATAATATTAATGTGGATAGAAACAAAACTTGACATATCAAGTACTAGACACTAGTAAACACAACAGCAAAGACCAAAGTGTTTCTTTGACTCTACATTTTAGGGACGTATGTAACCTTCAAGACTTCTATAAACTTAAAACTCACTATATGTACAAAAAAATATGTGGTTCAAAAGAAATCATATATACAAAAGCAGCTTTTAGCTTAAAATATATATATATTTTCTTTAAATACCACAAGTGGCTGAAGCTCCACCTGGACAGAGGCTTAGACAGTTGTTCATTATAGACACAGATCGGTAACAGATCACAGATCTGCCCAAACATCTGTCTACAGATTTTTTTGATAACTTGAAAGATGCTAACCGCTGCACAGCGCCTTACATGCTGGTCGGCTGCGTCTGTTGCGGCAGAGGCTGCAGCTGGACGCACTGCGGCTCAGAGTTCTGCATGCTACATTCTTCTCCCTGTCGCATGTACATTAAAAACAGAGTCACAGTGGCAAATGTGGTGGCATTCACTGGAAACGCACGGAGTAATGTGGACGTGAGTCCGCGTGTAAAAACTCTCCACCCTTCCTTCTGTAAACTCTGCCTGACACAGTCCATAATGCTGCTGTACTTGTTTACGCCCCCAACTCCATCCGCCTGCAGTCGTGACTTGATCACATCCACGGGGTAGGTGGAGAGCCAGGATGCAATGCCCGACATCCCTCCAGCAAACAGCAGCTTCGGGATCATGTAAGGGTCTTCTGGCTCGCAACCCAATGAACGCGTCAGCACATCATACGTGAGGAAATACACTCCAAAGCCCGGTGTTTCGCGCGTGAGTGTGGTTACCATGCCACGATTGATCCCTTTGAATCCCTCCCTCTTATAGATCCTCACCAGGCAGTCCAAGGAGTTCTTGTACATCTTCTTCTTAGACTTCTTCTGTCCAGTCCCTTGCATCTGCATGCGTGTCTTGGCCAGCTCCATTGGGCAGCAGATGACACACTGGATGGTTCCAGCTGCAGCTCCAGCCAGGAACTGGTTGAGAGGTGTGTCACGGCCAAGATGCCGCATGGCGTTGCCTTGGACACCAAAGACTATGGCATTGATGAACGTCAGCCCCATCATTGGAGAGCCAATACCTTTATACAAACCCAACATCTGCAGAGAAGAAGATATCATTAGAATAACTGAGGAGTCACATGGTGAAGTTCTTCATCTGTGTACATAAATTAAAACCTATTAACATACTGCCAAAGTGTTAAGCTACATTATGAAGAGTATGCTTGTTTCACAGCTGCACATACTACTACATCATCATACACATAAAAAAGGTGGTTTTACGATGGCATCCTTAAGCTTGAGGCCATTGCAGAGGCATCACAAGAATGTGAAAAATAACAGTTAAAATGCTGATGTTGACTTAAAAACAAACAAGTACATTCAGATCTCTTCTCTAACAAGATTATATTTAGTAAAGATCGTCATCTTCTAGTTCTCATGAGTCACAGCTAACAACAAATTTTAAAAGGTCTCATTATGCAAAATGCACTTTCTAAAAGGTCATATCTGTCCCAAATACTGTGTAGGAGGCCCAAAAGTGTTGAAACATTTTCACCGTTTTCACTTCCTTACTCTCATTTTTGGGAAATGTGTTTTGAGTTAATGCTAAAACGGGAGGTTTCAAAATCTTTTCTCCTGCTGATGTCAAGAAGGGAAAAGACCACTCCTCTCTAGAGGACAGAGCCAATCACGAGCACCTTTGTCTACCTGAGCCCACCCCCGCCCTTTGAAAACCACGGGAGCGCACACTCTTAAACGTTGGCAAACAGTCATGGCGAAGCTACAACCAAAACACAGCAGTTGCTTCGGAGATGGTTGCATCAACGAGCCCAAAGGTCTTTTTTTTACTCCCTTCATCCAAGACCCTGAAGACCCACTGACGTCTCGCGAATGCTCGGAGAAAAGATGGGCGGGGTTTAGAGGAAGCTCGGCTCCCCAACTGCCCCTCCCATTTGAAAGGTTTTGCTTTAGGAGGTTGGATGAGGGGGTGGAAGAACAACAGCTGAAATTAAAGTAAGAGCCAATTTGACCAATGCATACCTTTTACACATCATTGAGATGTAAAAGAAATGCTTCAGAGTGGATAGAAAGTGCAGAATACGGGACCTTTAAAGTCTTGAAATTACCAAACACACCAACTGGTATTGCAATTATTCTAATAGAGATTCAACATTGAATTCCACCATGTGCAACAGCATATTACACAAATAGCACAACGTCCACAGCTTTATTTAGCCCACGCTGGAATAAGTTCTCGCTGAGCCATGCTAAGAGACACATCCTTTGCCTGTCGCCCCCAGTAACTGGACACTGATGATCTGTAACATGATGAAAGCTACATATTCCTCAAGAGTTGTAATATATACGGTATATCCAACTGTATCTTGGTAATTTAAAAGAAGGGCAAAATGAAAATATTTTATTTAGAAGAAAATGTTACCGATTCCTGGCGTATGATTGACTGAAAGCAATGATATGTCCCGCGGTACAGAGGCTTGTCCACATTTTGTACCTGAAGCCGCACCTGTAAAAAACAGCACTAACGTTAGTCACATGAAGGAATCCTTAAGACCAAAAATACCAACACAAAACTAATACACGTTATCAAGGTAATGAGCGCATTTTTTTTTAAAATAATTTCTTTTAAGGTTAAAAAAAATGCCTATGGGTTGCAACATGTGGGAGAAAAAAAAAAAGTAAAACATTAACCGGGCATGAATTTGAGTAAAGCAAACAATGCCTTCTTCACTTTATATTTGTATAAGTCAAGACAGGACATTTGGGTGAGACAAAGAAAGACCTTGACCATACTTACTAGGTCACATTTCCGTGGAAAGGCAGTTTATTTCTCTCTCTCATCTACAACACAGTGAAACTGTAGCTGTTAAAGACAGCCGCCCCCAGCCCCAAGCAGACACCGGCTCAGGGAGAAATGACATTAAATGCAAGGTGTAAAAGAACTACAACCAAACCATTCACCATCTGTGTGTGCCTCTAAAGCAGATGCAACAAATTCACACAATCATAAGGTTAAGTTTTAAACCTCTCTCTCACCTTGCCACATTTCTAACACCTTAAGTGGATGATTCATAACTGCAAATTTATTCAGCATTCATTGTTTTATTAGTTACTGGCTTCACGCAAAAGCTGCGAATATTCAGGAGCATTTACAGAACTCCTTCAACGTTTAAACCTCTTTTACTTTAACAATACAACACAAGACATACACACTTCATTACCTGAAGCTAAACTCATACATGAATAGAATTAGGGAGTTAGTTCACTGAAAACTCATGTCTCCATTTACAGGCTGCAATTTAAAACATAAAAAGTTGAATAAAATTTTACTGTAAAGTGCAGTTGTTTTATTTTCAGTGTCAGCTGTGTGATTGTGTACGTTCAGATTACCTCGGTTCAAATTCAGGCTGCCAATAATGTTGCCTGACTTTCAACTTTTCAGTGCCAAATCGGTGAAACTTGTTAATGCCTAACAAGAGTTTATGACAGAGAGGAAGGAGCGGACACCCACCTTTACAGTGTCAAATGGATGCCCAACCAAAACACCAGCAGCACCTAGAAAAGACGATCAGAAAAACAGGATTTAAATCATTTTACATTTAAAAAATCTCTTTTAATAATATGTGAACAGCTGCAGGATCTTGTACCCACAGGAGTAGAAATCTCCACACAAACACAAGGGGTGTCTAGACTTTTTTTTATTTATTTACTAAACCTGTCACATTACCGATGACGAACAACACAGTTAGAATCATGAAAAACTAATCTGATGACCCACCTGGCAAAAATCAAACCCCAATGACCAAAGTTATATTGAGTTAAGTTATCAGCTGGTCGCTGCACTGCAATCAGTGACGAATTTTACAATGGCCTGGCCTTGACTTGTGTCAATGATCCCCATTTCACAGCGGTTACTTCTCACACATGCCAAAAAAGTGCCTACAGTCAGGCCCCACCCCCAGTTGAGAAATGGCTTTTTCTGATTTAGGCATATGGGAAAAGTCAAGCTGCTTCTTCCCATACTGTATGTCATGATTCTCTATGAACTTAAGACTCTTCTTATTTTAACAGATTACTCATTCTAGGCAAACATTTCACTTTGAAAGAAACATTTATGAGATAGTTAATAAAACACCAGTCAATTACAAACAAATGTTGATCATTTTGTAAAATAAAAAAAGAACACTTGTAGAATGAAAATTGGACTCCAATTTTGAGTGCTGTGATCAAAAGATTTGTTTTATCAACAACAAAAGATTTTAACATAATAACTGATTCTATCAGAATCTGATTGGGTTATATGTGGTAGTTTGTGAAGACCTGAATAGGAAGTAGACCCAAACAGCTCTGAAAATGTTTTGGGTGAGGCTGTCCTTGATTCATGTAAACCAGGTCTAGTCAAAGAAGACAGCAACACCCTGATGTGGAATGATGTTTATGGTTACAATGCAAAAGAGAGGGAAAGCCTCTATATGTCGATATATATATGATAGAGTGAGAGAGAACAGAAGTTCGTAATTATACATTCATTAATAAATTATATGTAGATGTGTTTAAACATTCACAGTTTTAAAGCGGTTCCTGTGTTTGAGTTGGAAATGCCAAAGTTGCATCCGGATTTTCAAATTGTTCACTGAAATTTGTGCGTTTTTGGTCTCTTCCTTGCACTGTGGATTTATAAATAGTTTTCTAGTAAATTGTTGTTGGGTATAGCTCTGAATTCCAGCTCTGGCTTGCCTCCCAGCACTACAGGCTGGAACTGTCCACGCGTCGAGAAACGATGGAAAAAAACTGAGATGGCTAATGCTAATGCTAGCAACTGGTGCTAACCTGGCTATCTGAAATCACTTACCTCCTACACATCCAGCAGCGAAGTCCAATGCCATTCCCTCGCAAAAGGTGTAATAGTTGAAAGGTGTAATTGACAGACCTTTAGAGAGAACTAAAGTGAGTTTTGGCACAGAATTAATAAAAAACCGGCTTTTTACACCCCCCCGGCTTGGTGGTCTGCCAGGCTGCTCGGCTAATTATTTCACTTCCTGTTGATGCCGATCGAATGGACGATAAGGTGCTACTCCGGCTAATGAAAAATTACCCGGGTTGTGAGCGTGAATAAATCGCCTTATTGTATGTCTCCACTCCTACTAGAGCTGCTCTTCCTGCCAAACCTTTCTATTTCTGTACCGCGGCAGAAGGCGGACGTTCGCTGCGTAAAGAGAGAACGTGCTTGCCCTTTTTAAGACAACCCAATCGGATTAACCGTAAGCAGACAACTCCCCTGGCTGCTCCCGTCCGCCCCCACACCTATTGGCTGCTACCAGGTTAGAAGAGGGTTATAATTGTTACGGCAGATCCCTCCATCGTCAAAATCAACACTGTTATCACCGCGATGCCAGCGTGAGTGTGCAACAAGGAGAGACGCACAAACTAGGTGACCCCGAACAGCATGAAAATATGCTGATCCGCAAGGAGGTCACAACATAAAGCAACCCAAGACGTGCATTTGACACATTTAGTGTTTTAAAACATGCTGGATTAAAAATATACTTGCCAAAATATATCATATAACCCGATAAAAGTTATTTAAAGTTTAAAAACAGAACAAAAAAACATACCTGACCCTTTGACCTGCCTTCAACAGCAGGACAGTGTTTCCAAGAAGACCTCAACAGCATTCCAAGAACTGGTTCAAGAAACTCTAGGAGTGGGCATCCCATTTACTTCATTTTCATTTCTCTGAACATTTTGATACATTATGCACATGCAGAACTGAACTTTAAAGAACTGGAAGAGCCCTGCTTGTGATGTTTTAATAAAGTTTATCAATCCAAAACAATTTGTTGGCTACAGAATGTTCAAGCTTGTTCACAGGAACTTCAAATTCTTACCCTTTAACACACAGAGGTGATGAGGTGTGTAAATCTAGCTGTTTTTCCACTAATAACAGATTGCGTTATTCACGGGCCGCCAGGGATTTTGGGCCCCATAAAAAAATATCAAATTGGGCCCGGTGGCGGCTCCATAGGGGGCTCTGGGGCTCCGCCATCCCTGATGTGAAGGGAGAACATTGTTTTAAATATATATAATATATATGAGATATTGGCTGTTATTGTCCATCATGAACCCTAGATTTTATATTTTATTGTGTTCAAGGTTATCGTATAAAGTTTTTTAGGAGATTTTGTTTCATTTTCCCCACTCTGGTGAATTCTTGGACAATCACTGGGATTTTTGGTTTGTGTTCTAAAAGCTATAAACAAACTGCCCCTTATGAGACCTCCCATAATTCAGTCAGCATCAAAACATCTGATTTCAAGGTATTTAGTGAAGAAGGTTTTCTTTAGTTCCTCTAAAAAGGCTCTTCACAGTATGTAATAATAATAATCTCACAGTAATTTCTGTAACATTAATAACAATGCTTCAACCTGCCCAGCATCCAACACAGACTGTAAGTTGTTACTGATTCATCTAATTATCATTGTGTGGAAAAATAATGTGTTTATCACAAAAAATAACCTTTTATCTATTTTTTAATAGTTCTGTTTATCCACGTCTCAGCATGTCTTTGCATCATGTTTAGGTGAAACTATTTTGAGGTATTTAACTTATTGCTAAGAACTTAATCTGGACTGTTGTGATGAGAAAAATAAAGTATTTAATAAATTATGTGGAGAAAAATATATTAATGCTTTAAACTTGTCACCTGTAAAAAAACACAACAAATCCTTTATTGACAGTAACTCATGGTAATGTCATGGAGGATTTGGGTCATATCAGCAGGTTTCTACTATAAAACTATTAAAAACACGAAGAGTCTCTGAAAACAGCTGTAAGGTTAAAGGAAAACAAAACTCTGCTGAAGTCCTGACAGAGAAATGTGGTTTTTATTGTTTGATTTGCCAAAATTTAAGCTGCAACCATTGAGTCGCGCTGAGAAACAGCTGAAGCTGCGCGCTCTAGAAGCGCTGCGCGCTCCCGTGACGAACATTCACTTTGCTGCAAAACGCCTCTAACTGTCTGATAATGGATGCATAATGTGTTAAAGTTGTTAGCGAGGTCCTGGAGAGAAGTGACGCCGACTGTAAGGCAGCTTCCCCGGAGCTGACAGGACAAACACCGTAGAGGTTGGTCTGCTGCTCCGTGTTGACTTCAGTCAAAGAGGAGACGTGACTCGGGCAGGACTGTACCATTTCATGCCGATGTAAGGGAGGGGGGTTAAAATTATATTTTTATAAATAAAGTAGAGACTTGTGATACACATTTTATGAAGACAAAAATATTGTTTGTTTAATGTCTTAATTTTTAACTAAATACTGAGGAGTAAAGTACTTGAGATTTTTAAACTTAAATTTTTTTTTTTTAAATTAGAGACTTTTTGGGGCCCCCTAAGAGTCGTGGGCCCTTAGAATCTTCCTAAGCTTTCACCCCTTTACGGCACCCCTGCCCTGACTAATAAATAACGCCGTTATTTATTAGTCAATGTATAATAATCTCATTGTCTCAGGGGAAAAGTATCAGCTTCTTTGAAGTGTTTCCAGGAACACCCAGTTTGTCTGTAACCTACTGTATTGTGTGGGAGTCCTAGCACCAGGACTTCCAAATACATCCTCTTCCCTAGCATGGCAGAATGAGCTAAAAGTGTTTATTTTTATACATTTTTGACTGGTTACATGATTATTGACCATCTGGTGACCTAACTCCAGTCTCACTTTAACACTTTCTTGTTTTGCAGCACTAATCATTTCCACGGTAATAAATCTGCTTTGACAGCAGACATATATCATTTCAAGAAAAGTACCGAGGTAAACTTGTGTTACCGTCAGTGACTTGTAATGATACTGTAACCCTGAATCATCAGTAAACTGAGCAGCTGAGGAGAACTGATTCATTTGTTAAAGAGTCATGTAGTTATTTAAATGTTTTAAATAATAACATCTCAGTAGGTGACACAAATATGTAATACAGCCACCTCCCCTTCTTTATCCTTCCTCTTCATTTCAGTCTCTGTGTCCGTTGGGATTCAAATTAAACCATTAAACCTGCCGGACAGGACAGGGGGGGGGGGGGGG
>SSNR01000062.1:1845159-1857563 GCA_006937965.1 Callopanchax toddi | reverse complement strand
GGGGGGGGGGGGGGGGGGGGGGGGGGACAAAATCACCCACACCGCACATTTAGATAACAGCTCACACACACACACACACACACACACACACACAGTTAGTTTAGTCATGTAGTCATTATGTTTTGCCACCTGGAATGGGGACTCATACAGTTTTTACCCATTGCTTGAACACGTTTTGCAAAACTTTGCTCATTGTGCCAAAACTCTACACACAAGTAAACATGACACAACACTGGGAAATATACCATTCACATCTGTGTCAAATTGAAATAGAGTGTAGTATGCAGGACCAACCAAGTGTGTTGCATAAAGGAGTAAGTGTGTTGCTTGCAGAATGACTGCAAAGCAGTGCTTTAGTTTGAGGTATGGGTACATGTGTTTGAGATATGGTAACAAAAGCTTCAAGTTGTGTTACTTTTGTCTAAGCATGGGTCTATATAGTGTTCAAGCAACAGGGAAAAACTGTAAACAACGTAACGCTTTGGATCAGCTTGACAGACTAAAAGCAGACACTGTCCTCATGCAGGAAACCACATCTGGAAATTACATCATATATTCACACTTCACAGTTCCCTATTAGTTACTCATGTCACAACCTCAGCCCCCCTGAGTTATGTTTAGCCTCAGTTTGTCTCCTGTGTTCCCTGTTGTGACTTTGATTTTATTTGGTCTGCTCTGGTTTGAGATTAGTTTGGTTAGTTTTCTCCTCATGTGTTCATGCCCCTGGGTTTCCTTGTGTGTTCATATATTTAGTCTGGTTGTTTTTTTGGTCTGTGTTGTGGATTTTCCTCTGTGCTCCAAGGGTCACTTCTCCTGTGTGTGTGTAATTGTTCTTCGTTGAGTCTCACAGGTGTTTCTTGTGTCACTGATTGCACCACCTGCTCCTTGTCTTGTGTTCTCTGATCACTTCCTCAGTGTATTTAAGTCCTGGTTACATGTCACCCCTGGTTGGTTTGTCAGTTTTGTTTAGTCCTGCTTCAGTTATCCCCAGTCTAGTCACCTCCTGTGCTCCTTGTCGCTGCCTTTTAATCTAGCTTTTGTGTTTTGGAACCTTGGACTTTGTTTTATATAATAAATCCCCTTTTGAGTTTTACCTGCCGTCTCCTGCTCCTCAGTCATCTCTACCACACCTTAGCTTACAGCAGGTAACTACAGACAAAAGCACCCAATGCTGGACTGAACGACTTAGAGAAAACACGGGGTAAATATACCAAATCGGCAATTCAGGTTTAGTATGCATTAGCAAAAACTCAAAATAACCTAAAATATGGATTTATCTTAACTTTATCATTTCCAAAAAGAATGTTTGCTTTCAAACTATTACCAACATTTAACCAGTCAATCAATCTATCAGACAATCAATCAATCAAATTGTATTTATAAAGCACTCCGTGCTAGGGGCAGTTCAAAGTGCTATACAGTTTTAAAACAAAAATGAAACAATAGTTCCATAAAAAATAAAAACAGTACCCCCCCCCCCCCCCCCCCCCCCCCCACACACACACACACACTTTAAAAGATCAACATAATAGTAAAAGTGAATAAATAAAACTGGACACTGGACTGAGCACAGAAGCAGGTCAGGAGATACAACTAAAAAGATGGCTGCTCTTAAAAACATCAACACTCTCGGCTGTCCTCACGTGCACCGGCAGACCATTCCACAGATGGGGGGCCATAATACTGAAAAGGAGACGTTAACATTTAACTTATGTACCCATTAACACAAAATATGAGTAACAAAACAACAAACACCCTATTTTAGCAATACTATTCAAAATATTGCTTTGGTGTTTTGCGAGGTCATGTAGAACGTCTCACATCCGCTGGTGGGCACAGAGAAACAGGTGGCTGCCCATCCATGTCCAGAGCACAACTGTCCAGCGTGACATGTCCACCCTTCTGCTCGCCCATTTGCGATTCAGCGTTATGAGTCTCTGACTCAACTACAGCTCGGGCACACAGCTGATCCCCAAGACGTCTTTAGTACACAGTGTCCCTGTCACGCTCTCTGACTTCATAAGACACTGGGTCTGTTTGTCTTACAACCTGTCCAGGAAATTCTATGAGGGGCCGTTTAGGCCATAATTCATTAGTTACTCTCATAAATATATTCTCCTCACACATGCATGCATTCTTCTTATACATATATTCATTGTTTTCCGTACACACACATATTCTCCATACACGTTATGGAAATTACTTATCAAACAACGAGAGACAGTCTTTAAAGTCTTTTAACAAGCTTTATTATGTATTATAATACTGAGCATTACACAGCATACGTGTCTGAATGTAATCCCAACTAGTGACAACACTCAGCCTGCCTTTAAACTGTCCGTTAGGCTTCTTCCCTCCCCTCTCATGAATCAACCCCCTGACACTCACACGCACATCACTCAACTGACCCACAGAACCATTTTCTTTGTCCGCCAGAAAAACTTTGGATTGGTCAGCTGCTCCATCACACACACATACAAACAGGAGATGGGGTCAGTTGCTTATCAGCTACTGATGAACACAGGAGATGGGGTTAGGCAGCTTGACCGTCACCCCAGGGTGTGTGGTCAGATGACACTGGCTTCACATTCTTGCACACAAACTGGACAATAGTTATAGTATGTTATTTATATAATCAACAGAACACATCTTTTTAAGAATAAGAGATCACTATTCAATTTTAACACAAAAACACACACACACACACACACACACACACACACACACACACACACACACACACACACACACACACACACACACACACACACACATTATCCATACACGGCAGTCTTTAGCATATCAAGTTTAGCAAAGTTAGCAGTTCGCACATATACAGTAACCGTCACATCCCATAGTGTCCAGATCAGTCTGACGGGAAACCAACACACTAGAAAATTATCATTTTATATGAGTTTAGTTTCACCATGATAATTTAATTATACAGTGCTCACACAAGTCTGCAGTGAGTTTATGCCACCATGGTAGTTCCGGCAATGGTGTAGTAAGACGTGGTTCTGTATTCTGGCTCGGTCTGTGGGTATTATAGCACTAGCTTTTTCACATCACATTCACAAAATAAAATCCTTTTTTTAAAAAGTGCACGCTACTATACCAGGACATCAACATATGCAACTTGAATCACTATCCTATCAATGCATCATCTCAAAACATCTGTTTCCTGGCTTCTTTGAAAGCAAAGTCCACAATAATATCTATTGGATGCTATTGTGACACTAGCACTCCTGAAGTTCAGCAGACAGTGACTCTCTTTCGCTGAGCTAACCAAACTACCGTAGTTAACTCAGTCTGTGCCTGCCCTGTCAATATTTTACCTTTATCTTTGGTTAAAAATATGTTTCTCTATTTTGGTCCCAGTGTGCTTACAATAATATGCTTCATTGGTTTCTGGTCAAGTCCCTGTCTACTTTAAGAATGCTGTAATCCTCCCACTTCTAAAGAAACCTGATCTTGACTCTTTCATTTTTAGCAGCCTCTAAATTACCATTTATTTCTAAGATCCTGGAAAAGGATCTGCTTACATCACTAATCTTCTACATCCTTACACCTCCAGCTGGTCCCTGAGCTGAGGTCTGGTGATCAGAGCCTCCTGGTTGTGAGATGCAACAGGCTAAAAACCAAAGGTGACCGAGGATTTGCTGCTGTAGCCACCAACTTTACTGTATCTCCCTGAGCTTGAGATCAGTGGACTTAAAAAGCAGCTCAGTGGCCCCTGGTCCCATCTACCGCTGGATCCATGGGGTGGAGGTCTGGGGCCAGTCAGGAACCTGACCCTCCCCCTGCTGCATGGGGATGCCCACCCATCTACCACTGTCAACACTAGGGCTTTGGGTGCTTGGCTAGGGACTAGAGTGGGGGTATGACAGTTGGGGCAACTCAACTCTGGCCCCTCTTTTTGACCACTGGCTGGCCCTTGTCCTGATGCTTAATTTTATTTACACTCTAGACATGCAGGGCTGCAGCTGGACTGCTGGAGCGCTGGACTGCAGACCATGTATGCCTGAGTTGCTGGCTGGCATGGGTGGGTCTGGGGCCTTGGTGTGAAGGGACTAGACTTGCAACTTGTGGGGCCGCTGCCGCGTGGGGGTGACTGGCCACCCAGCTGCTGCCCTCCTGTGGTGGAGTGGGCAGCTGCTCTTAACTGTGCTCTGGGACCTTTTCTAGGAAGATGCTGTGAATGGGCCGTTAGTTTTCTCTGGGGCTCACAGCTAGGCCCTCTGCGGACCGGCCCCTATAGGGTGCGAATGTGTCTGGAATGTTTGGTTCTGGACCTGCAGCTGACTGCTTGCTGTCTGGACTAATCTCATTTTAAAATACACATTCACTAATTTTCATTTTCATTAGCATGCACACACACACATACACCGATGGGACGGTTCGTCCCACCCCTTTTCTCTTTCTTGTTTTTTTGCCTGTCCACTCTGTTGCCTAAGCAGATGTGGTCTATTGTGCCAAAATTACAATAAATAAGATGAGAAGTATTCAGCGCCTCTCCTGTTGTAGAGCAAAACTGCTCTGACTTGGTTTGGCACCCAGACCAACCATTCTGTCTGCCTCAACTGTCAGGACAGGTTAAAAAAAAGAACAAAAAAATGACATTTTACTGTAAGTTTATTATCTTTATAGTGATTTAGGGCAAGATTACAGAAAACATTCCCTTAAGTTAATTTTGCATTTATCTGCTTTACTCCCATTGAGCAAAATTGTGGCAATTTTAATAGAAATCAATATTATAAGATAAACCCAATTAAAATGCTATGCTCTGAGCAGCATTTTGGATTAACTGAAACATATACTGTATTTATAGGATACAACACTAGAATCAAGCCCAGTAATGTATTCTGATGTATTTTTTTTGCATTATGTGGACATAATCACACTAATCAGTTTTCACAACATTGAAAATTCTACTTAGACTTTTTTCCCCCTTATTCAAGAAACCAGTCATTATTAATAGATTAAATTACGTGTTTGGTCACAGGCTTGAGCACCACAGGCTGTTCAGCCCTTTAAAGGCTGCAGAAAAAAAGAAAACAAGCAAGGGGGACACTTGTGCAACAATTTGTGTTCTGAGGATTATGATGTAACTGGACATTTGGATACAGACACTGAATCATAGCAGGGTGTGGTTCATTCTAATTATGTTATGAAACATGTTAATAGAAGTATGAATGAAATATGGAATTTGTAAATGTAATTTTTTTAAATCATGCCAATAGTCAGAATGTTGCTCTCTATGTAAACTTAGACCACCTGATAAGTGCTTAGATCTTAAGATACCGTTTGATATCGTATCCCACCACTCTCACCTTATACACATAATTGGCTGCTAGTAATTTAATATTACAAGTTATTGTTCACAACGCTGCTTTTCCAAGCAAATCAAAGACTAATACAGTGGAAGCCACTGTGCACATTTTAGTTTTTCAGCAGATTTCAACAAAGCATGTTTGTACTGTAATTTAATCACAATCCACTTCCAATAGACTCCCAACTATGAGTACATTATGAAATGTGCACGTAACAGCATGAGAGGTGAGTACTGCCATGCGTAGTTTGACATGAAGTTCATTTTCTCTTCTTGTTACACACGATGGAGTCTCCACTGAGCTACAAGTTAAAATTTAAAGGCCTGGGTGTCATGAACTGCTTCACGATCTCATCTGTGACTTGTTTGCGCCTCTCCTGGTGCAGGGCAATCATTGGCTGCAGAGTCTCAATCAAAATCTTCTTAAGTTCTCCGGTTAGGAGCGCTCCACTCGCGTAGTCCTGTGAGGAGAGAGGAAATTAAGCGAATGGGAGTAAATTAGAGGGGAGAGCCGAGAAGAAAGCTCAGTAGTTTGATACAGAGCGCTTGTAGAGAATGGAATAATCTGATTTGCTGTCAGTTTTCTTCCTCACCTGTCTGATTTTCTCCAGTTGTTCATCGTCTTCAAGGAAGAAAGTCAGATACATGAAAGAAACATCTACGTCTGGGTTACCACCATACTTCCTGTGCTCCTCCACCGTATCTTTTCCTCCTGAAAATGCGTGTTTGTTGATCTGTGAAAAATGACAACAGGTCACATACACCAGCAGTTAATCAGGCTAACTCTATTGTGTCAAGGTGTGTATAAAGTGATGGGCGCACCTTGTTCTTGATCTGTTTTGGTGTGTCTGTGAGGAAGATAGAGGAGTTGACGTCACTGGCACTCATCTTTGTCTGCGCCCCCTGCAGGGCAGGGAAGAAAGTGGAGTGCAGCAGGGCTGGTTTTGGATAACCGATTCTTGGAGCGACATCACGCGTCATCCTGAAGTACGGGTCCTAAGTGAATGATGGGAAAATAAAAGGATCACATATTATGCATTAGGCATACTGCTTCTGTGTGTTGCTTCATGTTGTTGTCCTGACCTGGTCTATGGCACAAGGGATGAGACACTGCACATCTTTTCTTCCTCCGAAGATCTGAGGGAACGAGTTACTGAAGGATGGAGCTGCCTGGATGGCTGGGAAGCTGATTTTTCCTGAATGGATAAAAATAAATGAATCACAGAGTAATTATGACACTTAACCAGAAGATTATGTAGAGACTACTTAACTAAAACATGGAAGTGCAGAATGGCAAAAAAGACTAAACAGAAACTGATTTCCAAATGTTTTTCTATTGATTTTTAAGAGTTTTAATTTATTTTACCTATGCAGTCACTGTCTGTGAAACCAAAGATGCCTTTAACCTGATTAAACGTCACATGCTTCTGGACCTTCACCACATTTCTGTAGAACTCTGGGGATGAACTGTTGGAAAGAGAATTGAAATTAAAAATGTAAAATTATGCAACACAAACTACCAGATGCAGATCTGTTCAGACAAAAACACGACAAATTTCAGTTTCTTCACTTACAAGTATCATTTGATCAGTAATACTTTATTTTTCGGCTTACCTAGAATTTAAAATATTGTATCCAGATTTTAAACCTTTCAAATAAAATAAAAAATTCACATTTGTAATGTTTTGCTCATCACAGATAAATCTTTTATTTCCCCTCATCTTAAAAAACCCTTGCAGATATGACTGATTTTTATGTTATTCATTCTTCTACGAATAGATCATTAACAGTAATAGTGTTTATGGTTTTGTGGCATATTTTTACCCCATGTAATCGAGGTCAGAAAAAATGAAGGTCTTGTTGACGTCAAATCCACAGGCAATGATGTCCCTGGCATTTTCAACAGTATAGCGGTGGCACTCTTCTAGAGTTAGATCCTTCCACAGATACTTCTCATCATCAGTCATCTGGATCACCAAGGGGATATCAAACACATCCTGAAGCCATCTGAAGCAAAGAAGATTAAGATCAAACACACGCTGTGAGTAAATGTTTCTTTGATCTAATATGTGATAAAGGAAACTTAAGTATTGCTGATCTGTTTTTACACATTATATACTCACTTTGTGAAGATGAAGGGGATGAGATGACCAACATGCATGGCCTCTGAAGACGGACCTCTGCCAGTATAAAGGTAGAAAGACTTCTGCTTCTCATATGCATCGAGCACTTGATGCATATCTCTGCAGAATCGAGCAAAAATAAAGAAACAGCATTATTTTCCCAAATATTAGAGCAAAGAATCACAGTAGAACCTGCCAAGTTGATATTATACAAGCTATATAAGACGAATCACAAATACTTGATGGACGTTAGAAATAAGAAAGAACAAAAACCTGTGTGAGAAGAAAATTCCTCTTCTTAGAAAGCGATGAGGTTTCTGCCCGCTCACTTTTTCTGTTCTATCCACCAGCTCCTTATCAATCTTTGTGCTGCCAAACCTCACTAAGAACACAAAACATAAACATTATTAATGATTCAGCTTATGTGATCTCTCCAATCAGACTTCAAGCTGATAAGAATCTTACCTATGAGTTTGTCATAATCAACTCCCTTGGCGTTGGTGGTTGAAACGTTCCATGGATCAACTGTGTCTTCACCATCTGAGCCATCTGCTGCTGGCCCATTATCTGAAACAACCATGTTTTTTGATGGTGGGCATCCTGCTTTATAATCCTGACCTGTCAGCTGTTTGTAGTCTGTTTTCAGTTTTAACAGCAGCTGGATGGCAGAATCAATTTCAGCCTGGAGAACCAAAACACAGCATTAGGATAACACACATGGATGAAACCAGCCAAAAAACAAAACAAATCTACACAAATGAAAAGACACACAAAACTAAAGGAGCTTTAAAAAAACTGTTCTAAAATTCCTTCATTCGTGAGTGCAGTAGTCCAGTCCAGCTTTTATCATTTAGCTGGCAAAGGTTAAACGCTACTTGCCAGTAAACGTCTTTGAACAGGTTATTCATCTGTTTGTTTCCTGTCGGTTGGACTATTGTAACTCCCTTTATTATGGCCTAGAACACTCCTCCTTACATCAGTTGCAACTGATTCAAAATGCAGCAGCACGTCTGTTAACTGGCATGAGGAAACATTTTCAAATCACTCCGGTGCCTCTCTTCACTGGCTTCCTGTACGCTACAGGATCCAGTTTAAAATATTGTTTTTGTTTTTAGATCTTTCCATGGCCTGGCCCCCTAATACATAGACAACCTACTGTCTGTTTACACTCCGGCCAGGAATACGAGATCTAGTTCCCAGTCCTTATTAGTGATCTCAAGAACTCGTCGCGGTGATAGAGCTTTTCTCAGTGCCTGGTCCTGGAACAGCCTTCCACCACCGCAGAGCCTGGAGGATTTTAAGTCATCTCTTAAAACTTACCGTACTTCTTTGATCTGGCTTTTAGTACAGGTTGATTTGTGTAGTTTTTATTAGTTCTGATGGTGGTCTGATATTGAACATTGCGGTCATTCAAATTTATTTTGCTCATGATTTTATTATCCTTTTATTCATCCTTTAACTTTGTTTTTACCTGTGTTTTATGT
Organism: Callopanchax toddi; assembly: GCA_006937965.1. NCBI lineage: Eukaryota > Metazoa > Chordata > Actinopteri > Cyprinodontiformes > Nothobranchiidae > Callopanchax > Callopanchax toddi. The sequence goes on along the minus strand of SSNR01000062.1, from coordinate 1,848,627 downwards.
AGCTGTCTTTTATCATGTACAGCACTTTGGGTTGCGTGAGCAACAGTAAATGTGCTTTATAAATAAACTAGACCTTCATTGTCCTTGCTGTAGCCTGTTTTTTTAAGTGATTCATGTTCCTGTTCAGAAAAAAGGTGATCAGCAGTAAAGGTGCATTTGTATAAACATGATCACCCACAAGCAGAAATAAAATGTTTGACTGTTAAGAATTATTTAACCTTTCATAAGAAATAACACATGTTTAAGAAAAAAAGATAAATTTGAAGTGAATTATTCGATTAGTCTCCCTCATCCTGTCATGATGCTCACTATGACTGTAGTTTGCAGAAAATTAGATTAATCCATGCTGTTAATACAAACATTAATCTAAATCTGAACAATTGATTCACTTACTTTCTCTGCTTTAGCCGTTTTCAAGGATCTGACTTTCTCTCCATGTGCATTCAGTCTTTCGTAAAGCTCCATCGGAGTCTTGGCTCCTTCCCCTTCTTGACAGTCTGTCATCTCCTTCACACTGGGCCAGAAAATACCAAAAAGTAGCAGGTTAAAACAAATAAAAAGATGATCAACCTATGTTAAAAAAGTTAATTCGTATGTCAAGCCTATAAGTATAAAGCCGATCAATTTAATGATCTAGTATTCTTATAATTCCTTCTATATTATCCAAAAAGGCTCCCATATGTTAACATGTATCAGCTAACTCGTGAGAGCTAGCAGCTAATCGACAGTGAAACTACCTCTTCACAGAATTTAGCACAAGCTATTACATTCAGTAAATGTTGGCACTATTTGAAATACATACAATTCTTAAACAGATAACGTAATTAAAGATTTATTGCCCTGATGTACTAGCATACCGTTTAAAATTGTCCACAAACAACTGATAGCCCTCTCATTCAACTTGCATCAGCTGTTACTGCCTCGGTCATATTCTTCCCCTGAGTAAACGTGTTTGTTCATTAGTTCCGACATTGATGTCTATGGGTACGTCTACGTAAAACCTGAAAACTGTTATACCTATAGAACAAATAATAATAAAATGTTTCAATATTACTCAACTTGATTTTATGTGAATTTTTCTAAATGAAAATCAAAACGTGTTTAACTGAGAATGTTACGGAAGAGAAATATTTTCCGTTCTTACCGTAATTTTCAAATTAAAAGCTTTTAAGGGTAGAACGAGCCTGACTTCACATAGAAAATCGACACTTTACTCTTATTCTGAAACTTCACATGTACTGAAATTATTTTGCGGGATGTTGAACACAGATAAATAAAATTAGTGCTCAGACGTCTAATCGAGTACTTCTTCAGACTGCACTGCAGGTACAGCAGCGAAAGGCATAATATATTCGCAGTGTAGGTTGTTTTTAAATATTGTAAACTACATCCGGTTCCTAGATTGAAAGGAAAGCAGCAGGCACAGCTAGCTAAATTCGCTACCTATTTGTTATTCAGGGAAATATTTACTATATTCATACTCTAATCAAACGCAAATTAAAATACAGATATAACGAGTTACGTGACAGAAAGTCTGGGAGTAATACGCTGTCTTTGTTCGTAGTTGCCTTGTTTGTTTTCTCACTTCAGAAATGTAAAGTCTTCGTTATTATTGTTTACATTAACAGTAAACTGCAACACAAGTTATTGCATTAAGATCATACTTTAAATATGAAGCTATAAATAATCTAAATTGCAGATTAGAGTTAGATTGCAAAGCATGTGAGCATATTTTGAATATGTAGCAAAATGGCTTAAAATAATGAACACATGACTAATAAATGATTATAAATAGATTTCATAAACTCCTAATGCTGTTAATCAGAGAAACTGTTCTTGTCAGATGCTTTGCTGTGCTTTGATCAGTTTCCTTTAATTCTTTTTTGTATTCAAGACAGAGAATAGACATTTTAAGATTCTTTTGTCACAATAGCAACGTACTTGAAATTTTATTTGGTTCAAACAAAACTTTCTCACATGATTTGAAATAATTCACGACTGTTTGTGTCAATACTGATTTTTTTTTAAGGATATTTTGAGTTCACCAAGCGTAGACTCCATTTTAATCTATTTGCATTAAAATATCTTTGGATGTATAGTTTTAAACGTCCTTTAGTCATAAAGCATTCAATGAATTATGCATTTAATTACAGAAATCACTATGTAATTTATATTTAGCATAATAATCTGATTTAATATAGGCTGATCACGTGTATGTAAATGTAGACTTAAAGTATGTCTTCAACATTTTAAAGTAAAATAATTGCATGTACATTTGTTACACTTCGCTTTACTGTAAAGGGAATTACTAATATTCACACAACAGACACAATATTTGGAAATTAACTGCAAAACGGCTAAGTACTACTGATTCAACCAAAAAGTGTTGTAAAACTTAAAGTGACCACTAGATGGCACCCATAGGCCTTTAGTAAGTTAATATAAACATCTCTTCTGTTATTTGTAGTGTCACAAGAAGATGTCTTCACTGGTAGTCTATGAGGATTCAGAGTCAGAAGACGAATCGTTCGACCAGAAGGAGAAGAGCGCATCAGCTCCTGTTCAAACTCGAACTTGTGAGCGAATCCAAGAAGCTGAAAGATGTATTCCTGGACCTGCAGCTTTGGCTTCTGACCGGAATGTTTTAGAATCAGAAAGAAGCAGTTCCTCATTGTATCTTTCTTCTCATCCACATAACCGTTTAGGCTGGGAGAGAGAATCTTGGAGTGAAACTGGAGATGAGTATTTTAGAGACAGAACAGCTCCTCTGAGTTTATCTGTAACTCAGGGAAGAACTGTACCCCAGCAGACTCCTCCATCCTTTCCAAAAAGTTTCAATGATGGGTCCAATCCAGCAAAAAGACAGCCAGCTGTTTTGTCTGGTGTTAGACCGTATGTTCCTAAGCGACAGAGACTCACCCCTTCTGCAGAAACAATAGATTTAAAGCATCCGTCTGAGCGAGGCCCTCAGACCGCTCAAAGTCGAATTCTCTCAGATGTGTCGGCAAGGCTGAAGCCGTATCTCGACGAAAAGCCCAGAGCAGCTGGAATCCCGAGGAAACTTCTGATGAGCCTGGAAGGCCACCAGGGCCCGGTCAACACGGTGCGGTGGTGTCCTGTCCCTCATCTCAGCCACCTGCTGCTGTCTGCCTCCATGGACAAGACGTTTAAGGTAACGAAGCCATTGAATTTCTTTCAGGAGTCTCAGACCCTGATGTTGAAATAAAACAAATGAATTCATCAGAGCTGTTTAAGGCTGGTGCATCAGTTAGGAGGTCGAAGGCTAAAAGGACTAAACTTCCACTGAGAGTCGATGACACAGAGCCACAAACAAAAACCTGATATCTGCTCTGCTGCCTCAATTTATACATTTAGCACAAACTGCTTCCTTCAGGATCATGTCCGTCACTGTCAGCCGAATGTGTGTCAGGACCCATGGGCCTTTCATATCCCCCCCCCCCCCCCCCC
>SSNR01000062.1:1791041-1845149 GCA_006937965.1 Callopanchax toddi | reverse complement strand
CCCCCCCCCCCCCCCTCTTTTTTTCTTTTCTTTGTCTCAGTCTCTGTTGTTCACTCTCCCCTTCCTTTATTTATTTCACACCTGGAAAACAATCCCTCATCCCCTCCATCGTAAAGGTCAAAGCTGTGCAGCTATCTGTCTAAATATTTCTCTGCCGGTATGAAATCACGTACCACACCAATATCCTTGGAGAACACTGACTAATTAATGATTTAAATATGAATGAGTTCATTTGCATAATCATACAACTGCAGCCACCTAGTCTGGCACCTGGAAAAGGGCTGTGTGCAGCAGATGGCAGAGACTAGAGGAGGATGAACAGAGGGGAAGACTTGTTTGCATGCGGGGATTATGTGCTCTTTTCCGTCTCAGAATGTCAAACCAAATGTTTTCTGAGAACCCAACCATCCCTTTTGCCCACTTTGAGCTGTAAAATATTTAAATGTCAAGATTTATCCTACAGAACAGCTAGTTGGGTGTATTCTGTTTCATGTGTATTTGTTTGACAGGGATTGTGATGCTCCTCTTCACGGTCACAGCACATTTTTTAGTGTACAATGCCATTATTTACTATAATAACAGAAATGCACTATCAGGTTGTTTAGTGTAGAGGTTTTTCATGCTGAGGTCACAGAAAATCCTATTTGTGTCTGGTTTTGTTAAAATTGTAACCATAGCAACAGTGTGTTTTTGCTCTCCCTTTAGCTCCCGGCATCAAAAATGATTTTATGATTTCATGGTTTGAAACTAATTCAAGAGCAGATGCTTTTAAATTCAGGGTTTTTGACTTGCTTGAACAAGATTCATTGAACAGTCAAGAAAATAAATGTCCAAATTTTGTAGATTATTTTCAACACCAGTAGCCCATAGTGACATTTTTGTTAGATTACTTTGTCTGACCTACAATCCAGAACTCAAATAAATAGAACGAACTATTCTGAAATATTAGCAATGCCTCCAAACCTGCTTAGCTGTAGAGAGAAGGTAACGATAACAACCAGGAAAAACAAAGAGGGAAAGGAAAACACGTAAGAATAGAGGGACGATGAAGGAGCTGGTCATAGGAAAGAGAAAACTCTCATTCTGCCTCTGTTCACTGGGGGACATCATATACAGTACAGGGGGTCTCAGACTTCCTGTTTCTAGGGATCCACATTGAGGACACCCTGTCTTGGAGCATCAACACAACAACCATCAGCAAGAAGAAACACCAGAGACTGTTCTTGTGTGTGTGGTTCTCCATCTACGCAGCAGGAGACGGCAAATCTCTGTTGGTGCAGATTCTGTCATCCAGGACATGATAATCTTATTTTTTAAAGGACAACTTGAGTTATCTTGTTTCTTGAAGACATTTCACCTCTCATGCAAGAGGCTTCTTCCTCTCTGAAACATGGGCTGGAGGTACCAGGCTTATACAGCGGGGAAGTAAGTATTTACTGCTGATTTTTCAAGTTTTCCCACTTCTGAAGAGCAGAGAGGTCAGTGATTTTCATCGTAGGACTGTAAGAGACAGAATCTGACAAAAATACATTCCAGAAAATCACATTGTATGTTTTTTAAAATAAATAATTTACATTTTGTTGCAGGAAATAAGTATTTGATCCTCAACCAACCAACAAGAAACCCATCTCTCACAGACCTGTTAGTTCATCTTAAAGAAACCCTCATATCCTCCATTCATTACCTGTAATAATTACACCTGTTGGAACTCGTTACCCGTATAAAGGACACCTGTCCACACTCAATCGATCAGACTCCAACTTCCACCAATAGACCAAAGAGCTGTCTAAGGACATCAGGGACTACTGTAGACCTACACAAGACTGGGATGAGCTACAGGACAATAGGCAACAGCTTGGTGAGAAAATGGAAGAAACCCAAGATAACTGTCAGTTTCCCTCGGACTGGGGCTCCATGCAAGATCAGGCCTGGTGGAGTATCACTGATCATGAGAAAGGGGAGGGATCAACCCAGAACAACATGACAGGACCTGGTCAGTCACCTGATAAGAGCAGAGACCACAGGGTCAAAGTTACTATTAGTTACACACTACGCCGCCATGGATTAAAATCAAGGTGTGCAAGGTTTCCTTCTCAAGCCAGCACATATATAGGCCCGTGTAAAGTTTGCCAGTGACCATCTATGATCCAGAGGAGGCATGGGAAAAGGTCATGTGGTCAGATGAGACCAAAATAGAACTTTTTGGTATAAATGCCACTTTCTCCACAATCCCAACCGTAATGCATGGGGGTGGAAACATCATGATTTGGGAGTGAACGGGACAACTGCACCGTATTGAAGAGAAGATGGATGGGGCCGTGTTTCGCCAGATTGTTTGCATCATCAATTAATAATTTAAAAATCATGTAATGTGATTTTCTGACATTTTTTAAAGATTTTGTCTCTCACAGTTGAGGTGTTGTAAAATACAGACCTCTCCACTCTTTGTAGATGGGGAAACTTAAAAAAAAATTGGCAAGGGATCAAATACTTATTTCCCCCACTGTATGTTGTAGTCAGTAACACACACTGATGGGTTCATTAAGGTTGGTAACAAGGCCGTTTTTGTCATTGATGGGGCCAGTTAAGGTCACGTGAGTTCCAGGCCCTACCTTCTATTCACTTCCCTGTTTTTATCACTGATGATCCAAACGTGTCCCCAACCATGGCAGTGTGTGCACTGATTTAACAAAATTGGTTCATTTACATTTTCTTCTACTTCCTTCTGTGTTTAAAATTCATGGTTCAAATGTGAAAAGCCCAGGCTGCTTCGGCAAAAGTGTTAATTGTCCTGAGTGATGGCAGCTTGCCGTGCACTATTGTTCACCTACAATGTGCTTGATCTACTACTGCTTTCACCACTATTGTTCCTCGCCTTGGATTGAACGTGCGGGAACGTAATCCATGAAGTCCTGAAGTCTGCTCTTGTTTTTCGTAACTCTTAACATCCTTCTTGCTTCTGACATCTCTCCCTCCGTCTCATCTGTCATATTATTGTTGTTCCAGCCTGTCCGTCACCATGGCTACGGCAGGTGTAAAGCAGATGGTTTTGGTTGATAAGCCATTACTGGTTTAGTTTTAATAGTCGAGGAATCTTCAAGGAATATTTGCACAGATCTGCGTTGCATGTCTGTAAGAGGAATGCAACTATCTTGTCAGTGATGCACAAGTGTTGATTTATTGTGGGAACTTCTAGTCTTTTGTCAGTTTTTGTTGCAGCCTTGAGATGGCAGTGTTTCTCTTAGTCTAAGATCAAACAGGGATCAGGAATATCCAGCTGAACAATGGATAGAAGCATCCCTAATAGATGCATCGCTCCAATATTTAACAAGTTGGAATTAAAAGCATGACCCTGGAGGCATCTCTGCTTACTCTGCTGGATTAATATGTCACTCTTTCTTTTCTATATCCATCCCTCTTCTTTGTCTCCTGTGGGAGCAGCACTACAGTATTTCTTAGCGTGTTTCCATACCGAGCCATGTTTAATAATGAAGCAGGGAGGGATCTGCAGTGCTCTACAGATCTTCAAAGTTTCTCCGTGGCCCTGGTAATGCCAGGGAAGGAAAAATACTTCATCATTAGTGCAATCTGTGGGCGCCAGATCAGACCACCCATTGGATTTCAAGCTGTGCTTCTTGGAGAAGCCTTTGTGCTTCAACATGTCGAACAGAAACGCAGGCATCCTGATTAAAAACATGCCACACCGATCCAGGCGTTTGCCCGGAGATCTTTTTGAAACCCAGCACAATACCGGAGGACAAAATCAACAATAGTCCAGCTGATTAACACGCCTTTCAAATAATATTTCAGGGCAACGCGTCTTTATGTTTTGTAGTTCTAGCTGTCATAACAAACAGATCGGCGCTTTTCTCATCTGCTCTGTTATCAGAGAAACCTTCAACGACACAAAATCATTAAAACTATGACCTCTGTGTTTGTCAGCACACTGAAAATGAAATTTGTCAAAATAACCAGAGAAATTGTGTTGATAAATCCTGATGTGTATAATAAGTATTATGCCAGTTTGTCATTCCGTAATTCCATCTGTAATTAAATGAACTTTAATGACATCAGAATTTGAAATTAGTTGCGTAGATTGTATTTTTCAAAAATAACAATAAAAAAAAAATTGATCAAACTCTCAAACTTTTCTTCATACTTAAAAGTTTAAAGAAACTTTGTATTCTTTTGTAAATTATAGTTTGTTTTTTCCTGTTTTTGGGAGAGAATGGTGGCAATCAAATGTACAATTTAGATTTTTGGAGAACTAAGCCAATAAGACTCAAAATAGTCCTAATTATATAACATTAGATGCAGCTCTTATATTATAAACTTTTTTCTTTATGAAGTTATGCCTTTTGGTTATAATTTGTAGTTCATAGCCTGTATTTACCTCCCTCTTTTTAAGGGATTTAAAGCTTTTGAGCTCATATTGACTTAAAACACCTAAATATTCTCTCTCGAGCACATCAGATAAAATACCTCCGTTAAAGTTTTTGCAGAATCAGTTGTTGTTTTTCATGACTTTGTTGCTGCAGTCTGGGTTTGCGTGTGGCTCTGGCTCATGCCCATGTCTGACAGGTGTGGGACGGAGCAGAAAGTGGACGGTGCCTCAGGGTTTACACCTGCCACTCGGGAGCTGTGCGTGATGCCTGCTGGACCCCCTGTGGGCGACAGCTCCTCACCGGCTCATTTGACAACACGGCTGTGATCACTGACGTGGAGACGGGTAAGAAGCGGCACATCACTCCATATTTCTTAGGAACAATAATATTGCTTCTTAGGTTTACCTCTTGAAGTGTATATCTGTAATTTTGTCTTGAAATCTAGATGCACTGTGGTGTTTTTGTGTGTTTAATTTATGCAGAGAATTGAAATTCTCTTTTGGCAATTTTTATTACACGCTTTCTGATACGCTGCTGGTTTTTGACACTTGCACCTTCTGCATTCCTAATGTTTCATTAACTCAGAAATGAATATAATGGTTTATGTGGGGAGTGATTTGAAATCCCTGTGAAACCTGATGTAAATCAATTTTAGGAGTCACTAAGTTGCTTCTTTCTCCATCTGAGTCAGGGGCAAACTTTTAAAATGAGATTTTGGTGCAAACACATCTAAATTGGTACCATCCCAAAGACAAATGCATTGATGAAAGGCTGCATTTTTGTCCAAAATGTAAAAATGGCAGCACATCCACCAGAATGCAGCCAGTTGGTGTGCTTAGTTCATTTCAGCTCAGAACATTAGACCTTTATGTCACAGAATCACAACTTAGTCACAAAACAAGTTGTTTATTTCACATTAATGTTGTTTTTCCATAAGTCCGTGAAAAATAACAAAGTATGCTTTTTATGGTTTAGAGACCCTCCCCAAAATGTATAAATCATCTCTTTTGAGGGAATTTGTCCTACAGTATCTTATGAAGTCTCTTTGTATTACACACCCACCTTATGAGCATAAATTTGCTTAATAATTGGAATGTGTGCTCATATTGTTCAAAATAAGAACACTTTTTCTCATGCCAACACTGAAGTATTTTATGCAATGTAATAAAATGAAGCTTCGTATGATTAGGTTTCAAATATTTATAACAGCAAATTTTAATTCCTATTTCTTATTGAAGCGTGCACTGAACATAACTAAAAAATCTTAAAAATTACAAAAAATATGAAGAAATTTGAATCGAATGTTAAACATTTTGACATTATTATTATTATTACCTTGATATTCATACCATGTTTGCTTTTATTATTATTATTATTATTATTATTATTATTATTATTATTATAACCCTTATTTAACATCCCCCCCTCCTTTCTTCATTTGGAAGTTAGTGTTCAGGCTTCTGACCAAAACTGTGTAAATTAGAACAAACAAATGGCGTTTTCAGTATATGATAATCAGAAATGTTCAAGTATAAATCAAAAAGTTCAAGTATATCAGGAGCAATAAAAATTTTTTTAAACTATCTGGTATCAATTAAACTTCATCACCACCAACAACAAAACAAGTCTTTAAACTATTCACAGCAGTGAAAAGTACTTTTAAGTATTTAATACTTATCAGTAAAGTTATCTCCCACTTTAAATGTATTTATTTTTTATTTAAAATATATCTTTTTAGTTATAACAAGTGTGTAAATAAAGGAATGCACAGTTTTAGATGCAACACTTATATCACTAAACCCTTCCTGCTGTGAGCATTCTGATACTGAAAGTGTAAATGTCAGACTAACAGTAGAGACAATAATCTAACAGTTTAAATTCAAACCCACCGGTAGCTAAACAACCAGCTGGTGATACTTGTTGTTTTCTGATTGTGAGCCGAGCCACTAGCATCTGCAAACTTTAATTCACCACTAACTCTTTCATGCATGATAAAAAAAAGGCTTATTTTACATTAATTAAAACATGCATGTATGTAAAACACCAAAAATAAAAATGTACTTGAGCACTCTTCCAGCCCTGAGAGCAGAACCAATAACACTGATCAGTGCTGTAGTATTAAAAACTATATTGAAAACTAATAAATTTTTACTTTCTTGCATATTATCATGTAAAATATACATTTATATTGTCTTGTTGTTACCTATTAGTCTAATTACATACCTCTAACTCAAACTTCAGTGGATTTTTATGAAAGTGACACATCCACCTTAATTAAACAGCCACCCGTGTCCGCTTAATGTTGTTTACTTTAAAATAACGTGAATTATTACTGTAATATCCAATTTTAGCCAAATTTGCTGCCCTGTTGGGTTTCGTGGGCCGTTTTTTGTGTGGTGACAAAAAGACTTTCAAGGTGACATTTACAAAGGATCAATAAATTGGTTTGTTTTCTAGCCAAGCATATGTTTTGCAGGCATGACAGGAAGGATGTGAATAAGTTATAATGACCTTCTACAAGAGAACTGGTTCCAGAGCAGCCTAAAATAAACCATTTTAATGGAAGGTGTGTAAGAAGTGACCACAGATAATCTCAAAGTGCTCGTCCCTTTTGTCATTTTGTAAATCTGAGAAAGATTTATTCACAGAAAAGGGAAAAAAAAGATTTTTTGAAAAATGATTCAAAGTAAAACACATGTTTTATATTTTGAAGCCACCAGACTATGTACATCTCTGAGGTCAGCACATGACAGTGATGACTTGCTACTGTTTGTACTTCCTCTCTCAGCACGTCTGTCAATACTGCCAATAGAGCCCACAGATAATAGCTTGGCCAGCCCATTAAACACGCAGGCAGCTCCAGGAAAGGAATCAATAATGGATACATCACCACAGGAGCAGCTTCCATGACCTTCTACTGGAACGTCACTAACCGCAACCATAAACAAATAAATGCCTGTTTGATTGCTGTTGTCTTGATTGGCATCTTCAGAGTTGGTCCAGCTCAGCAGCTGAAGGACTTCCACAGAGCCCTCATGAATAATCTGGTTATGTTTCGTTAAACTCATTTCTCCCCCCCACTATTATTTATTTAGATTTTAGCAATAAACTTAACCATATTGTTTCTGAGAGTCTGCATGTGGCAGGAAGGGATAATAAGCCTGTGATCTGGTGACAGCCACAGAAATGGAAGAAAATTCAATTTAGTGGCATATTAATGTGGGAGTTGGGAATCCAGCCCAGTTCCTGCACAACTGTAGCCCAGTGTAATGTAGTGGAGCTGAGATGAAGTCCCTGACACTTTAAACTCAATCATGTTCCAGCGCTGAAAAGAACACAGAGTATGAGCTACATTTATAATCTGCCTAATAAGATTTTAAATACAGACCAGCTTAACTGTGGTTGGGACTTTTCATTATAAGATCAATGTTTCTAGAAGATGTAAAACACCAGCCTTCTACTAAGGGCTTAAAATAATTATAACACTAAGATAAAAAATAAAAAAAACCCATCACTCATATGTGAAAGGATACAGCTGAGTGTTTTCCACCACGTCAGTCAGCATTCAGGGTTAATACGATTCTTACACCCTTCAGTAATGCAGAGCCTCTCGGCTCCATGGAGGAACCTGTTGAGATTACTTCAGCTTTCTGTAGTGGAGTTGAGACGCTTTAATGATTATGCTCATAATACCACAACATAACTAACCAAAGGCCGCATTGACAGGAGGCTTTTTATTATCCGTCTGTTATCGTGTCCACTGTAATTTGTAGAGTAATAAAACCAGCAGGTCAGAGCTGAAAAAAAAGGCTGAGAAGTTAGAATATGTGCTTTATCTGGATGGTGTGAAGTGTCAGCCGCGGATGAGCACTTTGAGGCTTCAGAACAGCTGATGAGCTGAATGGGTGTATGAAAATCTGCTAATGCAATGAGCAACAAGTTGATGTCTCAGAAACTGAAAGAAAAATCTAAATAAATTAGGTTTTTTAATGTATCCAACCTACATTTTATCTCAATAACTTGAAATAGGACATGCATCTGCTGCACCAAGTCCTTGGTTTATAACATACAATTTGTAATAGGGATGGAAATTTGTGTTGCGTGGCGTGCCTGCAGCAGCAGCAGCAGCAGCAACAGACTCTCTTGCTGGAGCTGCGGGAGGGGCCACAGCGTTGCGGTGCACGAGTCAGCAGGACTACCTCGCCACCCAACCTCGCCCCCAGGGCAGAGTTCCGAACCAACCATAAATGGTCCGTTCAGGGGACGGTGAGTCCCGGGTGCGCAACGAGCTCGCAGTAGCTCCACAGATTTGCTGTGATCCTATAGTGACCTCTGGTTTAGGAGCTATAGATCGACTGGTTTGATTGGCGCTGAAAGGAGTTTATTTTTGACGATCGTGTGTTTTTCACGGAAATCAACCAATTTTGATTGGTGGCCGATCGATCGGAACATCCCTAGTAATGACATTAACTCATTATGATTTAGTTAAATGTAATAGCATAATAAAATATATTGATGTGAAAAGATATTTGCTTTTTAGTCGCACTAAAATGGCTTAGATCTGCAAAGAAACTTATAAATAAAACTGTCAGTATCTATAACATAGATGACTGGTAATGAGTCTCTCTCATCACTGTGGAGCCACATTGGAGGGTTTTCCAGTCTACGTGGCCTGTTTAAGGTCAAAGGTCAGACAATCGACTTCAGAATTTCTGACAGCAGAATTGATGGTTCCATCAATTACAGCAAGTTGCACAGGTCATAGAAGCAAAGTAGCTCCAGATCATCACACTACCACCACCATGTCTGACTGTTGGTACGATGATGTTTATCTTACACCAGATGTAATGAGACACACACCTTCCAATGCTTTTTAACATTTGTTTTGTTAGTCCACAGAATATTTTCCCAAAAGTCTTGAGGGACATCCACATGTTTGTTGGCAAACATGATGTCTGACTTTAATCATAAACAAATGAGGCATGCAGTTCCTTAGATGTTGTTCTGGGTTCTTTTATGGCCTCCCATCAATGTTCCTTGTGTAATTCTGGTTGGCTAGCCATTCCTATAAATGTTCACCACTGTTCATGTTACAGTTTGTGGATTAAGGCTCTTAAAGGTACAATAGGGAGTTTGGTAAACAAGTAGCTTAAAACATTTTTTTCATGCCTCTTAACAACGTTCTAACATAGCTATAAATATATTGTGGTGATTAAATAGAAAACCAAAAGAAATCAATAAAGTAGTTGTCCCGCAGTTCTCTAAAAATCTCAGCCAATCATACGTTTTGGACCGAAAGCAACTTTTGGACAATCCGGTTGTCTGTCTCGCTGAAGCGCCGCACTGCTTGGATCCTCCATTAATGTGTGCTGGAGCATTTTAAAGCAGAACATCCTGGAAGTGAGAGAAGGACAGAAACAACTGGCTGTTGGCGCTTCAATTTTAGGAAAAAATTGAAAAAAGAAAAACACCTTTTCAGCTAGCAGAAAACAAAAAATGTTTGGACATAGAAAGAGGAAAACCAATCTAAAGGTTGCACCATTCTTGGGATCTAAGAAGAGACTAATAACAATCACTCAAAACCCAATAATCTCTGCCACATTTGATGCCTGGTAACATTTACACATGTTAGTTGGACATAACACAAAATTATAGCTGAATTCACCACTTATGAAGAACCCCAACATCCCAGCAGCCATAGCAGATGGAATTTTACAGACCTGGACGAGGAGGGGTATCAAAAGTATTGACAAATTTATTTGCCAATAATACGTTTTTAAGTTTTGTCCAAATGTCAGACTTACAGTATATAATATTGAGAGGTGTGACTTCTTCAAATATTTACAAATTAGAAGTTGGATTAAAAGTCAAACTAAAGATCACTTCCCACGTAGACCTGAGGAATTCCTTCTGGAAAAATGCCTTTTTGATCCAAAATGGAAGGGAACTAAAGGATTAATATGTGTCGTATATAAAACGGTGGTTGATAATTTACCAGCTTATGCAAACAACCCAAACAAAATAAGGTGGGAGGCCAACTTGGGTTGTAATTACACAGAGGAGGATTGGAGTAGATTTTTAAAGCTGGCTCAAACAAAACTGGTATCCACTAAGCATAGACAAATTCAGTTTAACATATACCATAGAACGTACTTTACACCATATAGGCTGAGTAAATTAGGAAATGGAATTTCGGGTCAATGCCAAAGATGCACCGTCTCATTGGGAACTCTTGTTCACATGCTGTGGAGATGTTCCTGCTTAACGCCATACTGGACTCATATTAGTGCTGTAACTTCTTGAGTGTGTGGACAGGCTCTGGACTCAGATCCTAGAATCTGGCTACTTGGGGACATAACTTTACTAAGTGTAGTTCGAATCAGAAACATGTTGTTATTAGCAGCAACAGCTGCTAAAAAGTGTATCCTGAAGGAATGGAAGAATATTGAGTCCCCCAACCCAAAACACTGGGCTAATGAACTTTTGACATATTGCTCCTTGGAAAAAATTTGGCATTCTATACGTGGAAGACTCACCTGAACTCCTTTTTTAGACATCCTGACCGAACTCAACATGACCAATGACTAGATGTAATGTTATTCGTTTTTTTTTCTTTTTGTTATTGTTTTTGTCCTTTGACAAATCTGTCACTTTTTGATCTTTGTTCATTTTTGTGAATCTGTTACTGTATCTGGAGAGAGGGCTCTTTCTGTGTATGTTTGTTTAATAATATGTAAAATCATAAATAAAATTATAAAAAAAAGAGAGAGGAAAACCAGGGTGAACATTAGCATAGCGTTTCAACGGCTGGTGTTTTGTTCTCTTTTGTTACTGTGGCAATGTGCGGTCCCATGTCCGGGGGAGGCGCGGCCTAGGAATATAGCCGGAGGGGTGAGAGCTCTGGAACCGTGTTTATGTAAGATGGCTAGCTATACCTAGCTTGTTTGCAAATTCCCAATTGCATCTTTAATGTGGTTTGCTGGAAACCATTAGAAATGGCCTTGTAACCCTTTCCAGACTGATGGATGACAATACCTTTGTATATCATTTGTTCTTGAATTTCTATAGAACATGATGTGTTGCTTTTTGAGCCTGCTTCAAGTCATCGTCAGACAGGTTCTATTGAAGTGACTTCTCTTAACTCTACACATCTGGTAGTATCAGGTTTGAGTGTGGCTAGTGGAACTGAACTTAGCTCTCCAAACTTTGAGGTTATCACAGTTGAGGTTAATTCATGAACATGGGGGTCAAATACTTTTTTAAATGAGCCAGGTTGGTTTGGACAGTTTATTCCTACAATAAATAAAATCACGTTTTGAAAACTGCATTTTGTACTTACCTGGCTTAATGTTATCAGATGCTGACATTTGTTTGCTGATCTGAAGCATTTAACTGTGACAAAAAAGCAAAAACAGAAGGGGGCAAATACTTTTATTACAGCACAGTAAATGGAAAAGCACTAACCATCTTCTGGAATTGATATCTCATTGTGATTTTTTTTTTCCCCCAAAAAAATTTCATTTGCATTTTCTGAGGACTAATTAACGTAGCGGTGTTAGGAGGCTCAATCAGAGGAGATTGAGTAAATAAAACACTCTGTAACATTTTAGCCAAACACCACAAATTAGCACACCTACATTTTGACCCATTTGGAAAGCTCTGTAAATTGTCCTTAGGTGTGAGTGGGTGTGTGGTTGTTTGTCTCGTTCGTCTCTGTGTGGCCCTGCGATGGACTGGCGACCCGTCCGGGGTGTCCCCCGCCTCTCGCCCCTTGACCGCTGGAGATAGGCACCAGCTCCCCCGCGACCCTCTGTGGAGGAATAAGCGGCTACAGAAAATGGATGGATGGATGGATGGAAAGCTCTGTCTTTACAATGGTAACCTGCCAACCTAGGTTTTATTTTTTATGTCACCAAAAACAAAAACTTCAGCGCTAAATAACAAGAGCATAACTCACATAACTGCACACTGCAGTCAACAGCATTGGTGGATTTTTAGTTTCTTTGGCGTGTTCTTCAGCGATATCTTTTAAAAGCAGCCAGCGTCATGAGGGAAGCGTTGCCAGAGGGCTGCTTCTCAGTTCCTCTGCCTCTGTGCCCCCTCCAGAAATTGTGCATTAATACCCCCAGTGAGCATTTGCAATATTTATTACAGAAACTTTATCGGCTCCAGATTTAAAGGGGGAAAAAGCTCTGAAAACTTTAAAAGATTCTGCATGTTTCTGATGTTTTTAACCCTTCTGAGTCATCACCTTCATCCTGATTTAATGCTCATTATTATATTTTCTCACATTTCAAGCCATTTTTAAGTGATATATTCTAAAGTTACAAATATCTTTTCTGTGTGAAATGGAGTGTCTGTTTCCTCTTTCCTCCCTGCTATCCCTACCGTACCATATGTCCCCTGCTTTGTGTATAATTTTCACGCGTTGTTCCATCAGCATAAAAGTATCATAAAGGGACGGGCGGATCATCGCAGTCCTCTCTTATCTATCCTTTTGAACCACCTAATTATTATTGCTTAATTAAAACATGATGAGGCTCTGTTTCTTCTGAGGTAAACGTTCGCTTCTTATTGTCCTCCCAAACAAGGGAGTTTTTAATCTCCATGACAGATCTTTGCCGCCAGTAAGCCAATTAAGCATGAAAGCCTGATACAATCGCCTGTTAAAAGTTTGGATCGAATTTGGGAGCAAACGAATTCATGACAAAGTAGAAAAATGTCCACTTTTGGTTCAGTGTATTAGCTGTGAGTCATTCTCCTAAGGCTTGGTAGGAAAATCCTGGGACAAACTGCATAACGAAGTGTGTTTATGTCGAGGGTTAACGACGACGCGTTTCGATGGGGTCTTTGTTGTTTGTTCGGTGCATTAATGAGGAGCCCTTGAAGCCCTGAGGTGTTCCACTTTGTGCAGCGTTCGAGTCGCCGGCTCAGACTCTTGACTTCATGTTTTCTCAGAAAACAAATTTTTTTGGTCGTACCTTGTCAGGCCTAATTATACTTAAACTCCTCAGTCTTTTTATTTAAGGGTGACATTTTTAAATTGACTTTGATAAAACAGCCTCAAGCTAAAACATTATTTTGCACTTCGTTTCTCTCAGTCATCGCAAATCTGTGTTCCTTTCATCTTTTTGATCTTAAATATTTTTAGGGACTAGTAAGTAACTGCTGCAGCACAAGCTGCTGTTAGGGAAATAGACACACTTTTATGGAGATAAGCTTTGCAGCATTGTATTAAACGCCATAAATATTAACGCCAACGTTTCCCAATGAATGAATCTCCAGGGTCTAAAGAACGGCTTGAATGATCTTGATGATCACAAACACAATTTCTTTCTTTTTATTGTGTTTGTTAGCAGCTCACCACTAGATTTGCAGTATCTTTAATATGTTTTTGAATGGCTGTTTATCAGAAACCGTGAAGGCACAATTTAATTACTCAGAGTGTTTACTGCTCAGAAATGTAATGAGTCCTTTACAAGGAGGGCTGATAAATAAAAAGGAAGTTGGAGGATAATTTGCAGCTCTGAAGTAATGTAGTTTAGATTTGTGCATTATTTAGCTTTGCCTTGACAGCTGAAAGGAAATTATATTTTAATCATCCAGCTCAAACTGCAGCCGTTTCATGTAATTTATTAGTGCACTGGTCTGAAAAAATGATGTTTTGAGGTTGTGGGAAATAAAAATGGGCAAATTAGAGGCTGTTTTAAAGAATTAAGGAAATGTTCACAAGGACACGGTATTTTGGACCATGTTGTTGCATTTTGATGGTTCAGGCAGAAACGGACTACTTTGATTAGCAGCTATCATTTTTATACGTTTACTAAATATATTTTGCACAAGGAAATTACTGCTGTAGTGGAACTTTAGCCCCCATTTGTCTCTTAAAAGGAGGGCAAGAGGCAGTGTTGGGTTCAGGTCCCGGTACTCCGGTATTTTCAGACGCTGCTGTTATTTACATTTTTACAGACAGAAGACAGACTTTGTGGTCTTTTTGTTGAAACACAGGCCATTAACTTTTTCCATCAATACAGCACCTTTCACCCAACTCTCTCTTCCCCTCCTCATCTCTAACTCTGACATCATGAATTCAGCTCACCTTTCATAAATAATTACACCTTGTAATATGATAGAATAACTTGATAAATAAAACAGGACAATGAATAATGCAAATGTGGAAAAACATGATGCAATACTTCAGCCATGAAAATACCCACTGTGGGGTAGACCCTTAGCTCCCCACAGCTAATAAAAAATATTATGTGAGGTCAGCCCACATTGCAAATTGCTCTCCAAAAATCCACTATTCATTGATCTTTATTCCTATAGGCTTGAACTGCTCAAAAGCATAAAAGGTATCAATAATTAAAATGGAATTTAGTTTGACTTAAAGTAATAGATCAGGTCTTTTGAAGTGAGCTTCCGTGGAAGAGGTATAAACATTTAGTATAAAACATCTCTTTGAACAGAGCCAGTTTGAAGAGGTAAAGTCTGACTGGACTGACAAGCTGTCTGCTAGTTACAATGGGGCCAAGACTTAAAGAGCAAGTTGCAGATTAGAGACCCCCTTAAACAAACGTTTAGAGAAACATAATAGAAACTTGTTCTAAATAAAAATTTACACAAATATAAAACTTATTTAGGCTTTTGGAGTCATTTTTGTGAGAATTTTCTATTTTTCTGCCAGACCAGAATTGCCGTAACGACTTGGTGACCCGTTTTCTCGAGAGAATAATAGAGAGAAAAATATGGATTATCCTATGAATAATGTTGGCTCTGACACAGAAAAATCTTTAAATGTTCACAATTACTTAATAAATAATGTTGGTAATTAACAGATATTAGACAACAAAACTTACAATACACCAGCTCCTGTCTGAGTATAGCTGAGCCTCTGATGGATCTGGTCTGGTCTGTTCTCCTGCCTGTGCAAAAATGTACTCGCCATGTGGCAGATGGCACTCCAAATTTTACTCGCCAAATGGAGCAATTTGCTCGCGAGTGGTGAGTGTTAATTTCGGACCCTGATTACATAACATTAGAAGAGTTAAGACGAGATTGGCCTCATTCAGCTAGCTGTTAGCTTGTCAATCCGGTCAGAATTAATCTCTTTTTTTCTAAATTGAAGTCGGTCAAAGAGCTATTGAAAGCAGGTAATATATTAATAATTCATACTTTTAACACAGAATCCCACTTCAAAAGATCTGAATTATTGATTTAACAGTTAAAAACGTTCTTGTATTTTTCCAGATGAATTCAATAAAATGTTGTGTCAGTAAACCTCAAATCCATGAAAGTGAATTTGGTCTTTGTCAGAGAAATAGGAAAATAAAATCCTTCGTAAATCGTTTGAATCATTTTCTTGTGTAATTTTTCTTCCTCAATCACCACAACTGTAAGAAAGAGAATAATAAAGTGACACACTGTCAGAGCTGAAAAAGCCTTAATGCTCCTTTAAAAATCTACAAAGCAAAATCTGTCACTCCTGTCTCCACACAAAAATTTTATTTTTAATTACATCAAAGCTCACCAAAGTCTTATTATTCACAGCGTCTCTGCTAAAAAGTACCTCAGAATATTGACACTTTTTGTTTTATAATAATAATAAAAGATATAATTATGATTTTTGTAGTGCTGAGGGTTACATAATTATTTACAACCTCAATTCTCACATTTTTTTAAACAGAAGCAATACATTTGAGTCAATATTACTTGAAATCTTCAATTAGAATTAGCCTTTTAATTCACCAATCAGGTATTTATATTTAGTTATGCTGAATAAAACGACAACAGTGCTGAAGAAAATGCACCTGGTGCACAAACATTTAATATGATTCTTTCCAAAAGCTGTAAAGCTGCATCACTCTCGTTTGTTGTCTGCAGGACAGCAGGCAGTGAAGCTGGACAACCAGTTTAAGGTGATGTGTGTTGTCCTGCACCCGGACAGCCCTGACGTGGTCCTGTGTGGCGGTTACAGTTCAGCGGTCAAAGCCTGGGACTCTCGCTGCTGCAAGGTTAAACTTATTACCTGCTTGCAAATGAGACTCATGACTTTTACTGACTCATGTTCTAATATATGCTTGCTGCTGCACTCTTTAGATGTCCACTAGTTCAAACCAGATTTCACTCTGCATCATGATTACTTTACAGCATGAGATCGCTGCATGCACAGGAGAAATACACGTTATCTCATTAAATGTTCAAAACAAACTTTCATTTAATCGGGGTCTTGTACTGTAGATCATTCCTGTGAAGCTGCAGACTAACATTGCTATTAAACCTAACGGCCTGTTTTATATGATAATCCTGTTCACCTCCTCAGAATCTGAATGCATGCATGTAATTTCTCCCCTCAGCTAGCTGAATCGTCTCTCAGCAGGGTTTTAGATTTAACACAGTGGAGATGCTTCTGCTGATAGATGTCAATACAAGTTGCAGATGAAGCATAGAGCAGCCCTCAGAAGTTGGGCTGTTGAAGCTCTAGCACTCAGACTGTGTCAGTTTTAGGCTCAAGCTGATTTGCTGTGGGGCAAAACTACACCGATATTATCAGGGCCGATATTATCAGGGCCGATATTATCAGGGCCGATATTGGCTCTATACCACCCAAAGGCTCAACCATTAGAGGGAAGTCAGATGGACTCTGGAGGCTGAGATTGTGCTTCTGTGTTGTATTAAAACTCCCAGACAGGAGCACAAGTTTAAAACTACAGAGAGGATGAGCGCACTTTAAGTGACAGGTGGAGGTCAAAGGGTAAACTAACTCTCTGCTTGATGTCTGATCAGCTCTGAATTGACCTGATCCAACCAAAACACTTAAAGCAGCTCTCTGGATTATTTTTCTCTGTATCAAAGTTCTCTAAATGTTTTAAATGATATTTCAGGTCTAAACTATGATCTATGGGTTGAGTTCCACAACATCTGTCATTCTGATGAAGACCCTCCTTCCTCCTTGAGACCCCTTTCCATTATTTCTTGCCGCCGACATTTTTCAGCCAATGAAATTCAAATTTCTGCATTCTCTCAACATGCACGCGCATCGACCAAACCTGTACCAGTAGGGGGCGCTGTCATACAGGACGCTCCGTGTGCTTCTCTGTTAACCGTCTCAGCCTCACGGCTCATTTCTACTAAAAACCTACCCATTCCCCAGCTAAAGATGGATTTATTTTTATTTTTAAACCTTTCACCTCACAGAATGGCAAGGCTTGACAGGGTTACGCGTTTATTTTGGTCAGAAAGTTCATCCAGGGCCGAGTCAAGTTCAGCTTCAGAGTCCAGCAGCAGCTCTCTGCTAACAGAGCTAATATCAGAAGCAGCAGGGACAGAGAGGGCTCATCAGACCCTCGTAGTATTGTTGGAATAAGATTGTGAACTGTGAGTGATTAAACCCTACACATTGAGCTGTACACTTTATGCCCGCAACGTATATGCTCCGTGTGCACGCGCGTACACGTGACCGGACGCGCTTGTCGAGATGTTTTGAGGAGGAGCCTTTGGAGGCTAGATTCAAAAACTGCTCTCTTGATGAAATAATCCAGAGTGCGGCTTTAACTAAACTTAGATTTAAAAAAAAAGAAAATATTGTTCTGAAACAAGAAATACCCCACTCTTTTATGTGACATCAAGTCAGTGTCTTCCCTGTGATTAATACCTACTGACCCAGACTGAGAGATCATTTAAAGGCTCAAGAAACCTTCGCAGGTGTTTTGAGTTAATTAGCTGAGTAGGGTGTGACACTGAGTTTTCCAGTTTTTAACTTTTCACAATATTCAAATTTAGTTAGACACTGAATTTTAGGTTTTTGTTTTCTGTAAGCCACAATCATCAAAATAGCAAGAAATAAATGCTTGAAATATTTCACTTTGAGTAATAAATCTATATAATAGTTTCACTTTCTGAAATGAGCAACAAATCATGTTGAACTTGTGTATGACATTCACATTTTTTTAATGAACCTGTATATATGTATGAATGTATTAGAAACTAGTTTAGTGTCAGATATATTTAATTATGTATCCTATAAACACTGTATTCATTCATTTCAGTGTATTAAATAATCACTGAAATTTATATTTTTATGATATAATTATTTCCCAGCTTAATTTAATTAATAACATATGTAATACATTATTTGTTGATATGTTTTTTTATTAGATAATTTTGACTTTTGACCTTCAGTTTGAGAATGGTTTTTATTCTTTCAGACTCTTATAGTGATAATATCCTTGACTTTCTCACAGTGCATCCATGTCAGCTGTGTTGAACTTAAAAATCCAGTTTCTTAACTAAAAGTGAGTGTCTGCATTAGATTTAAGTCAGTTTATTCATTAAATTCCAATAGAGGTATAGAATATTTCAATAAATCTTAACAGACAAGTATTTATAGGGAATTATAAAGTGTATTTGACCTCATGACCTGGCTTTGAGGAAAAAGGACCATGTGTTTTTTACAATAACTCTGTTCTTTGTTTATTGTTATTATTACACAGTAATATGTTCCAATTTAAAATAACTTCTAACTATAAGGCAGTTATTTACATTTTTAAATCAATAGTTTGATTGTTTAAATGATGATAAATTTAAGGTATATCTTCATGTGTATCCATGTTTATACATCTGAAGTGTTTGTGTGTTTCTAGGTGGTCAAAGTGTACAAAGCAGGGATCCAGCAGACCTTGGACATCCTGTTTCTGAGAGGTGGAGGGGATTTCATAACGAGCACTGACTGCGTTAGCAGAGACTCAGCAGACCGGACCCTCATCGCCTGGGACTACCAGACCACAGCCAAGGTTTCCAACCAGATCTACCATGTATGTATTCAGTGATGGTAGAAAAAAAAAACCCTAAATACATAAAACGTTTGACTGGTTTATAAAAATAAAGCAATCAGCTAATCCATTAAAGGGGTACTCCACCAGAAATTATTTTTTGCCTATTGTCATATTCCTCAAAGTTAGATAAGTGGGCAAAAACAATTAGTAAACAGCCCAGCTGTTATCCTGATCCAGC
Organism: Callopanchax toddi; assembly: GCA_006937965.1. Taxonomy (NCBI): domain Eukaryota; kingdom Metazoa; phylum Chordata; class Actinopteri; order Cyprinodontiformes; family Nothobranchiidae; genus Callopanchax; species Callopanchax toddi. Next base: position 1,825,752 of record SSNR01000062.1, on the reverse strand, counting down.
AGTACTCCTTTAGCTTTAGCTTAGCAGAAAACACTGTAAGTGAATGGTAACAACTAGCATTGTGGGGAAAAAGTCCTTAAAGTGCCCATGACATGGTTTTCTGTGTTTTCTGACTTATCTATCATGTTGCAACGTTGACTTCTCACCTTAAACCTGCCAGAAAGAGCAAAAAACGGCATCCATCTGTCTCCTAGTCCAGCCAGTGAGAAGCTCTTCCAGATTTCAGACCCAGGTTTCAAACCGTTTTTTTCTCTCCAGCCCGCTATGAGGTCATAGTGATCCGGACTTGCTTATATGGTAAATTCTCCGCCCACATGCACGTTCACGACAACTGGAGCGAGGCAGTGCCGCTGCCATTGCCCATAGACCGTGTAGTGTTTAGTTTCAGTTTCGTTTCTCTTTCACGCGATGGCACTGCCCCCTACTGCAGCAGAAGTGTCAGGCTGCCAAATAAGGAGAAACCCAGCAGAACCGGAAGGCGGCGCTTTCTTCTGATCTCTGAGTTGCTCGTTAGGAAATAATTACAGCGTATTTTGAGTTATAATGGTGCAACGCTAATCTAGAGGCATCAAAGATTACACCTGTTTAATATAAAGTGATTTAAATATCGAGTCATGGGCACTTTAAAACTCACTCAGTAGTGATACTAATGATACTAATTCTGCTTAGTGACCTCAATAATCATATCGACTGCAAGTGAAAATAAAAAGTAACATGAAGGAATTACAGGTACTTTTTTAGACTCGGGACTACTTTTATGACAAAGAGCAGCTGTAAGCCTCCGCTGAACGGCGCAAGGACATGACGCAGCAGCTCCAAGGAGATCTACTTCCATTGTTGGAATATTATGTGTAACTGCACCACTTATTGGTGCATTAATTGTGATTTCTGAGACTTAGGAATCCTGCAGTGATGCGCTGGAATGTGCTGCGCAGCTCAGCCAGCAGGCAGACTCCGGATGAATGGGAGAGAGTTTTTAGAGATTTCTAGATAATGACTGGACGATCGATCAGCTGATAGATTCATTAGAGCATCCTATGGATCAACTGGGTCCAGTATTAGATCAACAGAACCATCAGAAGCAGTAAAACCCGGTGTCACCGTCCATTCTCAGGTTCCCTTCAACCAGCGATTTATCCAACAGGTTGACTGTTTGATAGGATGAACAACATGACGTGTCTTCCCCTTTGGATTAAATTAAATGTTGTCAATAAACGTTTCTCTTAAATCTTAGATCTACACGATCTCTCTGTCAGTCTGACAGCAGCGCTGCAGCGAGACTGACTCTCAGAGCACTTACGTGTTCTCTAATCCGTCAACATTTCACCACCTAATAAAACATTTTTCCGTCCATCCACTTCACCACAACCACCTCGAGTTTCAGCCTCTGTAAAATTACGCTTCCTAAACCTCTCCGTTGTCACGATTTACTGTTAAAAGCCAGAAACCCACCGGCTTATGCATATGCAATTATTCATGAGGTACTTTGCATTGACCGTATATGGCAGAATGTGGGTGTGTAGGAGGAGGGTACTGACCCAAAAACAGCTGAGCACAGTTCTAGGTCTGAGAGCGATTTATAAAGCAGAATAGCGTCCGCAGGGTTTTATAAATCGGAAATGGAATTTGTGAACCTGAAAATTTTTTGCTGAGCTTAAGCAAGTTTTAGTAAGGATTCTACGCAAAGTTTTATAAATGAGCACCCTTCTATTCCTGTGTGTGTATACATTGTTTAGTTTTCCGGTTCATGCCTTGTATTAGTTTATTCTTATTCATGTTATGGTTCAGGTTTTTGGTTCATGTTCATGTCAGGTTAGTTTCCCCTGTGTTTCCATGCTCCTGCTCTCCGCCCCTCCCTCACCTGTTAATTAGTCATTGTTCTCACCTGCTCCTCGTTATCCTGTTTACTTCCTCATGTATTTAAGCCCTTCTGTCCCATGTCTCCCTGTCGGTTCTTCTCTGTTTTGTTAAGGTCCTGCTCTGTCTAGTCCTGTTACCGTCATTCTGTATCATAGTTTATAGTCATATCTAGCCAAGTTAAGCCTGTCCTTAGTTCTTTTTCTAATAAACCTCAGTTTTTTGGATTTTACCCTTCACCTCCTGCTCCTGCTTCCACCCTCCTCTGCACCATCGGGTCCGACTTCCTGCCACTCATGACACAAAGCATTACAAGTACAATGTCACCCACAATTTGTACCTGTCTTTTATCCACCAGGAGCGTTACACATGTCCGAGTCTGGCTCTCCACCCACAAGAGGAGTCGTTTGTGGCCCAGACCAACGGGAACTACATGGCGCTGTTCTCCTCCCAAAAGCCCTATAGAATGAACAAGAGGCGGCGATTCGAAGGACATAAGGTCAGTAACAAACATGGCCTCAGGATGGTGGCAGGGGAATACTCAAACCTGATCTGTTTAGGACAACAATACAGCCAGATCGTTACACAAACACCAACATGTAGAGGGCAGGAAGTAAAAGCCATGTGGATATCAGGATGCAGATTCTTCCAGCAGCTTTTCCTGCCAGTAGTCATACGTAATGTTTTGGCCAATCAGTGTAACTTTTTTAATAAATTATTCTTTTAGAGACAATATTGTGATGAATTGATTTGCTGATCTTATTTGACTGAGTTTGAGTAAGGTGAGAACAATCTTTAGAAACTCGATTATAAAATTCTTACCAAGATGTTTGTTTGATGCCAAGCATTAAGGTCATGGTTGAAACGCTTTTATAAACATGTTACTTTATATTTTTGTTCATAATACTTCAAAATGTAGTTTTTTATGTCATTGTAGAATATTGTATTATATTTTTAGAATAATAATAAATAATTGAAAGAGGATGTGAGGACTTTTTAGGTGGAAGATTAACACACTGACAGTGGTGTTTTGCTTCTAGGTGGAGGGATTTGCTGTAAAATGTGACTTTTCTCTGGATGGAACCATTCTGGCGTCAGGAAGCTCCACGGGCTTGACTCACTTCTACGACTATCACAACGGTCGGATGCTGCACTCCTTCCAGGCTCACAGCCAGCCCTGCCTGGGTGTTTCTCAGCATCCCGTCCTACCTGCGACCCTGGTGACCTGCAGCTGGGTGGGAGAAATCAAGATCTGGCACTGATGTCTGGAGTAAAAATCAATTTTATAGGGAAGGAGCTTGTCCAGAAGATAAAAAGACTGGTAGAAAACTGGAACTCGTATAAAAAAATAAAAAAATAAACTGTTTATCCAATAATTTGGTTTAATGTGACAGTAAAAACATACTAAAGTCTAGAAGATGTATGGTTTTTACTCTAATTAGAGAATTGGCATTTTTGTGAGGTTTTGCAAAAACAAATGGTGAAATATTTAGCACACTTTCTTAATAAAACGGTTTTAAATTCACATTTTGTTTGCATGCCGTTATTAGGGTTCTCTTCAGCTCTGATGTGATGTTTCTTTTCACACTAGCAACTCACATTTAGAAAACACAAGTAGAGACCTAAAGAAAGTAGGCCATCATCTGTCAAAGCTCTGCCAAGTTCTCCCAAACTCCTGTCAATCAACAGTACAGCAGTCATTTAAGAGCTTAGAATACATAATGGTCTTTGCAGCACTGAAGAATAATCTATTAAATTTGTTTTATGCTTTATTTTATGACATGCATTTACTTATATTGTTATATTAGAGAAACTAACCTAAAATGCAGTTTAAGGATCTAAATGTGAGAAATGGTAAAGGCTGCTGCTGTTATCTGCATGTGTGTAAGAATCAAACAAATCACTACAGTAACAAGCAAGATTGAAGACTGACCCTGAGTCCAGCAACATGGCTCAGAAAACATTTAAAATCTTCTCTTGCTGCTGTCAAAGACTTCTTGCATAATCAAAAATAAGATTCCTAAAATAAAGCGAGCGTTTTTTTGAGCTGGCCAACAAATGAGCATACAAAAGCACTGAGCCAAACTGAATGAGGATCAATGATATTATATACGATGTAATCTTAATATATATATATATATATACATGGAATCTATTTTCAGGGGTATAAACAATGAATTCCCACATGTATTTTTCAACATCCATCTTTATTAAGTAAATAAACATACAGCAAAAATATATAACCATGCATCAGACAGACAGACGTGTTGACATTGAGACAGCTGGCCTGTAGGTCCTGAAACAGGGCTGGAGGTAGGACAGAACAGAACCACTTCCGCCTCATCATTCAGGGTCAAAACATTCAATAAATATTACATCAACTCAAACTAGGTAAAAATAGTCATAGTATAATAACTGTATGTGAAGTATCTGCTTTTGTACATTGTGTCCACAACAAAAAATATTGTCACCTTTGTACAGTCATTAAATTGAATCCTGAACCATTTACACCCTGTTGTTACCTCTCCATCAACCAATTAGGAAGGCTTTTGTGGTTTGTCGTGTAAAGTTTTAATGTCATATGAACAGTTTAAAATCAGTTCTCTGATCTACAGGAAATGGAGAGGTAGCGGCATGGCATTTCAAAATAAAATCCTGCTTATCACAACTTGAGGACAAAGCTGAGTTTCAGCTTATGCCCCATCAACATTCCTTGGATCTACAGAGTTACTCGGGCAGGAAGAAAACAATTGGAGCACAGATGTTGGAACGTCATCATTTGGCAATCTTTAATGCAGGAGTAGCAGATGGTCGCGTGATTGTTAGGCAGCAGGACAACCTCTGCAGCACATCGTCTTCAGGCCAGAGTCTCTCTTTTTTTTTTTCACACACCAACAGGATAGCATGCCTTTGCTACTTTAAATGTATTTATATGCACAGACTTGATCTATTTTCACAGTGTTTTCTCTGGAAAAAAAATCCTAACCGAGAATGCTGGTTTAATGCAACACAGTGACTGTACATTTAAGTCTTTACCATACTTGTTTCATGCTCTTTCAATTTAAAATTGGTCTTTCTCTCCATGTTCTTGTGCAGAAGTTTCAGTTTGCTGGAGAAAACCAGCACTTTTGTTTTGGTGTGTGTAAAAAAATGATTTTAAGAAATCTGATTGCATTCCTTTGATTTTCTACCAGACAATCAGAACATTTTACTATAACAAATCTACTACTGTCTCCTGAATGAGAACAGATTTGATCCTTTAGGCTTGTGTGTGTTAGCTAACAGGAAGAAGAAGTAAAAATAGTGTTTATATATTAGGATTATATCTCAGATATACAGGATGTACACAGATTCTGTAAAGGAGACCGTTCTGTGTACTGAACAGGGTTAAGGCAACTTCACAGGTGTTCTGGTTTAACGTCTGTGCAGTACAACCCCCCAAGTTCATCTAATTTTGATACAAAAATATGAAATATCCAGCTGTATAAAATCAAAAATCTTTCAGCTCATATTCATGTTCTTATAGCATACAGTATATCTTTAAATCTATTTCTGTATAAACATTTCATTTGTATGCTTTTTATCTCGATATAACTTTATTTTAGCCTTAATATATTTGTATATGTGAAATACGATGAACAAATTTAGGTAATTTACATTTTTTATTAGGTCTGAAAACTAGCTTCGAGAAGGAAATGAAATTATCCTGCAATAAAATACTAAATGTCATACAAATGTACACAATATTTGTCCTATTGCTTACTTGGTTTGAAAATACTCCTTCACAGATATTGTCCCTTTGAAAACCAGCTTTTAAGTGTGTTTTTCCATCCTTTCAAGTGCATTATAAAACATGCATTTTGCTTAAGAGAAAATATGAAATGGATACATCTTTTTTCTAACAGCTTGCAGTCAGCACGGTTCACAACACTTAATGGATTACCTCTTTCCAACATGAGTAAATAAGTCACCTCATTAAACACGCTTTTATCCAATATCAAAAGGAAATAAATAAATAGATAAAACATACTGAATAGCTGGTATTCGATTGCTACGCTGCATTAAGATCCACAGTAGAAAAAAATGTTGCAGACTGCATGGAACGTGCCTTGGCTAAGAGACAGAAAACAACACTCTCACAAGTATGTGGTTACTGCAGAGAGACGTACAGTGCAGTGGAGTAAGTTAGGAATCATCATCTTCACCATGCTTAGATCGAAAAGCAACTCAGTTTAAAAGTGTACCGTATAGCTGTGCCTTTGTCAAGCTGTCCTTCCTCGTCAATCCCGTACTGCCAAATTTTTGGTATCTTGGAGAGGTCTTCTTGGGCAGCGCAGGGCCAACAGTGACAGCAGAGCTAGAGCTTGGGCGAGGCCGAACGCTCGGCCGGGGTCTGGGGTAGTGCTGAAGACTCGAAGCTTCGAGTGAGCTTTGGTGTAAGGACTCACCTGAGCTGTCCACGCTCAGGTTCACATAGTCCTTCTTAGCACTGTTAGCAGTTGCTGCTCCCCCGCTGCTTTCCTTGTCTTTAGAGCTCCCTGAGAGGAACAGGCTGCTTTCAGAGTCTTGACTGTCATTCTTGGCTCGGTACAGCACAGATGTTTTCTCCTGCTTACGATGTTCCTTAGGTTTAGGACTGCGACTGGGGGAAGCTGAGCCCATAGCAAAACACTGGTCAAGCACATGGCTGTGGAAGACGTCATCTCCTTCTTGGAAGCTGCTGTAGAGAGACTCCTTGACTTTACTGGAAGGACCCATGGCAAAGTGTCGCTCAGAAAAACTATATGGAGAAATCCGCCCTGCAATGTTGCGATAAGAAGATGAGAAGGTGTTGATGTCTTCCACGCTTAGCTGTTTCCAGCGGATACTCAAGTCATCCTCAGAGACCTGTACATCATTTCGGTTGTCTAAAGCTCCTCCTCTAGCCTGACCCAGTCCAGTTGTGGACCCCATACTGTGAGAGGAAGCCAGGCGAGGGGTGCTGGAGTGGTATGGCTCACTGAGGCATGAAGCAGTCCTTGTGTACAAAGGCAAGTTTTCCTTCTGTGGACTCCTGGAGGTCACCATTTGTTGAACACTGTGTGACTTGGAGAAGCTGGGGCTGTCTTTATCATAGGACGACATACTTTTCTGCTCATAGTCCCCACTGCCACCATCTCGCCAGTCCATAAAGAGACCTTGGTGGGAAGAGGATAAGGCACTGCTGGCAGCACGCCCATACTCACCACTAACTGCTCCCTTCTCATCTGAAGCAAGGCTGAAGCTGGAGTAAGAACTGGAGGCAGGGAGGCTACCAGTGCCAAACTCATCCAGGTGGTGGAAAGAAGCTGGGGCCTCATGGTGGGAGAAACTTCCAGACTGAAAATGTTCATCCTCTGGGTTACTCTCTATGGAGTTCTGAGCATGCAGCTGAATCAAGCCAGTGCCATGGAGGTCGACACTCTGCCTACGCTCCGTTTCTTGCCATCGTTCAGGGCAATACAGAGCTGTATCACTGCAGTACAGATCAGATGTCTTATACGAAATTCGGCGGTTCAGGTGATCAGTGCTTCCTGTTCCTATTAGAAAGTCTCCATCCTGAGGATGTGGGCTGGGTGAGCATGCTTTTGGGGAACTGCTTCCGGGTTCAGGCTTTTCTAGAACCTTGGCAATTATGGATGTTGGTACTTCGTCAGGGTAGTTGGGCTGACACATTGCCATAGAGGGTCCTCCACCTCGGTTATGTTTCTCCATGTAGGAACTGATGCGTTCCTGGAAATCCAGTGGCAGCTGAGAAAAGGCCAACATGCAAAGACATGTGAAAAACTTCATAAAAAACTACACAAAAACAAAGATTTTCATTGTTACAGTTGCTAAGGCCCTTTTCAAGCAAATGGTGAGCTCACCACTATTTACCTTAATGATCAATAACAATGTGGCTGGATAATAGCAAATTTGGAAAACCCTTTAGGTGTGAAGGTAGTCATCATGCTGTCATGGTGATGTGCTGTTGCACCATCACCATGCTTTTTGCATAATCAGCATTTTTCCTTGATGATCCCACCTTGTACACCCACACTCACACCCCAAGCTTTGTCTTAGTACAACTCTCTCAAACCATGTCACGCTACACTAGCACATTGCTAATGGACATGCTGGAGTTGTTGCTTAGGAATGATGCCAGCATGGATGGTGCTGCTTCAAATTCTCAGTGACTAAGCCATGTGGGCTCTCTGTAGTGGAAACCCTACCACCAGGCTTCACCCAAGACCCAACACGTTGCAGGCATAATGATAAGCCACCATGGCCTTGCTAGGGCAGTTTTTTTGCACTTCCAAATCTACCGTGGACCCATCCTGCTGTATCACATATAATAGCGAGCCCACTGCATTCTTAATACTCTCATAAAGCCCTCCCCAGTACCCTGCAAAGACCACCTACGTTCTCTGAATGTTTAAGCCATGAGATCCTGTATGAAGGGAGCCTAAGGTGGTGCTTAAAGTTAGAATGGTTCTTTAATAAAAACATTTCAGACATTTTCTTTTCTATAAACATATAATTTGCTTTGGTAATTGTTTAGGGAGTTCACTCTAATTTCATCAAGCACCGAGTACAGACCAATTCATATATTCCAGGGGAAATGCACTGTCGGTCCATTTAATAAATTGGACTGAAAATACCTAAACGGCAGTCCTGTTTTTGTCTTGTTCCTGACAAATCTCAGTTCTCTTTTGCTCTAAATATTTCTGATTTAAACATTTCTCTTTATAAATGTTTTGTGTCCTTTTCCTGTCCCATCTGTCTCAGTCTGTCTCCTCTTTATTTTTCCATCTCCCACCATCAGACTAAATAACAGATTGATTTGCTCGTTTCTGAGAAAACTATTCCTGCCAATTACAGACTGTCTTTTTGTGCCTATTAAAGTTAGTCGAGGTCAGTAGAAACTGTTCTTGCCACACCAAGCTCTTTCTTCTTCCTTCCTCCTTTTTTCATCCTTTCATCTTCTCTTTCTTGCTTCAATCCTTTCTCAACCAAAAGGCCCTTATCCCCCCCAACCCACCCTCCTGTCTTCCTGTTTTTTCTTCTCTGGGTTTCTTTCTACCATCAAACACACAAACAGATATCGGTTCCATGGAGACCAGCTTAGATTCAAATTAAACCAGTGCTCTGGGTCTCCAGCTGGGCATAAAAAAGTCTGACTTGCCTTTGTTAAGAAATAGTAGCTTCCATTGGTATGAAATATGCTGAATGTTTTAAGTCAGAGCTATTTTTAGAAGCTGTTGGCTCTCCCGGAGGGAATAAAGATGGGAAGTAGATGAGGCTGTGTGTGTAAAATATCCAGTTTGTGTTGCAAGCGAGCTAGTTCAGCATTAGCTGCTATCTGAAACCTTAATTAACAAATGCACGGTTCCTCAGTGTTTGGCCACATGACATGACACACATCAAACATGGCTTCATATAGGAAAATAAGCAATGTTCTGGCATAGAATATACAGTTACTGACTGTAAATAATCAGATTTCCTGACAGTTTTTGGAAAGAGTGGCTCTTCAGTTTCATATGGTAAACAAAAATGCATTTCATAATGTGATTTTCTATTATATAAACAGTAAAACTTCACTAAATGCAGAGCTTTGCTCGGTTATCAACCCTGTTGCTAAATGTAAATATTGTTTATCTCTTGTGCATCAGGTGCTCTAGACAGTCCTTCATTTATTCATTCACTATGCACAGGAAGTAGACAGACGGTACTTCAGACAGCAGACCTCTATCAGTCTGACTGGAGAGGCCATGAGCACCGTGGCTCCATCTTATTCTGAAATCCACTCGTCGAGTCTTCTAGTGGCAACAAAACACTTCTTTCTCCACCACCAGAGTAAAGCATTAACACTGTGCACTAATTAGATGCAGCTCATTTTCATTAAAACTTTCTGCAGTTTTTATGAAACAATTTCAAGTCCCAAATGGCAACTTGTATTTTATCACAGTGTGATGTTAGGAATCTTGCGTCTTCAATCATTCTGCTGAGCTCACCCCAGATAACTTGTGTGCTCTGTAGTGAGTCTTGGAGCACTGCAGCAGCTGGGCTGCCAGGTTGCAGTCTTTCCTGTAAAGGTCCTGTAAGAGAAACAAAGATTATCATCAAACACTCAAATTATTTTCTGACAATCTGAAGGTTTAATTTTCCAACCATGGAGTCTTTTAAAGTTTGGCATCTGCTGTGATGAAACCATTTCAGCCCTCTAATTGAGATTTATAGACTTGGAGACTTCTTAAAATTTAAAAAAAAGTTTTTATCTAAAAAAAAGCAAAAAATATACTTTGAAAACAGTGACTGTAATGAAGAAAATCTAGAGTTTAAATTCATATAAAGTCCATTTTCTGACAGTTTTGACTTATTGCAATTCAAACTACTGAATAATATATGTTTTTAAAATAATAATTCTAATTGTTTGACATTCAAAGTTTTCAGGATCTTAACACCAATCTGTGTATGCAGACCATGCAAATGCCATTGGAATGTCTCTATTAAATGCACGTTTTTAGTTTTTAAACATTTCACATAAAATAAAAGGTTTGCTGGGCCACCATGTTGTTGTCTGTGTTTGTGTGATTTTTAGCTGCTTCCCTCTCTCCCTCTTTTGTTAAATCTGTCCTCTTATAAAGGTCAGCTCTGTAGCCCCCCTGTGCATTTGTAACTGCAGCCCTCACAATAACATCAAAGTCTTGTTGTGACAGTTTCATCTCCTGAAACATTTAACAGTGATTGCTTTTTAAAATGTTCAGTTTCTTTTCATTTTGTCAGAAGGAACTCGAGGACTCTAGATTGTTTTTCTCTCTTTCACAGGGTTTAAATCTACATTTGACACTTTAATGATATCTTAATTAATCTCATTTGGATGTTTTTAACCTCCTTATAAAAGCTACAGTTTTGTTCTTCCTGCTAAGTGACTACCAGTGTCAGGATTTTGTGTTTAGGTATTAAATCCCAAAGCAGGACTAATCAAACCCCATTTTACAAATAAGGAAGATTTTGTCAAGCTTTTGCAAATGTGCATATGATTAAAAACAATGTCTACAAACATGGTCTTGCTTTGCTATTGTTTGTTTTTGTCTGAACATGTGGGATCAAAAGAATGACAATTTGCAAAATAAAATTAAAAAAACATTTCTAAAGTTATTTTCCCCTTTGTAATGCACATTAATGAGTCAAATGTAATTTTAACAAAAATATGTTACGTAAGCAGTTCTGTCCCTCAAGTATATTAAAAGTTTGATACGTAGATGTCTTCCATCACGATGCATTTACATCCCTTTTCACGTGTTTTCTAGGAAACCTCTAACTGCTGGCCCAGATGGACGGGTGGGTGGGGGCAAAATGCTGCTTACCAGAGAAGTGCTATGAAGGGCCATAGTAGAAAAGATAGAATTTCTAATCTAACTCTGGAGTTTCCACACAGAAAGCCAGCAAAATCACTTCAAAGAAAGCGAGGCACTAGAATACCATGTGCCCTTGAGCTCAGAATCATGCAGCCCTGGCTCCAACGTCTCCCCACCCTTAGGAAACCCATTGATTTCTGTATAATCACTATAAAACACCCAGTGGCTCAGAGTTAATTCCTCTATCTGCTGTGGCACCTTGAAGCACAAATATATCCAGGATGTTGCAGAAATACAGTGAGTTTTACTGTGAGTGAGAGTTGGTCAATAGAGAAGGATGCCAGTGTGACCGGAGAAAGTGTTGGAAAGCAGTTCCTTTATTTGAAGAGTTGTCGTTTCTGCCTCCAAGTCCAACTACTTGTTTCAACTAGCCAAGATTACTGACCAAGCAAAGGAGGCAAATGCCTCGGGGCCATTGAACCTTTGTTCCTTAAATGCCTTAGGCTACAATTTAATTTGTAGGCCTGCAAGAAAAATCTAAGTTGGACATCTTTAGGCGGGGGGGACTTGTCACATCAAATATTTCTGACACAGTACAGATTAGTTACAGAAACCTTGCTCTGAGTTCATGCACAATGCTGACAAAGATGATGTTGCAGTCTCTTAGAACACGATGCACTCACATTGTCCTCTCTGAGTTTGTTAATGGTGATCTTGGCCTCCATGAGGTGGTTGTTGAGAACAATAATTTCCCGGCTGAGGGCTCTCTTCTCCTCTTCATGGTGCTGGGACTGCGATGAGAGAGGGAGGTGTAACAGTAAAGAGAAACGGGAGACAAGGAAAAACCAAGGGTGAGTCTGTGATGTTGATATATGAGGGTTGGATATTAAAGGGTTAATTTATATGGTTGAGATAATGAGAATGATAAAGAAGCCAAAGTTGGAGGAGCAAAAGTGGAACAATAAGATGATAACAGAGGGCCTGAAAGATGAAATGGGAAAAAAAAAGGCTTTAGTCAGTATGAGTCTGAAACTGGCACTGGCAGCAGGTCTTAATTAAAAGAAGATTACACTTGCCAGAGCTCATATCATATCAATTACTCTGGGAGTATGAGAAAATGACATAGGAGGCGGAGAAAGAGGAGATGAAAATAAAGGAAAGAGAGTGAGAAAGACAAGCGAAACGCTTATTCCTTTTTCAGTGATTACTGTCAAATAAATGGGAAATGACTCTGTCGGAGTGACATTTGAGCCCCGCTAACTGTGCAGTTTAATGATGACGGTTAGCTTGTCTGTCCCTCTCCCTACACATGTTTATCTCAGGAACTACTTGCCCCAAATTTTTCCAGAGATATTATTTGGAGCAAATTATTTTGACATGCTGAGAATCACAGAATATCACAGAATATGAGTTTTGCTGGGGCGCATACATCAAGGACCCTTTTCTCAAAATGATGTACTCAAACTGCAATGGCATGGATTTTATTTTAACCCTTAGAGTTGCTGAGGGGTTTTTAGGGAGTTTGATTGGCCAGTTCACGTGTGTTCTGTGGACTTGGATAAGGACGTGTCCCCCAGGCGACCCTGTGGTGAGTGCTGCAGGATTTTGTGTAGCTGTTGCATGCCATCTGGACCCTGTATAACCAAAGTTAGGGTCATGTTTGCATCTTGGAACAAAGTCAAGCTCATTTCTGGTGCAGGTTGTGCTCTGCCATGGTTGTCCCTTTTCACAGTTTCTACTTGTGTAGTCCTTGGACAGAATCTCAAGATGAAGTCATAGAATAGAGGTTTTCATCTGGTTTGGAAACATCAGGTTTGCATCTTTGCAGGTGATGTGGTCTTTTTGGCATAATTAGGCTGTTTAGGCCATTTATGCTCACATTACATTCATAAATAGGTATGCAAATTTCAAGCAGAGTCAAACATCACTGCCTCCATCCTATAAGTGTGTTGCGCATTGGCATGGTTGTTAGGCAACAATACACACACTAGAGGGAGAGATACAGAATTCAATATCGCTATTCTACTGTACCTGCTCAAACATATTTCTCACATATTTAACATTGAATACAAGTGACTATGTGTAAACCAACTGGCATGAGAATCAGCTCCTCTAAATCTGAAGAGACCTTGGCTTTCAACCAACTTGTGGATATCTCTGCTTAAGGATAGTCTCTAAGTTAAACGGATGAGGGTTTGGCACGTTGGTGTTTCCCTCAGAGGATGTCTGGGCTCCTCCTCTTTCAAAAGAGTGACTTAAGGTGGTTCATGCATCTGATCAGGATGTTTCCTGGTCACTTTCCTCTGGATGGTTTTTTTAAGGCATGTCCTGCATAGAGGAGGCCTCGGGGCAAACCCAGAATTCACTAGAGAAATTACAGAAAAAAGAGAAAACTACAGACTCTAGTGTTACTCTTTGGAAACCCCCCTTTTGAATGTAACCTCCAAATTTTTTAACCATGTTGTTGACCAACCATTGGTTGCAGCATGTTCATAACAAGTCGATAAAAGCTCTTTGACAAAAGAAGTTTTTTAAAAAGTGTTTATTATTTTTTCCTATTTTCCCCCTCTATATCACACACACTCACTCACGGCGAGGTAATTTTAAAACCTGCCACAGAGCCCCAGCTGACAAATGATACACCCACTTGGCCTCCAACCCATCTCTTTTAATCTCTCAGTGGCAGCCATTGTTTTGAAAAAACGGGATGCAGATCCAGTCTAATAGGTAGCAATTAATGTCAGTTTAAGCAATAGCCCAGCATTCATATCCAAATCCAATTTTGTTACAACTCCATTAATCAGCCCTTGAGACGTTCACATTTCTGCTACTTTTACTTCAGTCTGAGGTAATTCAGATAGTTTCTCCTAGTTTGCAATATTTATATTTCACTGAATGGAGAAAATAAACATTAAAATATATTTGGTGCTGTCCTCTAACAGCACATCAAGCAGTAAAAGTTTGTTAACTTATAGCTTGCTTACACAACAGTAACGTTAGTATTCACTCTAATGTCCCACTTACTGAAATATTTACACTGGTTTTACTTTGGTTCAAACAACTCCTGGGGAAGTCTCTGTTTAGCTGTTAATTGTAGCCGTCTGTTCATTACCTATACAGTAGGTGCTACTTTGTGCAGCATGCTATTTGGGCTAAAGGTGCCGTTTTATTCATGCAGCTGTTTTAACACTGATTCTTATGGATGAAGACGGTGCAGCTGTGAGCTGTAAAAGCAGAGCAATAATAAAACACCCTGTGACGGCTCTTTTGTCCCATATTGTTTCACAGGTTTGTCTCCTCAGCGATCTCTTTAACACTTGATATGAATTGTTTTTTATATGTGCAACTTTTAAACCTCCCTGATTCAAAACTTGAGCTTTTTGCAGTGATGATGGAACACTCTCCTAAAGCAGAACAAAGACGTCTCTCTCCACACCTCTTAAGAATTAAATATACCATAATATTCTCTCCAGTTACTCCTAACATGTCTAACTTACTTTTCATTGCTGCGCCATTTTGAACAAATTCCATGACTTGTGTCATTAAAACAGATTGATCTATGCAGCTCAGTGTGCATGTCAGGATGTCACTGAGCTGTAGCTGTTGGTGATAAATTTCAAATGGAAATCTCGAGAGAGTTTTCAAAATGTCTCAAGAGACTTGAGGATTTTCTCATGAGTTGCAGGGCCGCTCACTTTTCTGAGCTCATGACGTCTGAACATGTTTTTTAAAGAAATGTGGCAAATTGTCTCAATAAAGTCACAGAATCTTAGCAAATGTCTCGAACTCTTCTGAAAGCTGTTTCTACCCCGTCTCAATTTAGTTCTTTTGAATTAGACAGTGTGAGAAATGTGAGATGACTTTTGTTGTAGGGGTGACCTTTGTAGCTCAGTTAGTGATGTGACGTTCATGAACGAGTCAAATCTTTTGAATGGTTCTTCATTGTGAACGAGGAAAACCGAGTCCTTGTAAAGAACTGTTCATTTTTTTGTATTAACTGTGACGCTTGAGGCCAGGAGGCAATATTCAATGACACCAAGTTGCTGGCTGAGACAGAAAAGCTCTTTATTTAAAACAACATCAGTAACATGAACCCATCAGTTCTATCGGGGAAGCTAATTAGCAACGCACATGTGGGTGTCACAACAAAGAGTGTCCCCAAACATAGTTCCACATGATATTTCTCTTTCAAGATATTGCTAAAACAAAAACACATAAAAGAACCAGTTTTTTAAATGGTTCTTTGAGGTGAACAGCTCCCCAATGAACGACTCCCTTCAAAGAGCCATAAGTCCCATCACTAGCTCAGTTGTGAGTCTTGTGACTGACTGAAGACAAAAAAAAAATTATATTCAAAGCATAAGACAGGAACAAAATTATAAAAAACATTAAGAATGAACACCTAACGAATTACTACACAATCAGGGCAATTGTGAATAAATTGCAGCAAGAAAATCTGTACAACATTCACATGAATGTTGCAATTTATTTGCAGTTTCAGCATTAAATGTCACCAGTACCAATTCACTCTGATCACAGCTGAAAATTTGCATAATTTCCTGCAATTTACTGTCTCCAACTATTCACCAGCAGTTGCATCCCAATGAGACTCATTTCTTCAGAGATAAAATCTACAATTACCCCAACATGCTTAGCTTACTATAACTGTAATTGTAAACATTACAATGAGTTTAAACATCATTCCTGCAGCAATAGTTTTATTTACAAGTCAATAAGTATCAACCTCCTGAGTTAAAACACTCAGTAAAACAGAGCCTGACTTGCTGGCCATTAGATGTGAAAAATGTCCTTGATTTGTGAGCCTAACTAATATTTTACAGGCCACAGAAAAATAGATTTGTAAATAAATCAATGCTTTTATTGCAGATAACCAGAAATCTTAATAGGCTCATATCGTGTCCTGTATCATGGAGGTTAGAAGGGAAATGGCTAGAGGAGGAATCACAGCTGTGCACGCTGATTTAAACTATCTCCTCTGGTCACACACAAGCTTTAGTTAAGACGTTCTTATCAGCTGGTGCCACGCATAAAAGAAAACAGCATCTAAGAAAATTAATATGCAAATGAAGACATTCTAAAGTGACTGAAGAGGAGGGATATTGTTCCTCACCCTATGCTAGTTTAGTGAATCAAAGTCATGTTTGTCTTCACAATGTAACTGAATATAATTCGTTAAATTATTTAATCTGGAACCAAATAACTTATCTGCAATAACAAAACGGAGTATAAAGGATTTGTCTCTGCTTTTGATAACAAGGATTTGTTGATATGAAAGAATTTTATTAAAACAGGGAAAGTATAAGTGTGTCAGTTTTCCAGGACAACTTCAATTGTTTTACTCATTCTGTTGAATATTTGGACTCTTCGCTGGGCAATAAATGAAGTCTAAATCCCATGAGATGCAATTACAGAGCGCTGTGGTTCAGAGAGGAGAGCAGAGCGCTGTCCTCCATTTTAAAGATGCTCTTATTTTTGTAAGGAAATGGAAAGAAAAAGGGAGCGAGGCATGTTTCTAACCTTGTTAATGAGGATTTTTAAACACTGAGGAGAAGCGCTGACCTGGACACACAGCAGTTTTCAAAGCAAGAAGAACAAAGAGATGGGTCAGTGGTACAGCGCTACTGTAAAGAAAAAGATAAGGGGACTGTGTTGAGATTAAAGTCAAACTGTTGAGAAAAAAGCCAAAAGTTGACTATTTCAAGAATTGCCAGAGGAAACAAACTCAGTTTTACTCTTGAATACTACATTTGTTCTATTTTTTATTATTGTAACTGAGAATTATGAGTGTGTTTTTACTGAGAAAACAATAAAAAAAGATGTTTTTTAGAAAAGAGGTGCAGATTTTCAGCTACTCCTATAAAGCAGCATCTACAGCAGGACTTCCTTCACAATAAGAGTCTGGAGCATGGACAGGTACCTAAAACATCTGAAGCTCATAAACGTAGTTGATTATCAGTGTTCTCTGTTAAAAACAAACAATCCTTTCTTTAAGAAGTGTTTAGGTAGGTACGTGTCTGTTTTTGACAAGAAGTGGAGGAAGTTATTTTAGTTTTGCTTTGGGAGTAGAAGATTTACTTTTTCTGGAAATAGCATTTTGACTTTTCTTGACGTTTTGACTTTATTCTGGAAATAATATTTCTACTATTTGAATCTTGACACTTCCTTGTGTTTCTTGTTTTCCTCGGTGGCACTATGCCATTGTAACTGATTCAATCAGTAAAAAAAATCACGCAAATGATCACTCTTCAGAAGCTTTGCAATTTTAAGTGTACTGCATCCCTCTGCAAGATATCTCACTATTTTTGACTTTTCTGAGCCTGTCAAGTCCTTCTTTTGACCCATTTTGCCAAAGGAAAGGAAGTTGCCTAATAATTATGCACACCTGATATAGGGTGTTGATGTCATTAGACCACACCCCTTCTCATTACAGAGATGCACATCACCTGATATGCTTAATTGGTAGTAGGCTTTGAGCCTATACAGCTTGGAGTAAGACAACATGCATAAAGAGGATGATGTGGTCAAAATACTCATTTGCCTAATAATTCTGCACTCACTGTATAGTGCAAGTGACTACATTTGATCACTCATGCTGTAAATCCTTATTTGCAGCCTAAACCTTAAATGAAAAAAAGTAAAAAGTTCTAAACAAAGCTAAAAAGTAAAAACTTTCAAACCAAAGTTACAAAGTAGAAAATAGTTTAAAGTAATGTAAAAACATAAAAAGTTTTTAAAAGTAAAAAGTGAAAATGTTTCAGAGCATGAAAAAGAAACTAAAAATAAAAGAACTTTAAAAAAAATGGGGAAATAGTTTTCTTTTTGTCTTTTTAAGTTAAACAAGTAAAACTTGTATCAATATTCATGTCAGAAATGTAAAAAAGAAAAAAAACCTGAAATGTTTACAAGAGACAACAAAAAACCTGCGATAGTCCCCAGTAACACTTAAAGAGTTGAAATCCTGAATTTTCTAGTATTTCAGTGAGTGCCTTCCAACAGTTAGCTAAATAAATCCTGGACATCGAAACTGATATTATAACAGGAACTGAGTCTTCAATCTATGTTTGTTCAGTTCAGGGCTGATCCAGGGTGTTAACACGATTTTACGACTGTCTCTGCCGTGTTTGTCTCATGTATGAAATCACTGTCCATTTGTTGCCATTTCCCACCACACTTCTCTTAGTAAATCACAGGTTTGACTGCAGAACTGCTAGAAGTTGAAGGTGTTGATGGTTCTAATTGGTGGCCTGCAGACTGCTGCTCACTGAAGAGGATGGAGTAACAGTGAAACCCATTAACACAGATTCAACCAGCTTCTTCACACACGTCTCTCACTTCCCATCAGGCCTATTAGTCATCTAACACTTTTCACTCTGGTAAACATATTGGAGCTGAAGAAGGCGTTGTTTGTTTTTCTCAATTATCTGTCGTTTGGGAACCTGCGACCACAAAGAAGAAAAAGCTTCTACAGTATTGCTTTGGTTTCTATGGCTACACCCATCACCTCACACTCTTCACAAAGACCAAAACACATTCTGTCAAAGCGCTACGATGCCCATGTTTCAGGTTTAATGCAACAAAACACAACAATTATTTATATTATTATTATTATTTTCAGTGTAAAAGTTAAAAACATGCTTTTAAAGCCAGATTATTTTTAAGTTTTTATCTTCTTTTTGTCCATTTTTTTAAAAGCAGTATTTCTCCATGAAAGCCTTGCAGCTTGTAAAGGTTTCTACCAGCGTAGTGTGTTTTGATTCCAGTTTTTTTAACCATCTAGCTCTGGGAGATCTTCGGTGTGCCTTTCATGCTCTGCTCATTTGTCATCTCTCTCCACAGATGTTGTTAAAACACACAACACGAACAAACATGGATATGTTCTCTGTCGATACAAAAACTATGAGCCCATACGCTTTCCTCTCATTCCTTAAAAAGAAGATAAATATAATCCAAAATGGAGGCGGTACGATTTATTGTTTCATTTGTTTAGATGATTGACAGCTGTCAGTCTCTGTTGGATCTCACTGACCTCTCATGTTGTGTTCACTGACTCTGACCTTGGCCCAGAAATATGAATTACACCACAGACATATAATGGTTGTTGATATTGTTTAGATCTGAGTTTAAAAAAAAAAAAAAAAAATTATTTAAAAATGTTGTGGCGAGTCACATGAAAAGGTTCAGAGGGCCTTTAACGGCTCAGAGGCCAGAGGTTTCCCCTAACAGAATGTTTGAGAGGTCACATATTTTTTAGGGTTTCATTTTTGCATGAATCAGCCTTTATACTTTAAGGATCTTCATATCAAGTGATTCAGATCTCATGTTTATTTTTCATTTTAATTTAATTCAAACTTTTTATAGATTAGTTCACCCTCCCCCAAAAAATTAAGATCAGAGATGCTTAGAAATAACTCACAGCAGGACTGCTTGGTAATAAAGTGAACATCAGTATGAGTATATCTATAAGCTTTGTTTAAGCTTGATGACCCTGATTTTCTGCCGGCTTCTGGGAGGCTTTTAGTTGTTTGATGCTGTGAAAGGATATAATGAGGATTAGCAAGAAAAAAAAAAGGTATACAGTGAACTATTCATCATCTTCAATGCAGCACAGGCTGGATTTGTGGTAAAACTGAGACTAAATAATAAATAAATCATATTATATAATTAAGCATGGACAATTGAATATGTTGCTATAATTTGTTGTTGTTTGTAACGTCTGTGTTCAGCTGGAATCTTTGAAGTTTCATTAATCCTAAAGTCTGCATGATATATTTTGGGCATACCTGAATAACAATTGTATGCTAATTTCTGCTTGCACCAGCACAGCCTCAGAAGAGGCTCCAGTCCCAGATTAATTTGAACTTCACTAAACCACCAAGCTCTATGAGGACTCTGCCAGTGTTATATTTCAGCCAGGTGATTTTTTTGTGTGTGACAGAGAGTGTTTTATATTTCATCCATTCAGACAGCGTTCTGTTGACCCACTGAGTACATCCTCTTGTCTGTACAGCAGGCATCTTGTCACTTCTCCAGGTAATAATCTCTAGCTTTGCTTTTAATAAATTGACTTTTTTTCTCCAGATGACCTTCCCAGTTCAGGCATCTTAGAAGTTTTAATTTATATGTCTTATTTGATTTGAGCTGCCTTTGTAACCGCCTGTCTGCCTGAGCTGTCTTCTACAAAGGAGCATGTCCCCCCCCCCTCCCTGAAATGTCATTGCATGACATGACATCAAAAGAAATGGCAATTCCAATGAGGGCTCTGCCTCTAAAAAAATCCCTCACTGTCTCCTGCTGTGAAGACCGATTTGCTACACCGATGCTCTCTGCTTGACAGACGGCCCCTTTGAAAAGTCAAGAGTTTTTAAAATCATCTTCACATTTTTAGAAAGCGATGATGTGCTGAGGAACGGTCCATAATAGGAGGAACCTGTAAAGCTTTTATCCTTTTCACGTATGACAAAAATAGTAATGATACAGTAGAATATTAATAAAAAATGTAAATTCTGTGATTGAAAATGTCCTGCCCTTTGTGTCCAGTTCATGCCTGTCTGTTCCCCTGTGTTTATCATGTTCCTCCTCCTGTGTCCTACACTAATCCTCCACAGGTGTGTCTCGTCTCCCTGATCACCTCCCTCCCTATATATGCTGTTTAGTTCAGTTACTCCCTGTCGGTTCCTTATGTTGCATCCCTGGCCTTGTTTGTCCTTGGGTCCTGCAATACCCCAAACAGTGACAACTTCTGGATACGTAGTTCCAGGACCTCACTGGTTCACCAGAGGGAAAATACATCTAGTAAATTATTCTACAACTGTGGCCAAAAGTTTTGAGAATAACACAAGTGTAGGTTTAGCTGCTTCAGTGTTTTAGATATTTTTGTCTGATGTTTCTCTGGTTACTAAAGTATAATTACAAGCATTTATTAAGTTTCAAAGGTTTTTATTGAACATTAGAGTCAGTATTTGCAGTGTTGGTCTCTGCAGTTCACACTGGCATGCTGTCAATCAACTTCTGGTCCAAATCCTGACTGAGGAGAGTACATTTTTCATGACCAATGCTTGGAGTTTGTCACAAATTTATGGGTTTTTGTTTGTCAAGTTCTCAGTGGTATTAAGGTCTGGAGAGTTTCCTGAACGTAAATCCAATGTTTCAATGTTTTGTTCCCCAAACCACATAGTTCTCTTTTTCACTAATCGTAGGGATTCATTGTTGAGGAAAAGGCATTGTTCATCACCAAAGTGTTCTTGGACGGTTGGGAGGAGTTCCTCTTGGAGGATGTCTAGGTACCATTCTTTATTCATGTCTGTGTTTTGAGGCTAAGTGAATCCACACCATTGGCTGAGAAGCACGCCCACACAGGAATGATCTCAGGATACTTAAATGTTGTAATGATACAGGACTGATGGAGGTTTACTGTCCTGGATAATCCTAATCTCTGATGCCCCAAACAATCAGAAAAATAATTCACCAGAAGAAAACATCGTTAATCAGTTCTCAGCAGTCCAGTCCCTGGTCCGTTATGAGAACATGTCTATCGCTGATATCCTTGAGATGTAGATTTTTTTTGCATCCTCTGAAAGTCTTCACCCCATGTACAGATGCACTCATGCCTGCCTGCTGCCATTCCTGAACTAAAAAAAATTGACTTTTAAAGTGAGATAGAGAAAAAAATCCTGCAAGAGTTTTGTCTGTTGAGAATACATTTATTTGTATCACTCTACAGTCCTAAATATGAGTTAATAATCTGGTTTCTGACTCTCTAATAACTTCACAAAGTCATTAGTGTTTATATAAATCAAACTCTTTATGACATTACCAGATGCTTTAAGTCACAAAGAAGGCAGAGCAAGCCCATCCTCTGCAGTGATCCCAAACTCCCCAGCTTTAAGGGAAAAGTGTTCAGAAATTGCCTCCACCCATCGTAATTGGACAGTTGCCGCTGAAGTAACCAGAGCAGCATTTAGCTGTAATAGTTTTCTAACAGGGTTGCATGGCAGCTAAGACCAATTACTTTGGACATTGATTGTTCGGCCCATCTTTGATCGCGTAATTGCTCTGAGAGAGATGAGAGAGGTTCTGCTGCAGAACAGGTGAGTTGGAATTGATTACACAGGGCTTCCAATTTTCTTCGACGAGACCGAGAACAGAGAATGCTATCATCGCTCATAAATTACCTAGTTGTTCTAGACCTTGATTTATCATTATGCCATTTAATGCAATCTCTGCATCTGCAAGTCTGGAGCACATGTATTTATTATCGTTATTCCTCTCTTTTTCCCCCCTTTGCAGTTTAAAACTGAGTTTTCAGTTTTTTAAAGAAGCTTTAAGCAGGATTCCACACATTTAGCAGAGCCGCTGATCCATGTGTGAGGGTGTAGATTACAATAAAGGATGTGTGTATGTTATTTAAATTTTGTATTTCTTGTTTATCAGTTATAAAATTTTTAAAAAGTAGAACATTGGCATAAAAACACTCAAAGACCAAAGTGGGCCAAGAAAAGACCCCCCCCCCCCCACACACACACACACACACCATGACACCAGCAGCAGTCTGAACCGCTGATACAAGGCAGGATGGAGTCATGGTTCATGTTTAAGCCAAATTCTAATTCGACCGTCTGAATGTTGCAGCTGATCTGATGATCAGGTAATGTTGATTTCTCTTATTTTTCAGTTTGTGATCCAATGTGAATTGTAGCCTCAGTTTAATGTTCTCGACAGGAATGACACCTGGTGTGGTCTTCTGATGCTGTAGTCCATCTGCTTAAAGGCACACTATGCAGTTTTGGGTTGTTTTTAGCAGCCCCTAGTGTCCGTTTTAAATCATTGTCGTAAAAATTTTTAGCATTGATTTTGCTCAGAGACACCTAAATCTAACTGTTGAAATGTCTCCTCAGCCTTCACTGCTTTCTACTGGAGCGGTTCATCACTCATTCAAAGAAATCAGCTGTGTTCAAGCAGGGAGAGATTAAAAAATGCAGGAACCATGAGCTAAAAACACCTCAGCGCTAGCATATTAGCTAGCCACATAGGGTTAGCCTAACCCTCACAAGATACATAACTTTGTGAGACTTCAGGGCCACCAGACTGGAGACTCAGAATTTGCAAACACGGTCTCCTGGACACAAGCATCAGATGGGGCTGAGTGATTTTTCATTGACCCTGTAAAGGATCATATTAGCACAGACTGGATCAAGAAAAAGATTTAAAAATATGAAAAAGTTACATGTGCCATTAAAGGTTCAACATTCAGAGATGCTGTTCTGCAGACCTTGGTTGAAACCAGTGCCTATTTGAGTTTCTGTTGCCTTTCTACCACCTTGACGTAAAGTCACTCAAATCTCCTTTCTTTTCCATTCTGATGCTCAGTTTGAACTTCAGCAATCATCTTCACCACGTCTAGATACCTAAATGCACTGATTTGCTGCTTTATTAGAGATGAATAAGGGATATCAGAATAACTGTAACTTCAACATGAACCATAAACAGCTTCTGACAGAATCTTTTAGCTACAAGTTGTATTGAAATAGAAATCACAAAAGATCCTGAAGATTAACAGATATTTACAGCAACTTACTTGAAACATACTAAGTTTAAATAATTTTGTGTTGCTGCTGCTGGTTTCTAATAATGCATTTTCAGTGTGATTTATGCAGCAATGGTGAAATTTATAGTTTAAGCAGATATAAAGTAAAATAAATGTGGTATTATATATAGAAATAGATGGCCATGACACTAACATTAAAGCAGATATGGACATAACAACATAATAAGAATACGAATAAGAACATAGGGGCTTTTATGCACTTACTTTAAACTTGTTTTTTTTCCACCGTTACTCACAGACATAACTTGTAGTGGTTTAAAGTTTATTACATTGTTCATAGCCCAAAATGCAGTTCTCAGAGGTGTTGTCAAGACAACAGCATCCTCTTGCTGTCTTTGTGCTGTAATCTAAAAGACGACGAGTTTCATTCAACTCAAACCCAAAGTAACAGTTTCCTGGTAACTGCAGGACTTGTTCTTTACTAAATGATTCCAGGTCAATCTTTAGGTCATAGCTGTTCAACTTACTGCGCGTGCAAGTTTCTAACAAGTGTGTCATTTACGAGTTTCCTTCATGCATCTTTTATTAGAGTCCTGTGGGGGGTTTCTGTAGTACCTTCATCATATCAGTACAAACAGGCACTGCAGTCAGGAAATGTGCTGGAGAAGCTGAAAACCTTTTCATACAGTAATGAAAGTTGAACATGTAGCTTTGGCCTGAAGGCTGGGTGAGGCCATTTAAAGGTAGAAAGGGTATTTCTCACACTTTAAATACACTTGAAGTCTGCCTGATATATCAAGTGTCCCAAATTACATTTAAGAATGTGAGAAAAGAACAATTTGATTAGCAAAGTCAAATATATTTTCAGATGTTTTACTTTTATGTTTGGATTTATTAAAGACTTTAAACAACTGATTAGAAATTTCTTTAAAAACCATCAAAGTGCATTTTAATTAGTCATGTTTTTTAAATGGAACACCAAAAAATGATGCTAAAACTGCAAATATGAAAAGGACTGCAACTAAATGCTTAAATCAGATAACAATCATGTTTTAAATAAACATCTACAAAACATGCCATGATTGACGTGAAATGAATAATTAAATGACATGTTTTCCTACCGTCCTGCACATCTTGTCCTCTAGATCCTGGTTGATCCTCTGAATTGCTGTGTAGCCACTTTGGATCCTATAAAACAGGGAGGAAATGTGGCTTTTAAAAAACGTGCAAACTGCAGAGATTTCTAATCAAATAAACGTAATTTTTAAAAAAATGAATTCAGATAAACTAAACATGCACTTTAAAACAATATCAGAGGGCATTATTTTGGATTTTAAGTTGTAAATTGATTTTGAACATTCCTTTAAATAAATCAAACATTACTATTTTGAGACATAAAACATTTCTATGTTGGTGATGTCTTTAGTCTTTTACTTCTTTGTCCGTTTTCTGTTTTGTTTTGAGTCTTCTGGAAAACCTCCACGGACCAACCATTGTAACTCTTTTTGTTTACTTGTCCTTTATGTTTTATTGCTCCACCTTTTAAATTGTAGCTTGTATTTTATTAACATTAGCTCCAAGGCCTAAGAGTGTTTATAAAGTAGCATTTATAGCTCCATTAACTGCACTGATATTTAGAGTCTGGGATGTAGAGTCCATAAACAATTCAACAAACCATAAAATGCCTCTGAGAGAGAAGTGAGAAGATTAAGAAGGATCATAAGTGAAAAAACAAACAAACACTTGAATAAAGACTCTGGAAATGGAGGATAATATCTCTAATGAAACCTGCATCATGAGAGGCAGAGAAGTTTATTTATCATATTTATGCACTAAGGCCACAGGAAACATTGCTATTTATTGTTTGTTTGTTTTATATGGAGACAAGTGTTTGGCATTATAACACACATTTACAAGCTTATCTCACTTCATGTGTAGTGAATGAATAAGAGACCTTAACGTTGGAAATTCAAGTTTTTCCTATAAAACAGCTTAAAATGTGTTTTCTCTGAATCAGAAATGACATGCTGTTAAAACATTAAGAAAAATATGCTGAAAACAATTAAAAAATGTATGAGGATGAACTTCAGATGATCTGATTTAAAGACAGAAGGAGTCAGAGCTGTTCAATAGAAGGAGGAAAACAATGGAAACACTCTGAAATCTCACTTAACTGATTTAGGAAAACATACATCAGAAAGTACATTCCCTAATGTACATGTATGATCTTTGTACACATGTATAAATACATGGGGATGTCATTTGTGTCTATTTATGTTAATATTAATTAATCAATTATGTGTTTATTGGTTATTAGTTTTTGTGGATACACCTGCTGACTTGGAAAGGGATTAAACAAACTTTATAAATAGTATTTTTATTTGATAAAGGTTTTGTGATTTTTCTTTTACTGAGTTAAATTATAACAAAATAAAGAAATAAATATCAAATGTACAATTTCAAACAAAATTCTCCTTGAATCTCTGTTTCGTTTCCAGCACTCTGAAAATCTTCCAAAGTTTTTCTACAGACTCACCACCTTCTCACCTGCATGAAGGAACATCTTGTTGAGACAAACACTGAATTAGTTATGA
Source organism: Callopanchax toddi (assembly GCA_006937965.1). Classification (NCBI taxonomy): domain Eukaryota; kingdom Metazoa; phylum Chordata; class Actinopteri; order Cyprinodontiformes; family Nothobranchiidae; genus Callopanchax; species Callopanchax toddi. The sequence continues at coordinate 1,799,377 of SSNR01000062.1, read as the reverse complement.
CCATTTCAGAAGCATAGCAGGACAATCCAATGGTTTTGAGGTGACTGCCTCACTTGAATCCTATTAGATGATTTCAGTAGGAGTAAATGAATAATTTGCAAGTACTTGCATGGATTGGTTACCCTTACATCCAGGATAAATGAGAGGAATCGTGCTGTTTAGTTAGCACAAATCCCTAAGTAGCTATCCTGGTCATGCCGTGAACCACTGTGCTACACACACCTGCGCAGCTTCTCTGTGAATTTCTCCAGCTCCTCCTGGGCCCGCCGCAGCTCCGTCTCCAGGTACTGCCGAGTGGAGTCGAACTCTGTTTCCACCATCTCTAGTTTGTGGCTGGTGTACGACAGGCGTTTACGAAGGTCATCCTTGTGGTCATGGATAGAGCTGAACAGATGGTGAGGAGAGTTAAACGGTTTTTGCAGCAGTGAAGAACTTTGATTTCTGTCAGATTGTTAAAGTCCAGCTGAGTGAAAACATGGATGATATGTAGGAAAAGCAAAGAGGAGAGTAGAGTGTCTATATGTTTTGTGAGAATGAGGAGAAAGGACAGGGGATGAAGTGAAGCTGGAGTACAATTCAGTTTGGTGAGAGACACGAGGCCTGGGCCAGAGGAAGCTGTGGAGGAGGAGATGGATGAAAGAAGAATACTAATATTTTTCAATTCACAGAGAGGGAGCAGAGGATCTCCCACTGGCCTAACGGTGAATTTCATTACACAAGCAGCCCCATCGAATTTCTGAAAGAACACGAAGCGATTTTGGCCCCAGACATGGACTTTTAGTGGTTTATAGAAGACAGTCTGATCATTTAAAAAAATAGAGCACAGGTTTTTCTGTTTGTAATCTTTAAAATAAAGTGAAAGAGACTAAAACAACAAAGAAGAAGCTTAAGACAGTGTAAATTATTTCAACATTACTATCAGTGGCGATGTAGGTTTGCACGTTGGGTTAAAAACACAACAAGTTGACGGAGGGAATGAATGTGCATGAAAGGATGGAGATGTGGAGCAGAGGTGAGCGCTCAGGGAGGACTGATGGATTCTTAGCTTTCAGACCTCACCTGCTTCTAGTGTCTCTGCATGGCCATGCAACAGGCAGCAGGGTTCACCTATAGCTCAGCCAAGAGTCTGTTACAGTAGAAAACCAACACCAGTTGACTAGAATCACCAAATCCACAATTTAGCCACTTCAACCAGAGGTGCTTCACAGTGGTTTCTTTGTAGATGATGCAGTTTTTACTGTTTCAGTATAAAAAAATAAGCCTAGATGTGAATAGTTGCTAGAGGTTGACATGCTGAGGCAGACAGGTCGTCCTTCTTTAGCTTATTCCAACAAAACATCTCTACTGCCTAAGAGCTGCAAGTGTTGCTGCAAATTCAGAGTCAGAGAGCTGTTCTGTAGGGTTTTCTTGGCTTTTTGAAGTGTTTCTGTGAAAGATTGAAATAATTAACCCATCGTAGACACCTTCCTGTATGGTCTTGTTTGTAGAAATGGATTACCAGCAAGACAATACAGCTAACAGCTAGTTTGAGCTCAACCAGGACCAAAGTGTGTTGCTGCCATCCTAAACAGCTCAAAAGCTCCTAAATTTCATGTTACATGGTTGTTTATATGAAATTTTGTGGTTGTTTACATGCATAAATGGCAGGGTTCAAGGCTGTTTCTGCAGAAATAACCTTTTAATGCAAAATCAATGGTGTTGTAAATAGTTTTTAGAATAACATTTCAATGATTTGGAGGATAGCAAATACAGTTTGACCTAGCTGTGCTTCAACACTTCAAAATGCCCCCAAAATGTATTTAAATACATGTAAGAGAAAAATAAATCTCAGCTCTTATCTCCATATGTTTAATGAAGTACCAAGTCATTGCTTTCATTTATTTTACCGCTATTGTTTTATTTTTAGAGTGCGGTTGAACCATGGCTAGTCGGAGTGTTTGTGCTTGAGCGAATATGAAGATGAATGTTGATGATGATGTAACATTATGATTTTCATGGGTTTTTAATGGCTGTGAACTTCTGATGAGAATCTGTTTCCACGAGTTCAAATGAATGAAACAGATCAAGAAAATAAGGTGGTGTTTAGAGTTCAAATCACTCCAGATTGACTTGTCTTACCTCCTTTTGGGATGTTTGCATCCATTTCTCTGGGTTTTCAGGGCTGTTTTACCAATATATATCTTTTTCATAGTTTTTCACGCTCTGCCTCGGCTCACATGTGTGTACAGTTGTTGCATCTGCTGCTGCTAGTCGACTGAATGTTGAACCAAAGTTTGAACTCTAATCACAAACCGAAAGTCAAAGCTTTAAGAGTTGCCTGGGGAGCCAGATAGTTGTTGGCATGGTTGACCCTGGCAAGAAAACAGAGAGAAAGAAAAAAATGTCTTTGAAGTCCCACAGATTTAGCAGCACATTTCATTATTGAGACTCCAGAGAGAGACAGATTTTGTGTGTGTTCTGAAAATGAGCGTGTAGGGTGTGTGTGTGTGTGTGTGTGTGTGTGTGTGTGTGTGTGTGTGTGTGTGTGTGTGTGTGTGTGTGTGTGTGTGTGTGTGTGTGTGTGTGTGTGTGTGTGTGTGTGTGTGTGTGAGCAATAGAGTGAATGATTAGACCTCAAGTTGAACTTTGGACATCCAACCAGCATGTGTTCTTTTCTATATTTTTATGAGTTAGATTTTTGATTTTTAAAAATATTCTTAAGCATTTCTATTGCTGTTAGTAAAATATGCTGCATCCACAAACTGTAAAACCCAATGGAATCCAGATTTATTGACCAGCTGACCTCAGAGGTTGTCTCCCAATAAATCAGCGTTATGAATAATGCGTGCGGTTTTCCATTTCCTCTCTGATACTGGGGCTTGAACCTGCATCTCCCACACAGCAAGGATTTAATAACTTGTCACCTGCAAGCATGAGATGCCAAAACAAACCTTCTCAGATGTGTACACCTGTCTCTTGGTTGGGGCTTGTTATTTATGAGAAGAAAATTTTAAAAAATCACAGAAAAGCAAAAAAATAAAATGATGCAACTGTGCTATTTAATTAAATGCAACACCAGCGTGTGTGTGACCCCTTATATCTCTCTAGCTTTAATCCTAAAAATATACATGCATTATTTTGTTAAACAAACATACCGGTATTTATAAAGGGAAGAATACTGATAGCATTTAAATGCTAAGCAGCTAAATGAAGATAAGTTCAATCTGTTTTGCATAAGGTCACTTATAGCATAATTCTGTCTCTTTAGTTCCGTATCTTTGGTCATTTTTAAATTTGGTTTTAGCTTTATGTGCATATAAAGATCATTTAAAGGTCCTTTAAATTCAGAATATGAAAAAAATCTATAAATGTTATTGATAGAGTTTTAACTTGCTTAAAATATAACAAATTAAAACAATAGTTTGAGTGAAAATAAAGACTAGGTGGTTCTTTTAATTTCTGTGTCTGAACTGAATGCCGTCCAGTGAGAGAAGTAAAGCATGGGGTTGACAGGAAAGATTTTATTATATTGCACATGTAATAACATTGATGCACTTTGTGAATGGTTATTTAAATATGACAAAAAAAGGCTGATAAAAACACCAACTAGAATCACAGTTTCCTGTGGACACACAAATGGATGGCAATGAACAGTGAGTCCGTATTAAATAGTTCATCATTCAGTTCATGTTTTTAAATCTTGTTAAAAATAAACAAAACATCTGCATCCTTTACCTCTGTGTTACCAGTAGCTTATAGATAAAGGCAGAGCTAGTTTAATTTAAAATGTTAAAATTACATAAAATATTAGAATTACAAAGAAATGTATGCATTATTATAACATTAAATAGGAAATAAAAATTTGATTTATTATTCTAATGTTAATAAAAAAGGTAATGCAAAAACATTCTGCTAACTGTTGCTGCTATCTTTGTCAGATCTCTTCTGTTAAAAAGCTCTGATAGCACAATGAGAATAACCTGGAAAAATAATATAATAAATCAAATTTACATAATAATTTTTATGATTCATTCAAGATCAAAATTTGGCAATTTAAATTGCAACTAAAAGTAAATTTTTGCAATCTGACAAATTTGCAGCATGCCTTTATTTCTATTATCATTGATGTCTTGTTTTGATGTCTTTTCTTTATGTTTTTATTGCACAGAACTTTCATTAAAATTATTTTTATTTGTTTTACCATAGTGTGTTGTTGGAGCCAAATTCTGAGCACGGGGCTAGCGGTTCTACCTACTCTCCTGCAAATAATCATGGTGTTTATTTCCACATGAAATAGTTACAGCTAAATAAGAATATGTAATATTTAAATGAGCAGCAGCAAGGTGAGAATTATATGAATCAACAGAAGTCTACACCTGAAAAAAAACGTAGCTGTCCTATTATTGCCTATTTAAAGGGGGCGGGGCTTAAAGTATATACTGCAGCCAGCCACTAGAGGGCACACCAGCGCCTTGTGGATTCCACATTAAAGCCCCTCTCTGGATTATTTCAGCAACAGAGGAGTTTTTGAATCCAACATCCAACGGCTCCTCCCAAAACACCTCGACACGCGTGTGCGCTCGCGTGCACGTACGGCACATTACTTTGGTCTGTAAGCTGGGCATAACCTGTACTCCTGCTCAAACTATGATTACATTGTAGGGTTTAATCACTCACAGTTCACAAATCATGTTCTCACACTGTACGAGGCTGCCCTGTCCCTGCTGTGCTTCTGATACGTTGCTCTGTAGCAGCGAGCTGTTACTGGACTGAGAACCCAGAAAGAAAAAAAAACTGGGTCCTGAATGAACTTCTTCACCATAATAAACGTGTATCCTTGGCAAGCCTTGCCATTCTGTGAGGAGAAATGTTTAAAAAAATCCCTCATTAGTCAGGGAATGGAGTAGAAATGAGCTCTGACTGACTCCTCCATGACAGTAGAGACTGTAAGCAGAGAAATATACGGAACGTCCTGTACAAGAGCACCCTCTACTGCTACAGGTTTGATCGAAGCGCGTGCATGTTCAGACAATGCAGAAATTTGAATTTTATTGGCTGAAAATTTTCGCCGGTCAGAAATAACGCAAAGGGATCTACAGGCGAAATGGGGGTCTTCATCAGACTAACATATGGAACTCAACCCCATAGATCATAGTTTAGACCTGAAATATCATTTAAAACATTTAGAAAACTTTGATACATAGAAAAATGCTCCACCTATCACCTTTAAGTTAGGTTCTTTTGTCTATATTGTAGTTGCACTTATTTTATTATTTTGATCAACTTTGTCAAAGCTTAAAATGACCTTTGAACCCTTTGATAAAAAGGGGTTCAACTTAAGGTGAAACCAAGAAAAGTCAAGAATCACTTCTGTAAAAAATCACTTAAGTCAGATAACTACAAAAACCATCTGGCTGTTTATTCAAGAGTTTGCTGCCAAAAACTTGCCTTTTAACTCCTCTTTATGTAAAGTCTGGGGGTCACAGACTATTAGAATGTTAAAAATTCATATTGGGGTTCCTAAAGAGCCCAGCAGGCATGAATGCATAAATAGAGACAAGGTTGCCGGGAGGGTAACTTCTGTCAGTGCTTACAAAGTAGTTCAACAGCAACCTGGAATAAAAACGCTGCCTCTTGCCACCATTTCTAAAACCAGCACTACTTTATTTGTTTTTAATTGCTCCTCAGCATTAGCTCAGGAAACAATGACGGTTTCTGGAAGTGCAGTTAATATGGTTGCTAAAGCTGTTGCCTTATCTTCAAGTCGCAGAGGGAGAGAGAAGAAAAGAGAGAAAAAGACAGAAATAGTTTCAGAATTTTTAGAGAAAAATCACTTGACACAAGTGCAGAGCCACACGCTGTATAATAACATCTCTCTGAGGGATAAACAGCACATCGAGATGCCTCAGGTGTTGTTTGGTAAATACTATCCATGTTCAGGTACACGTTTTAATCCTCACAGAACCTCCTGACAGGTAGAAGTGGAAAGATATGAAAATCAATCAAAAACAGCCTCAATTCAGCAGAGTATTAGGACAAGTTTATCTAAAATATCTGCACCTAATTTAAAAAATACCTTTTAGCTTATACCTTTTCCACAAAAATGACTTCTCTAGCAGTATTATATCTAAAAAAATAAATAAAGGGTGTTAATGCAAAACCACAAAAAGGTCACCAGCAGCCATTACAACGAGGAGCCCTCATAGGCTGATTTACAAGAAATGAGCCACAGGACGTGAAAGAGAAAGAGCCTGGCACATCTCATATTCACAGGGGCAAAATAAGGGCATTAAACTTTAATGGACCCGGTACCGTCGCTTTTGAACTTTGCTGTTAGCTGAGCGGCGCACAGAGACACCAGAATAAACACTGAGGCGTCATGTTACTGTTCACAGGGTGAAGCTGCAGCTAATGTTCTGGAAATCTTTTAATTTTGTTCTGATGACAGAAAGTCTCACGTTGGTGCTTAAAATGGGATTTTATTTGATTTAATTCACTGAAACTTTAATTTACAGCTCAGTAACAGGATTAAAGTTTGATTTAAAATGTTAACATTTTGTAAAATAATAGATCTACCCAAAAAGATTACTATAATAACATAACATTATCAAAGAGTAATATTAAGATTTATTAGTCAAATGTTATTATAAAAATAGGATTCTGCTATAATAGCTATTCTGAATTATGTTTTCAATAGGTTCAAAAAACTAAGAATCTTCATAAATGAAAATAGGTTTTCTAGAGTCTGAAAGGGCTTAGATATGTTATCCTATGTATTTCTTTATGTACTCAGAGATTTCCAGGTACATCTGATGTAATTTACTTGTGTTTTGTAATGTTTGTAGTTGAACTGTTGCTGGTCTTTTGGCAGATCTCTCCTGTAAAAGAGCTCTGTTATCTCAAACCTGGATAAATGATATTACATTCAATCAAATTCACATAATGATTAATTCAAGATCAAAATTTTGCAACTACAAGTTAACTTTTGCAATCTGACAACATGTAGATCAACATCTCAAACCTAGAGACAGACGGGCAGCAGAAGACCACACCGGGTGCCACTCCTGTCAGAAAACTGAGGCTACAGTTCACACAGGCCCACCAAAATTGGACAACAGAAGACTGGGAAAATGTTGTCTGGTCTGATGAGTCTTGACTTCTGCTGCAACATTCAGATGGTAGGGTCAGAATTTGGCATCAACAACATGAAAGCATGGATCCATCCTGCCTTGTATCAACGGTTCAGGCTGCTGGTGGTGGTGTAATGGTGTGGGGGACGTCATGCTATCATGTCAATATGGACCAAAATATCAGAGGAATGTTTCCAGTACCTTGTTGAATCTATGCCACGAAGGATTAAGGCAGTTCTGAAGGCAAAAGGGGGTCCAACCTGGTACTAGCAAGGTGTACCTAATAAAGTGGCCAGTGCATGTATATGTTGTCTCTCAGCAGTTTAAGAAACTCAAGTGACAACAGACTAGCCACAATTAAAATGTTGTTATTATATAGTTTATATAAGTTTTTCATGATTAAATTTAAGGTGAAGTAAAACGAAAAAGTGATTAAAGGAGTGAAACATTCATAAACAACTGACATCAGAATGTGAGCACGAGTTTTATTCTAAAGTTTTTGTGCTGTTAAAACACTAAGAACTACATTTACCTTTTCACAAACATATCCTCATAGCAGTTATTCTTTACAGCCTCTTACATCTTCATTTTAACACACACACACACACACACACACACACACACACACACACACACACACACACACACACACACACACACACACACACACACACACACACACACACACACACACATACGGGTTTATGTGGTATAGCTGGACCTTTTTCCCAAACAGGCCCGGTGGTGGTTTACATGGACTACCCTTTCCAGAGGTCCTAGACCAATGAGAGATGGATAAAAATGCTGCAAAAAATCTGAAAAAAATTCAGCTCACTTTGGTGTGTAGATACACACAACACAGCATTTTTTACAGCACCCTGACTGTGCTGTGGTTTGTATGGGCCTTCTTTTTGGTGGTTTATGATAACCACAATCAGGCACTATGAGGACTTTAAAGGGACATTTGCATCATATTTGGCGCCATCTAATTTGCATATATACACACCTGGTTTATGAGGACCAAATATACATTAAGGGGACTTTAAAAGGACAATTGCAAAACATTTAAAAATCTCCAAATTAGCATGAGTACACAACCTGACACCAGTCAGCATTAACATAACTTGTCATTTATTTGTAAAACAAATATAGATCAGACATTTAAAGCCTTTTTTTATATAAGTACAAACATTTAAAGAAAAACTGTCTTCCCACTGTCTCTTATAC
>SSNR01000062.1:1787311-1790553 GCA_006937965.1 Callopanchax toddi | reverse complement strand
ATATCACGGGCTCTCGTCATTAACTCTCAGCTTAATGCCATCAGAAGAACTTCCTAAGATGCTACTCCTACCTCATATCTCTGTCTGTTCGTTCAATCTGTTTGCTTAATAAAAGAAGTGTAGTCTAAGTATGCCTACGGTTCATATCTTTCAGGTATAAGGTGCGTAAGTCCTCCCTTTGAATATCAACCGAATCCAGAATCTTAGAAGTATCCCTGCATAACAATTAGATTAGTGAGGGTATCTCAGCATAGCTCAGTGTAAACCCTACCAAACTAAGCCAATCACTTTGCAGAAGTGTGTGTCTATTATAACTATAAAAACAGGTTATAATACGCTACATGTGAGTTCTGAAATGTCACATTATAGCAGCAACTTCAGCATGTGACCCCAATTTCTTTGACACTCTTCTGGGTTCTTGGCTGGAGTTTTTTTTTTCTGCAAAACAAAGAAAAAAGGCATATTAAGTAAGTAAAATTGTTTATATAGTGCCTTTAGCAGATAAAGAAAACATCACAACAACACATCAAAATACTTTAAAATAAAATGTATCATTATACAAATAATAGTATAAGCAAACTTATAAACAAAATCAAATGCCTCTCAATTTCACTGGGACTGCTTAAATACATTTTGCAGTAGTATTTTGAGTAGTGCTGTCATGTGATGTTAAAATTGTGTGATTAATTGATTCAGATTCATTTATTAATGAGCAAACAACAAGTTGGTAGAATTTGTTTCTAGTACAGCAAAACATGCTCAATTGTCTGTAATTAATTAATCTAATTAATCTCATTTTAAATCTAATCTATAAATAGCTGAGGAAAGCCCACATCTTAAGGTATTTTCATTTAAATTCATTAAATGATTGTGTCAGACCAATAGTTTGAAATATAACAACAAAAAGTGTCTTTATGAAGTCAATTTAGATCTGAGTTGTTCATTTTAATTTACACTTCCTGTTGTGGGGCTTAGCTAAAGAGGACTCAAAAAGGTCACGGATGCTCAGTGACACTGGTGTCATAACACCGTCAGTGTGTTACATTGCAGAACCCAGTGTGGAGTACATGATCTCTTCCTGAAAGTGCAGGGCTCTAAGGAGTGCCACAGGGCTGCTCAGTGACACACAAACGCTGCCAGCAGCCCAGCCCACACACACCGCTGTAACAGAAGTCCACATGCAGAAATAGTAAAGATATTAAAAATGTGATTAACACAATTTTTAAAAATAAAGCAATAATTATGGCTGTAGTTAATCACAATTAACATGTTAATTTGACACCTCTAATTTTGAAATCCTCCACAAAGTCAAAAGAAACAAATACTCAGACTCAAACTTCCACAATCAAGGAGCCAAACCCTGAAAGGCCTTGTTCCCCTTAGTTTTGAGTCTAGTCTGAGGAACAGCCAGCAAGTTTTCAGATAGAAGTCAAAAGTTGCATGAGGCAGTGTGTGAAAATGGAAGCTTCAGAGCTCTATATGTTAGTACGAGCACTTTGAAAAAGATTCTAAATTCTATAGGGATCCATAATGAAGAGTGTAAAATCAGGGTGATGTGAGTTAACCTGCTGGGGGACTTCAATGCTCATGTGGGCAATGACAGCATGACCTGGAGGGGCATGAATGGGAGGAATCGCACGGCCAGTCTGAGATTGAGTAGTGTTCTGTTATTGGACTTCTGTACAAGTCGCAGTTTGGCCATAACGAACACCATGTTCAAACATAAGGATGTCCATTGGAGGAGGAGAACTGTCAATTGATTACCACCTAGTGGTGAGCTGGATCAGATAGCAGGGAAAGATGCCGCACAGACCTGATAGATCCAAACATGTAGTGAAAGTATGCTGAGAACGCCTGGCAGAAAATCCCATGCCTGACAAAATCTCAGGCATGGGAGGAGTTTGGTGAGGCCATAAAGAAAGACTATCGGTCAGCTCCAAAAAGGTTCTGGCAAGCCATTAAGCGCCTCAGGGGAGGAAAGCAGCAACTTGCTCACACTGTTTACAGTGGGGACCAGGAGCTGTTGACGTCAACTGGGGCTATAGTCATGCAGTGGAAGAAATACTTTGAGGAGCTCCTCAATCCCACTGACACGCATTCTTATGAGGAACCAGAATTGGGAGACCTGGGGACGGACTGTCCAATTTCTGGGGCAGAAGTCGCTGAGGTAGTCAAACAACTACTAAGCGATGGAGCCCCGGGGGTGGATGAGATCCGACCTGGGTATCTCAAGGCTGTGGATGTTGTAGGTCTGTCGTGGTTGACACGTCTCTGCAACATTGCGTGGTCATCAGGGGCAGTTCCTGTGACGTGGCAGACCAAGGTGGTGGTCCCCATTTTAGAGAAAGGGGACCAGAGGGTGTGTTCCAACTAGGGGTGCAACGGATCATCATCGATCCGTGGTTCGTACGGATCACCCTCTACTGTTCGGAACGCACGTGGTTCGCGGTTCATGTAGCGCGCGTGCGTTGCTAAATAATCCCCGACGTTCTGTGGTCACACGCTCTGAATCTGCAGATAATTCCCTCTTAGAAAGGCTTTCATTTTGCATCACGTATAGAGGTTAACTCTGTTGGCTTCAGCCGTTTTAGTACACCAGAACGAAGGATCGCTGATCAATATCTGATCCAGTCTCTGCTGCGCGCGCTGCCTCTGATTCCTCCGTCTCTCTCTCCGTCAGCTGGAAGCTTTCTGATAGACAAACTAGATTCACCTATTTCTGTCTAAGATAACGTTATGTTGGGCTTTTATACGAGCTAATAAACGTTAATATAATCGGAGTTCAGTCAGGAGCCACAAAGCAGCGCCTCGTTCTTCACGCCCCTCCGCCCCCCCCCTCCCCAGCTGTGACCGCTAGTCTGACAGAAGCAGGTCTGTGACCCTGAGGTGCGCATATGAGTCTATCTCCCCCATTAATTAGTTTTAATATGATTCAAAACTTTATTGAAGCATCAGATTGACATCTTGAGTTAAATGCAGTTTGTATTTATGAGGATTGAGCATAAAAAAGTTGCTCAGTGTTTTAGAAAATAATGAGAGAACAAAGTTTTTTGTCTTTTCTTTTTCATTATGCTGATCCGAAAATTGATCCGAACCGTGACTCAAAACCGTGAACCGATTCGATCCATGAGTTTTCTGATCCGTTGCACTCCTAGTTCCAACTATAGGGGGATCACACTCCTCAGCCTCCCAAGAAAGGTTTACTCCAGGGTACTGGAGAGGAGGGTCCAGTCGATGGTTGA
>SSNR01000062.1:1774811-1782311 GCA_006937965.1 Callopanchax toddi | reverse complement strand
AACAGATTAAAGTGTTTTCTTCTTTTAGGAGGAAACATGATAAATGTGACTAAATTTAACTGGTTTATGATTTGAGAGGGAAATATTTGCTTTACGATGACGCGTTGTTCACATTCAGCCCGTTTTGTCCTGAAGCCCTTGAATAAAGGGCTGAGTTTCTCCGTGGGGACCCTGAATGCAGCGTCTGGATCCTTCAGACTTTGAGTTTCTAAGTGACCTTGGTGGATCGAGTTGCTCATGAGCACGTGTCTCTGGTCCGTTCTTATTTTTTAAGTTCAGCGTTTCCATAATGATAGCCATTGATGGCCCGTTGCCATGGTGTCTAATGTGGCAGGAAGCAGCAGGAAGTGCCCAAAATCTTGATGATCAGCAAGAAGGACGAGAGAGCATGGAAATCTATGAAATGGAAGAAAGAGAGAGAGAGGATGAAGATGAAAGAATAAAACGAGAAGAGGCTGAAGGGGGTCTAGAGATGAGAGGAAAATTTTCTGGTCTTTGGTCTGATCGGCTGTGTGTGTGTGTGTACTTGTGTAACAGACGTTGTGAGGCCTGAGACTTTTTGAGGACTTATGGGTCCCACATTGTTCAGGGTTCAGATCAGGTTTAAACTAAACCACAGTTGGATTGAAGTTGGGATAAGACTGAGTTTACCTGCTCCCTCCCATGTGGGAGAGTGGGTTTAAACCCCCCATGTGCCTCCTGGGTACCACTAAAAAGGCCTGCCCTCTGCTCCCTCAGGGATGGGTCAAATACAGAGAAAAAACTTATTCCACTACGTTGTACTGAGGTATTTACGCAAGTGGCCACAAATTCCCCTTTCCCTTTGCTGCCCCCTACAGGCAGAGAAAGGTATACACAGGGTTCTCAATTGTTGTCCATCATGACTCCTCCCCTCTAAAAAATAGAATTAATGGGTTTTCACCCCTTACAGCACCACCTTGTGACTGCAATATAAACATTTTTAAGCTTGAGGTTAAAACTTTTCTTTGTTCTAGCAGGGTTCCATCCTTCCTCCCCTCAAAGACAACTTCCACTTCACCACCTCTCCGTCCTCAAAGAGAAGAATGAGAGCTTTACAGAGGAGAAGAAGGAGGAAACTAGAGAAGGAGGAGATCCACAGAAGGAGCAGAAAAAGGAGAACACAAGTTCTGGCTCTCAGTCAGATCCACAGCACAGATGTCTCCAGACAAGCAGACGCCAGTTTCAGAGGAACTGCTCCAGTCTGCTGACTCATTCCAGCCTGGTGATAAACCGGCAGCGGATCTTCAGCCTGGAGCCGTTTCACCAGAGCAGCATCGTCAGCAGTCGACAGAAGAGAGGGAGGGACGAGGACAAGGTTGACGAGGACGGGAGTCCCAGCAAGAAAATCAAACTCACCAATGGTAAGACCTCATGTTCCTCCGTCCTCTGAACCATGTGGTTCTCCATGTGTACTCACTTACACTCGATATGCTTACTGAGGTCACTAGTCAGAACTAGTATCACTGGTATCACTACTGAGTGAGTTTTAAGGACTTTTTCTCACAATGCTAGTTGTTACCATTCACTTACAGTGTTTTACGCTAAGCTAATGCTAAAGGAGTACTGCTGGATCAGGATCACAGCTGGACTGGTTACTAATGGTTTTTGACCCCTGGTCTAACTCTGAGGAATATGGAAACAGACAGAAATCACGTTCTGGTGGAGTGTCCCTTTAAGCCTGGGTCCCACATAAAACACCAGCGCCCGAGCCGTGATTCTGACTAGAAACCATCGTAATCACAGAAAGTAGTCCCCTGAGGTCCGCCACGTCGCGTCCCAGATGTGCTGGTCCGCTCCACAGCGCTAAAGATACGAGACAGCTCCATTTCTGAGCCGAGGCACCACATCGTGGAGGACTTTATGATGCAGAAATGACAACAATAGGCTGAACTGCTACTGGTGCGGTAAAGCCACCAGTACATGGGGGAGGAGCCTTTCATTGAGGAGTATTTATGGAACTGAGCTTTTAGAAACAGACTGTTCCCATAAACAGCTCACTGACTCGTTGTTGAAGAATTAAAAGACTATCCCACAAAGCATGATGGTAGTTTTGGCCAAATACAGACAAAAGATGCACTTCATACTTCCTGTTCTCACTTCCCACTATTGCGTGATTTTGCAAGCTGCGTTCAACAGCGCTCCGCTTCAGGAGAGACTAGAAGACTCGCCAAAGACACGGCGCTACTGCGGAGCGGCGCTACTTCCCCTGTGGGACCAGGCTTTAGTGTCTCTGTCCGCTCTGACTATGCTAAAGCCGGGTAGCTGCGTGTTAGCATCCGGGACGCTACTCTTGAGCCACGTTTCAGAAAAGTGCAACAGACTGCACTCCCTGTATGTTTTGACGTATTTTACTTGTGCGGCCAGTTCTTCAATCTTGTTTGAGAGAGAGTTCAAATTTCCTACGATCATGGAAGGTACTGACGGCTTGTAACGCCATCTCTGTGCTAGCCTCTTGAGCCTGGGTCACACAGGTAGCGCCACGTGTTTGGCAAGTCTTCTGGTCTCACAAGACACGTTCCTAAAGGCTGAGTGTCCTTGAAGGCAGCTTGCAAAATCACGTGATAGTCACAGTATTGTGTGGGAACTGAGAACAGGAAGAGTGAAGCACATTCCTTTAAATGGTAAATGGTGTGTACTTGTACAGCGCTTTCTAAGTCCTAGAACTCCCAAAGAGCTTCACACCACAGAGACACATTCACCCAGTCACACTCTGGTGGTGATCAGCTACGCTGTAGCCTCTGCTGTCCTGGAGCACACTGACAGAGGTGGAGATGCCATGCACCAACACCACCAGGTCCCTCAGACCTCCACCAGGTCCCTCCAACCTCCACCAGGTCCCTCTGACCTCCACCAGGTCCCTCAGACCTCCACCAGGTCCCTCAGACCTCCACCAGGTCCCTCAGACCTCCACCAGGTCCCTCAGACCTCCACCAGGTCCCCCTGACCTCCACCAGGTCCCTCTGGGATGGAACCGGAGACCCTCTGGTTGTCAGACGGTCTACCCACTGAGCTACACGCCACTACGTTCACATTCAGGTTGTGTACGTTACATCTAGTCTGCTCATAAACAAACCTAGTTGACCTTGGCGTTCCACAGGGACGTGTACTGGTTACTCTACCGTTTTATGTGTTCAGTTGATGTATTTTGACTTCCTTTCCGTGCTGATGACTCCCCGCTGGTATAGAACTGATCAGCACTCTGTCGTTTAGCCTTTCGTCTTTAGAACGGTGTTCTAATAGATGTGATGATTGTCTCTGCTGACCGCTCGTCATCCGGTCCTAACAGACTCCACTCTGGAGGACAGGAACAAGCTGAAGGTCTGCATCGAGTTAAACGGCCTCCAACTCAGCAAACCCCGCCTACCCAGACAGTTCAGCCAATGGCTGCCCTCCAGTGAGGAAACGGCAGAGCTGGACAGGAAGTCCATAAGGGATATCCCTCCTCCTATGGGAAGGTCAGAGGTCAACGGGGGCTGGTGTGAATCCAGGATCTTCAGGAGCGATGAGCCCAGAGGTAAAACCTTTAAATGTTTTGTGTTTCGGCGTGGCTGCATGAGGTCTGAACCAGCAGTGAATGTCCTGAGAGTTCCTCATGAGCGTTGGGTCAGCGCTGCCTTCGACGGCCCTCTGTGAGAGGAGGGCGGAGCTTCAGGTCTCGTCTCGCCTCTCACAGGAAACATCAACGTTCTGAGCGACGCTTTTCTTCTGCTGCTTCAGTCCTCTCCTCCTCCTCTTCCCTTTGTGACTGCCAGAACACACACCAGACGATGTGTGTGTTCTGGCGTGTGTTTACGGCGCCGTCGAGGCCTCGTGGCGCGCTAATAGCGTCTAACGTCTCCCAGATGGAGCCGTCACCCTCGTGGTAATGCAGAGGGAGTGTGTCTGGTCTGGTGAAGTCCACAGGTTCTCGTCTGAATCTCAGTCCAGCTCAGACCAGTTAGACCTCATTAGACTCCAAAACAGAAGCTCAGAGTGTTATTATATTAATGCAGCTGTCAGTCATGTGATGTAGAAAACCCACACCTGTAGATTTCAACACGCGGTGAGGGTCTGAGAATGGAGTGTTCTGGGACGGGTTGTTATTTAGTCTGGTCCCATAGTGAAACCGGTCCAGACCATACCGGGTTAGGAGTCCAGTCTGGACACCGCTCTGATGTGTGCGTCAGGGTGATCGGCGTACCAGGACATCCTGCTCTGACAGGGGTTCCCCTGGCTTCAGACGCACGCTGCTATGTGCGCGTTTCATTTTGGCTTACATGCACGATTAGCCCCGCCTCCTACGTGCACGATTAGCTCCGCCTCCTACGTGCACGATTAGCCCCGCCTCCTACAAGTCAGCACGAAATTATTTTACAAAACTCTAAATCTGGTCCTGATGACGTCTGTTGATCGCTGTCAGCTGGGAAATGAAGACAAGTTTAAAAACTGGGAGGGGCCTATTGATCCAGATGATGATGATGTCATACTTGATCAATTAATAATGGCAGCTGTTTACAGTTGTGAGGATTACTGATGTGTGCACAACCTGCTCTGAGTGACTGATAGATTCCTGTTAAGAAGCTACACACACACACACACACACACACACACACACACACACACACACACACACACACACACACACACACACACACACACACACACACACACACACACACACACACACACACACACACACACACACACAGACACACACACACACACAGATACACACACACACATACGGGTTTATGTGGTATAGCTGGACCTTTTTCCCAAACAGGCCCGGTGGTGGTTTACATGGACTACCCTTTCCAGAGGTCCTAGACCAATGAGAGATGGATAAAAATGCTGCAAAAAATCTGAAAAAAATTCAGCTCACTTTAGTGTGTAGATACACACAACACAGCATTTTTTACAGCACCCTGACTGTGTTGTGGTTTGTATGGGCCTTCTTTTTGGTGGTTTATGATAACCACAATCAGGCACTATGAGGACTTTAAAGGGACATTTGCATCATATTTGGCGCCATCTAATTTGCATATATACACACCTGGTTTATGAGGACCAAATATACATTAAGGGGACTTTAAAAGGACAATTGCAAAACATTTAAAAATCTCCAAATTAGCATGAGTACACAACCTGACACCAGTCAGCATTAACAATAACTTGTCATTTATTTGTAAAACAAATATAGATCAGACATTTAAAGCCTTTTTTTATATAAGTACAAACATTTAAAGAAAAACTGTCTTCCCATAATAACAAAATAACTATAATTTTCACAAACTAAGTCAAAATTGTTGAAATGCTTTTCAAAAAAACTTAAAAGTTTGTTGAAAACATAAAAAACCAGAGAAATACCTCTCAAAAAACAAAACACTAATATATTATTATAAATGAGAAAACAATATGACACATAACTATGTCATAATCTATCTTTGCTTCAGGGATTTCCTGTTGGCAGTTATTTCACAGTTTCTCACAAAGTCTCTTGTATTTTGCACTGTTCTTTGACCTAAGACAGGGTTCTTAGCCAACCTACAATGACTGTACTCAATTTTAGAGGCCAGTTTTCCTTGACTTATGTGTGTAATGTCAGCAAATACGTTATATCCTCTGAACTTTGACCTTTGTTGATCATCACTACAATAACCCATCTTTTTCCCAATAACTTGGATTAAAATGACTCTTTTATTATGTTGTAACCTGAATCAACATTCCTTCCAGGATCCGGTCGTGTCGGAAGACCCAGAACACTTTCTTTAGTTAATAATTAAACTTAAAGACTCTTTGATGTTTCATTCTAAAGGACACTACCTTTAATCCACTGTCCAGAAATGTCTTAATATGATTCATTCATTTTCTTCCAGTATTAATGAATGTTGATGTTGCATCAGTATTATTTCATGTTTCTACTTTTGCTAAAAGGTTAAATCATATAATAATTCCTTTAGGGTTAATCTGGGGTCCTTAATGCCGAGAGCCACGTGACTTGGTAAACTCCTTCCTATAGGGCCACGTGTCAAAAAGAAGCCATGTTAGACTTCCAGCCTGGAAGTCCCCCAGTTCTCGTTCAGCCAGCAACGAGACGAGAAGCGACCGTTTCCTCAGCTACACGGTACGCTCAGGTGCCGACTCTCCCTGCGGGTCTCAAACCCCCCGTTTAAAAGTCGATGTCATCTTCCCCGCTCTAAGCTAGACACCATCTGTCTGCTTCGTTTTCGCCTGCCATGGGGAAGAACCTGCGAGCCTCCCCTTCCAGCCGGACATGGGGCTGCTGAACCGACTCTCGGGCTTTTCCGTGCCTTGGGGCGACCTCACCAGCCGCCTCAGGGATCCGAGGACCGTCCTGGGCACCCGACCCACAGACGACCCTCCTGGCCACGCTGAATCGACCCACGGAGCGATCTCAGCAGGTACCAACTCTGATCTGGTAAAACTGAGGCTCTTGATAAGTAAACTCCTGCTAACTTAGTCTCACTCCCCTCATAACTAGTTCGGTAACTCCCTAGATATATCTTATATCACGGGCTCTCGTCATTAACTCTCAGCTTAATGCCATCAGAAGAACTTCCTAAGATGCAACTCCTACCTCATATCTCTGTCTGTTCGTTCAATCTGTTTGCTTAATAAAAGAAGTGTAGTCTAAGTATGCCTACGGTTCATATCTTTCAGGTATAAGGTGTGTAAGTCCTCCCTTTGAATATCAACCGAATCCAGAATCTTAGAAGTATCCCTGCATAACAATTAGATTAGTGAGGGTATCTCAGCATAGCTCAGTGTAAACCCTACCAAACTAAGCCAATCACTTTGCAGAAGTGTGTGTCTATTATAACTATAAAAACAGGTTATAATACGCTACATGTGAGTTCTGAAATGTCACATTATAGCAGCAACTTCAGCATGTGACCCCAATTTCTTTGACACTCTTCTGGGTTCTTGGCTGGAGTTTTTTTTTTTCTGCAAAACAAAGAAAAAAGGCATATTAATTAAGTAAAATTGTTTATATAGTGCCTTTAGCAGATAAAGAAAACATCACAACAACACATCAAAATACTTTAAAATAAAATGTATCATTATACAAATAATAGTATAAGCAAACTTATAAACAAAATCAAATGCCTCTCAATTTCACTGGGACTCTGCTTAAATACATTTTGCAGTAGTATTTTGAGTAGTGCTGTCATGTGATGTTAAAATTGTGTGATTAATTGATTCAGATTCATTTATTAATGAGCAAACAACAAGTTGGTAGAATTTGTTTCTAGTACAGCAAAACATGCTCAATTGTCTGTAATTAATTAATCTAATTAATCTCATTTTAAATCTAATCTATAAATAGCTGAGGAAAGCCCACATCTTAAGGTATTTTCATTTAAATTCAATAAATGATTGTGTCAGACCAATATTTTGAAATATAACAACAAAAAGTGTCTTTATGAAGTCAATTTAGATCTGAGTTGTTCATTTTAATTTACACTTCCTGTTGTGGGG
>SSNR01000062.1:1751702-1764490 GCA_006937965.1 Callopanchax toddi | reverse complement strand
TCTGACCAGGCTTGACAAGACAAGGGAGCTGAAATACACAAGGGGAGGTTATCAGGGAAATGAGAAGCACCTCTGGGGGATTAACAAGGGGAAGCAAAAAATTTAATCAAACATAGACAAAAACCTAACAAGACACACAGGACAGGACATTAGAAACACAGGGGCATGGACCAAGATTAAACTAAAACATCAGACATGATAAATAAATAGCTTACGGCGGTGTTTGTTACGGCTGTTTACATCCCGCCAGGAGCTAATGCTAACACAGCGCTAGCGGAGCTACCTGACAAAATCAGCTCACTCCAGAACAAACACCCGGAGGGGTTCTACGTTGTTGCGGGGGATTTTAACCACATAAATATGACACTCTGCCCAAGTTTTATCGACATGTCCCTATACTATACCGACATGAGAAAATAACATGCTGGTCTGTGTTTACACAAACAAACGAGACGCATATAGAGCTGTTCCCCACCCCCACTTGGCTTCTCCGACCACATCTCCATCATGCTGGTCCCTGTCTACCGTCCCCTGCTGAAGTACAGCACACCAACACAGAGGACCATCACTGTGTGGCCCAGTGATGCTGTTCCTGCATTACAGGACTGCTTTGAATGTACAGACTGGCAGGTCTTCAGGGAGGCAGCTGTCCACGAGGGAGTGGTAGATCTGAAGGACTACACATCCACTGTCCTCAGCTATATTCAGAAATGTGCAGAGGATGTCACCAGCACCAAAACAGTGACTAGTTATCCAAACCAGAAACCCTGCTGAATGCAGAGGTCCGGTCCCTGCTGAAAACCAGAGATGCTGCGTTCAGGTCTGGTGACAGACTGGCACTCAGGGTGGCTTGCATATGCAGATTGATAAAACCGCATATGCCCAGAAGATCCAGGGACACTTCACATCCAATGAACCACAGAGCATGTGGAGGGGCATAAAGTGCATTACAGACTATAAAACCAAGAATGCACAATTCCCCAGTGACCCCTCTCTGCCTGATGCACTTAACTACTTTTATGCTCACTTTGAGGACCCAAACACCACGCAAAGCACCAGACTCACCCCTCCATCAGGAGAAGAGCCCCTCAGAGTGACCCCAGCAGAGGTGAGGAGGTCCCTACAGAGGATAAATCCCCATAAAGCTGCCGGTCCTGACAACATACCCGGGTGTGTGCTGAGAGGCTGCGCCCACCAGCTCACTGAAGTGCTGACAGACATCTTCAACACCTCCCTCCAACAGGCGGTGGTCCCTACCTGCCTGAAGACCGCCACAATCACCTCAATCCCGAAAACATCCACAGTAACAAGCCTGAATGACTACAGACCGGTGGCCCTCACCCCCATAGTCATAAAGTGCTTCGAGAAACTGGTCANGGACTCCCTACTTGGGATGCTCCTCTCTATACCTGGACCCAAATAATCAGAAAAAAATGAGGTGCAGCATAGTTACCTTAACTCCTAGATATTGCATGATGGACTTGGCTATTGAACAAATGGATTACCTCCGTGAGGGTTGGACTCCTCCAGGACTGCCCGTTTGTCACAGGTTCTGTTCATAAATCTTTATGGACAGAATTTCTAGGTGCAGCCATGGTATGGAGGGTGTCGAGCTTGGTGGCAGGAGGATTTCATCTCTGCTTTTTACAAATGACATGGTCTTCCTAGCTTCATCAAGCTATAATCTTCAGCTGTTACTGAGGATGCTCTCAGCTGAGTGTGGTTGAGATGAGGATCAGTGCCTCCAAATCTGAGATCGATGGTTCTTAACCAGTAAAGGAAGTGTAACAGCCGCAATTGTGTAGTGTCTCTTTAAGACAGTCTAAGTTTCATGTTGTGTGATCTCACAAGTGTGCACCCTGCTATCACAAGCTTTTGGGAGAAATGCGGTCAGTACGCTACTGGATGCACAAACTGAGAGGACTCATTATTTTATTTTGTTCAACTCTTGTGACTACGGGTTGCATGAACTCTGCTCATTTCATGTATGACTAAACAGCAGCCGTTCAACCGGGCCTTGTAAGGTTGGTGAAGAAGAGTGTTTATTAAAAGACCAGTGTGGAATTCCCCAGTACTAACGTGGTCGTGAGTTTTTGACTGTCTCACAAGTTTTTCTGTTCCTCCTCTCCACCTTTTATACAACTCACGTTTGCCAATTGGGGAAGTCCTACCTCAAGCAAAGGAGTTTCAGTATCTTGGGGTCTTGTTCACGAGGGAGAAAGAGATAAACAGGTGGATTAGGGCAGCATCAGCAGAGTTGGAAATGCTGAACTGTTTTGGTGATAAGGCTCTCGCCATGCCTTGCCTTCCTCCGCTTATCCGGGTCCATGTCACGGGAGCAGCATCCCAGGTAGGGCATCCCAGGCCATCCTCTCCCCAGCCAAGTCTACCAGCTGGACGGCCAGGTGTTCCCTGGCCAACCTGAAGATGTACTTGCTCCAGCTTGTTCTGGGTCGAACCGGGGGGCTCCTGCCAGCAGGACATGCCCAAAACACCTCCCGAGGGAGGCATCCAGGAGGCATCCTAACCAGAGACCCGAAAGAACAAGATCGCAAATACAAGCAGCCGAAATAAGTTTCCTGCACAGGGTGGCTGTGCTCAGCCTTAGAGATAGGGTAAGGAGCTCAGACATTTGGGAGGGACTCGGAGTAGAGCCGCTGCTACTTCACATCAAAAGGAGCCAGTTGAGGTGATTTGGGCATCTGGTGATAAGACTCTCACATTACCAATCCTCACCTATTATTATGAGCTTTGGGTAATGACCAAAAGGACAAGAACTTGAATGCTAACAGCCAAAATTTGTTTTCTATGCAGAATGGCCAGATTTAGCCTTAGAGACAGGGTGAAGAGTTTGGACATCCGGGAGGGACTCTGAGTAGAACTGCTGCTTTTCCACATAGAAAGCAGCCAGCTGATGATGTTTATTTTGAGACATTATAAAGAGACTGTGTTTGTGTTATGAACTTGAAATCCAAACAGAGAAGTGAATGCTGACAAATAGATGGATTGTCTGCAAAATTTATAAAAGATGTAACACAATATTTGATTTCTTTATGAAAGGTGAAAAAGACATTTATGTTTGTGCTTGAGTCCTGAAATTTACTTCTAAATTATCCCCCTACTTAATTCGCTAGCATCTGAGCTCACATTTATTCGATGTCAAACAAAAATTTATAAGCTCACAAGAGTAAAACAGATGGGTAAAAACATTTCATTACGGAGGTCCTCATATACCCTGTGGTCCTCCTAAACCACAATGTGGTAATAGACCACCAAACACACACACACACAGACTAAGATGGCTTATTACATGAAAACCATCATATGAGACTGTCCTGACAAACCACTGTCCATATAAATCACATTACACTAATACACACAAACATATACACACACACCCAAATTTAACAGGGTGGTTAACTAACATCTTACCAGAAGTAACCTAAATAATCTGAATGTTAAATATAAACTACCTCTACATTCCTGTGGAGTGGATCGAGGACTGGATCAGTCTGGTCCAGGCTGTTTGCTGCCATCTGACTCTGGCTTGTCTCAGTGGTCATCTGCATCAGATAATGAATAGAAGTTAGAGATATACAGAATCCAAATCATTCATGAAGAAATGCAACATTTGGTTAGGACACCTTGGTCAACAAATGCCAAAAAGCATAAGAAGAGAATGTTGTTTTTAAACCAACTACATATTCTGGAATAGATTAAAAGGAAATCCATTGTTCTGTAATGGGTAATAAACTGGTGGGCAAGAACCCAATGTGCAGGTGGAGGCAGGAGCAGGAGGTGGAAGGTGATCTAAAAAAAGGGGCTTTATTAGCAATAAACAGGACTAGAACCAGGTTACCTAAACTTACAAGGACAAGATCTGTGGTATCTCTCTGGCATGGACAGCGTGGTGACAATAGGTGAACAACAGACAATCTGACCAGGCTTGACAAGACAAGGGAGCTGAAATACACAAGGGGAGGTTATCAGGGAAATGAGAAGCATCTCTGGGGGATTAACAAGGGGAAGCAGAAAATTTAATCAAACATAGACACAAACCTATCAAGACACACAGGACAGGACATTAGAAACACAGGGGCATGGACCAAGATTAAACTAAAACATCAGACATGATAAATAAATAGCTTACGGCGGTGTTTGTTACGGCTGTTTACATCCCGCCAGGAGCTAATGCTAACACAGCGCTAGCGGAGCTACCTGACAAAATCAGCTCACTCCAGAACAAACACCCGGAGGGGTTCTACGTTGTTGCGGGGGATTTTAACCACATAAATATGACACTCTGCCCAAGTTTTATCGACATGTCCCTATACTATACCGACATGAGAAAATAACATGCTGGTCTGTGTTTACACAAACAAACGAGACGCATATAGAGCTGTTCCCCACCCCCACTTGGCTTCTCCGACCACATCTCCATCATGCTGGTCCCTGTCTACCGTCCCCTGCTGAAGTACAGCACACCAACACAGAGGACCATCACTGTGTGGCCCAGTGATGCTGTTCCTGCATTACAGGACTGCTTTGAATGTACAGACTGGCAGGTCTTCAGGGAGGCAGCTGTCCACGAGGGAGTGGTAGATCTGAAGGACTACACATCCACTGTCCTCAGCTATATTCAGAAATGTGCAGAGGATGTCACCAGCACCAAAACAGTGACTAGTTATCCAAACCAGAAACCCTGCTGAATGCAGAGGTCCGGTCCCTGCTGAAAACCAGAGATGCTGCGTTCAGGTCTGGTGACAGACTGGCACTCAGGGTGGCTTGCATATGCAGATTGATAAAACCGCATATGCCCAGAAGATCCAGGGACACTTCACATCCAATGAACCACAGAGCATGTGGAGGGGCATAAAGTGCATTACAGACTATAAAACCAAGAATGCACAATTCCCCAGTGACCCCTCTCTGCCTGATGCACTTAACCACTTTTATGCTCACTTTGAGGACCCAAACACCACGCAAAGCACCAGACTCACCCCTCCATCAGGAGAAGAGCCCCTCAGAGTGACCCCAGCAGAGGTGAGGAGGTCCCTACAGAGGATAAATCCCCATAAAGCTGCCGGTCCTGACAACATACCCGGGTGTGTGCTGAGAGGCTGCGCCCACCAGCTCACTGAAGTGCTGACAGACATCTTCAACACCTCCCTCCAACAGGCGGTGGTCCCTACCTGCCTGAAGACCGCCACAATCACCTCAATCCCGAAAACATCCACAGTAACAAGCCTGAATGACTACAGACCGGTGGCCCTCACCCCCATAGTCATAAAGTGCTTCGAGAAACTGGTCATGGCCCACATAAAAGACTGTATCGATGACACCGTGGACCCACATCAATATGCATACAGGAAGAACCGTCCACAGAAGATGTCCTATCCTCTGTGGTCCACACAGCCCTCACCCACCTAGAGAACAGAGACTCCTACATCCGCCTGCTCTATGTGGACTTCACATCTGCCTCCAACACCATCAGACCACAGACCCTGAAACAGAATCTATCCACACTTGGACTGAGCTCAACCCTCTGCAACTGGGTCCTGGACTTCCTAACAGACAGCCTGCAGTGTGTGAGAATCCACAACGTCCTCTCCTCCCCCATCATCCTCAGCACTGGCTTCCCCTAGGGCTGTGTGCTGAGCCCCCTCCTGTTCACCTTGCTCACCCACGACTGCTCAGCCAAACATCCGAGCTGCCTGATCGTGAAGTTTTCAGATAATACAGCTGTGGTAGGACGCATCAACAACAACAACGAGTCTGACTACAGGAGGGAGGTGGAACATCTGGAGGGCTGATGTAGAGGAAACAACCTCTGCATCAATGTGAAGAAGATCAAGGAGATGATCATGGACTTTAGAAAGAGCAGACACCCTCCTCTGACCCCCTGCACATCGGAGGGACAGCGTTGGAAGTGGTCTCCAGCTTCAGGTATCTGGGTGTCCACATATCAAACGACCTTACCTGGAGCTGCCACACTTCCAGCCTGATTAAGAAGGCACATCAGCGCCTCTGTCTCCTCAGGAGGCTGAGACATGCTGGACTGAGGCGCCCAGTCCTGACATCTGACATGTGCATGGTGGAGAGTGTCCTGTGCTCCTGCATCAACAACTGGCATGGCAGCTGCTCTGCAGCAGAGAAGAAGTCTCTGCAGAGGGTTGTGAAAGCAGCACAGAGGACTGTGGGATGCAGCCTTCCCACCACCATGAACATCTACTCCTCCAGATGTAGGAAAAAGGCCTCCTGCATTATGAGAGACCACACTCACCCTGCACACACGCTGTTTGTCCCTCTTCCTTCAGGCAGGAGGCTGCAGAGCATAAAGAGCAGGACCACCAGACTGAGGAACAGCTTTTTCCTTTATGCTGTGAGACTGGTAAACTCTGGACTGCTGTAGCAGCACCCCCTTCCCCACCATAACCCCCATTTCTATTATAGACAGCATCATTATCACCATCATCATCATCCACAATTTATACAACTCAACAACCTCTTTAACTAGCAGCAGTCACTTTAAACAGCACACATCACCTTGTACATATTAAACTGTATTGCTGCTGTTGTTTTGTTGTAACTGGCTACTTTCTTGTTTTTATTAACATTTTACTACTATTTTTGTTTTTATTACTATTCTTGTTTGTTTACAATTCTACTGTCTGGGCTGTAACCAGAACCAGGGAAACAAATTTCATTCCATCTCATGCTTGTAATGTGCTGAAATGACAAAAAAAAAAAAAAAAAATCCTTGATTCCTTGAATAAAACTTAATATTAAACATACATTAAGGACAAGGTCACAAAATGGTGAACATAAAACAGAGAACTGAACTGGAAAAACACAAAAAGCAGAAACCTAGGTCAAACTAAAACTACTAGACATGGATCATAACAGTAAATATGTACCTGTTCAATGATGCAGGGTGATGAAGCGATATTTGCTACATCTGGGCATTTGTAGATCAGCACTTCCAACAGATCCTGCAGAAATATGAAACAGTTTTTCAAAATGAGATGTTTATTTGGAGACACAATAAAGAAATTGGATGGTGTTTTGTGAGCTCACAATCCAGAGAAATAATGCAGACAAAAAAGTTCTGTCTTCAAAACTTTAGAAAATAATTAAAACAATATTTTCATAAATTGATAAATGACTACAAATTTAATTTTTTAGCTTTAGTACTGAATAGTACTTCAAAATGATCAAAATTTAATTTACTATAAACAATTTTTAAAAACCTCTTCCTCGTATATACTTATTGTCATCTGAGCTCACATTTATTCAATGTCAAACAAAAATTTATGAGCTCACAAGAGTAAAACAGATGGGTAAAAACATTTCATTACGGAGGTCCTCCTAAACCACAATGTGGTAATAGACCACCAAACACACACAGATACACACACAGACTAAGAAGGCTTATTACATGAAAACCATCACATCAGATGGTCCTGACAAACCACTGTCCATATAAATCACATTACACTAATACACACAAACACAGTCCACGTATACCCTGTGGTCCTCCTAAACCACAATGTGGTAATAGACCACCAAACACACACAGATACACACACAGACTAAGAAGGCTTATTACATGAAAACCATCACATCAGATGGTCCTGACAAACCACTGTCCATATAAATCACATTACACTAATACACACAAACACAGTCCACGTATACCCTNATGTGCAGGTGGAGGCAGGAGCAGGAGGTGGAAGGTGATCTAAAAAAAGGGGCTTTATTAGCAATAAACAGGACTAGGACCAGGTTACCTAAACTTACAAGGACAAGATCTGTGGTATCTCTGGAATGGACAGAGTGGTGACAATAGGTGAACAACAGACAATCTGACCAGGCTTGACAAGACAAGGGAGCTGAAATACACAAGGGGAGGTTATCAGGGAAATGAGAAGCATCTCTGGGGGATTAACAAGGGGAAGCAGAAAATTTAATCAAACATAGACACAAACCTATCAAGACACACAGGACAGGACATTAGAAACACAGGGGCATGGACCAAGATTAAACTAAAACATCAGACATGATAAATAAATAGCTTACGGCGGTGTTTGTTACGGCTGTTTACATCCCGCCAGGAGCTAATGCTAACACAGCGCTAGCGGAGCTACCTGACAAAATCAGCTCACTCCAGAACAAACACCCGGAGGGGTTCTACGTTGTTGCGGGGGATTTTAACCACATAAATATGACACTCTGCCCAAGTTTTATCGACATGTCCCTATACTATACCGACATGAGAAAATAACATGCTGGTCTGTGTTTACACAAACAAACGAGACGCATATAGAGCTGTTCCCCACCCCCACTTGGCTTCTCCGACCACATCTCCATCATGCTGGTCCCTGTCTACCGTCCCCTGCTGAAGTACAGCACACCAACACAGAGGACCATCACTGTGTGGCCCAGTGATGCTGTTCCTGCATTACAGGACTGCTTTGAATGTACAGACTGGCAGGTCTTCAGGGAGGCAGCTGTCCACGAGGGAGTGGTAGATCTGAAGGACTACACATCCACTGTCCTCAGCTATATTCAGAAATGTGCAGAGGATGTCACCAGCACCAAAACAGTGACTAGTTATCCAAACCAGAAACCCTGCTGAATGCAGAGGTCCGGTCCCTGCTGAAAACCAGAGATGCTGCGTTCAGGTCTGGTGACAGACTGGCACTCAGGGTGGCTTGCATATGCAGATTGATAAAACCGCATATGCCCAGAAGATCCAGGGACACTTCACATCCAATGAACCACAGAGCATGTGGAGGGGCATAAAGTGCATTACAGACTATAAAACCAAGAATGCACAATTCCCCAGTGACCCCTCTCTGCCTGATGCACTTAACTACTTTTATGCTCACTTTGAGGACCCAAACACCACGCAAAGCACCAGACTCACCCCTCCATCAGGAGAAGAGCCCCTCAGAGTGACCCCAGCAGAGGTGAGGAGGTCCCTACAGAGGATAAATCCCCATAAAGCTGCCGGTCCTGACAACATACCCGGGTGTGTGCTGAGAGGCTGCGCCCACCAGCTCACTGAAGTGCTGACAGACATCTTCAACACCTCCCTCCAACAGGCGGTGGTCCCTACCTGCCTGAAGACCGCCACAATCACCTCAATCCCGAAAACATCCACAGTAACAAGCCTGAATGACTACAGACCGGTGGCCCTCACCCCCATAGTCATAAAGTGCTTCGAGAAACTGGTCATGGCCCACATAAAAGACTGTATCGATGACACCGTGGACCCACATCAATATGCATACAGGAAGAACCGTCCACAGAAGATGTCCTATCCTCTGTGGTCCACACAGCCCTCACCCACCTAGAGAACAGAGACTCCTACATCCGCCTGCTCTATGTGGACTTCACATCTGCCTCCAACACCATCAGACCACAGACCCTGATACAGAATCTATCCACACATGGACTGAGCTCAACCCTCTGCAACTGGGTCCTGGACTTCCTAACAGACAGCCTGCAGTGTGTGAGAATCCACAACGTCCTCTCCTCCTCTATCATCCTCAGCACTGGCTCCCCCTAGGGCTGTGTGCTGAGCCCCCTCCTGTTCACCTTGCTCACCCACGACTGCTCAGCCAAACATCCGAGCTGCCTGATCGTGAAGTTTTCAGATGATACAGCTGTGGTAGGACGCATCAACAACAACAACGAGTCTGACTACAGGAGGGAGGTGGAACATCTGGAGGGCTGATGTAGAGGAAACAACCTCTGCATCAATGTGAAGAAGATCAAGGAGATGATCATGGACTTTAGAAAGAGCAGACACCCTCCTCTGACCCCCTGCACATCGGAGGGACAGCGTTGGAAGTGGTCTCCAGCTTCAGGTATCTGGGTGTCCACATATCAAACGACCTTACCTGGAGCTGCCACACTTCCAGCCTGATTAAGAAGGCACATCAGCGCCTCTGTCTCCTCAGGAGGCTGAGACATGCTGGACTGAGGAGCCCAGTCCTGACATCTGACATGTGCATGGTGGAGAGTGTCCTGTGCTCCTGCATCAACAACTGGCATGGCAGCTGCTCTGCAACAGAGAAGAAGTCTCTGCAGAGGGTTGTGAAAGCAGCACAGAGGACTGTGGGATGCAGCCTACCCACCACCATGAACATCTACTCCTCCAGATGTAGGAAAAAGGCCTCCTGCATTATGAGAGACCACACTCACCCTGCACACACGCTGTTTGTCCCTCTTCCTTCAGGCAGGAGGCTGCAGAGCATAAAGAGCAGGACCACCAGACTGAGGAACAGCTTTTTCCTTTATGCTGTGAGACTGGTAAACTCTGGAGGACTGCTGTAGCAGCACCCCCTTCCCCACCATAACCCCCATTTCTATTATAGACAGCATCATTACCACCATCATCATCATCCACAATTTATACAACTCAACAACCTCTTTAACTAGCAGCAGTCACTTTAAACAGCACACATCACCTTGTGCATATTAAACTGTATTGCTGCTGTTGTTTTGTTGTAACTGACTACTTTCTTGTTTTTATTAACATTTTACTACTATTCTTGTTTTTATTACTATTCTTGTTTGTTTACAATTCTACTGTCTGGGCTGTAACCAGAACCAGGGAAACAAATTTCATTCCATCTCATGCTTGTAATGTGCTGAAATGACAAAAAAAAAAATCCTTGATTCCTTGAATAAAACTTAATATTAAACATACATTAAGGACAAGGTCACAAAATGGTGAACATAAAAAAGAGAACTGAACTGGAAAAACACAAAAAGCAGAAACCTAGGTCAAACTAAAACTACTAGACATGGATCATAACAGTAAAGATGTACCTGTTCAATGATGCAGGGTGATGAAGCGATATTTGCTACATCTGGGCATTTGTAGATCAGCACTTCCAACAGATCCTGCAGAAATATGAAACAGTTTTTCAAAATGAGATGTTTATTTGGAGACACAATAAAGAAATTGGATGGTGTTTTGTGAGCTCACAATCCAGAGAAATAATGCAGACAAAAAAAGGTCTGTCTTCAAAACTTTAGAAAATAATTAAAACAATATTTTCATAAATTGATAAATGACTACAAATTTAATTTTTTAGCTTTAGTACTGAATAGTACTTCAAAATGATCAAAATTTAATTTACTATAAACAATTTTTAAAAACCTCTTCCTCGTATATACTTATTGTCATCTGAGCTCACATTTATTCAATGTCAAACAAAAATTTATGAGCTCACAAGAGTAAAACAGATGGGTAAAAACATTTCATTACGGAGGTCCTCCTAAACCACAATGTGGTAATAGACCACCAAACACACACAGATACACACACAGACTAAGAAGGCTTATTACATGAAAACATCACATCAGATGGTCCTGACAAACCACTGTCCATATAAATCACATTACACTAATACACACAAACACAGTCCACGTATATTCTGTGGTCCTCCTAAACCACAATGTGGTAATAGACCACTAAACACACACAGATACACACACAGACTAAGAAGGCTTATTACATGAAAACCATCACATCAGACGGTCCTGACAAACCACTGTCCATATAAATCACATTACACTAATACACACAAACACAGTCCACGTATATTCTGTGGTCCTCCTAAACCACAATGTGGTAATAGACCACCAAACACACACACAGACTAAGAAGGCTTATTACATGAAAACCATCACATCAGACGGTCCTGACAAACCACTGTCCATATAAATCACATTACACTAATACACACAAACATATACACACACACCCAAATTTAACAGGGTGGTTAACTAACATCTTACCAGAAGTAACCTAAATAATCTGAATGTTAATTTAAACTACCTCTACATTCCAGTGGAGTGGATCAAGGACTGGATCAGTCTGGTCCAGGCTGTTTGCTGCCATCTGACTCTGGCTTGTCTCAGTGGTCATCTGCATCAGATAATGAATAGAAGTTAGAGATATACAAAACTCAAACCATTCATAAAGAAATGCAACATTTGGTTAGTAAACATTGCTCAATAAAATCCAACTAACATTAGGACACACAATTTGTGCTAACAATTTTTAGAAGTCAACATGTCACAGATGTGCACATCTTGTTTTAACCTTGGCTTCTTGACACATTTTCAGAATGTGCAGATGTCATTGGTGTACATGCCACATCAAAATCTTGCTCAGCTGAAGACATTATACTACATGTCTGCAGATTTAATTTATATCACAATTTTTTAGAATATAGTTTTAAAAAATGGCACCGTCAGTCACAGATAGGAAGAATCATTTAACTACAATGTGGCACAGTAACTATTAAACCTTTCAGGTCTAAGGTATTTTGATGTAAAAATACTAAAGGCTTGTACCAATAGAGCATTTGTGATAACAATATATCATTTATCCAACAGCAAACTACATGCCAAGTTTTTAAATTCAATAATAGAGGCCACTAAGAATAATGTTCATTCTGTTTTTGCTCAATCCAAAAACAATTATCGCCAAATACATCTAATTTATTATATATGTCACAGAATTATAGCTCAAACCATCTTTACAGTATCTTTTTATGCATAGCTAATGAAAATATTCAAAACTAATCTAACCATTTGGTACCGTAGTGAAGTATTTTCAATCAAAACATTACAAAAACACTAATGTTATGCTGTTTAAACTTCATATTTCACAATTCATTTAGGCTCATCGGAAGTCTGACACCTTCTTCCTAATCTTACAAAAACATGCAACAAAAACATAAAAATAAAATTTAATAAAAAAA
>SSNR01000062.1:1734454-1749454 GCA_006937965.1 Callopanchax toddi | reverse complement strand
AAACCACCAGTGACTGTTCTGAACTGAATAATTAAACTGAAGAAATAACACGGCCTGTTTGAAGGTTGAAGCTGGTGATGTGTGTCTGATCTCAAAGACGTGATAAACAAACGGTAAAGGTCGTTAAAATATAGTACTATAGTACTAAAAAAGTACTATAGGCATTTAGAGTTACATTTAATCTCACTGACAGATCAGTGGCCAGAACTTATCAGTTAAAAATAAAAGAAAAACCTTTGGAATAGATTTCCTTTAAAAGTGTATATATATATATACTTATACACACACAAGCCCACTCTATGGTGGGGTTAACATATAGCGCCTTAAGAAATCCAATTAAATGTGTGAGAGCACTAGCAGCAGCCTAATTAGCAAAGCGAGCCTCACAGCAGCGACTAAGAATAGGTTCTGGTTCTGATCCACAACGTGGATCTCTGAGTGGAGATGACAGGTCCTGATGGAGGAAAACCTCTGACCTTTAATCATTTAGGTTTATGAAAGGTTTGGAAAATCTGGATTTTTTTTTTTAGATGATTGTTGTTTTAAGGTCTGCTCCCATTGGCTGGTTTTGCTCATAAAATCAACTAAAAACCATTTGATTTCCTGTAGGTTCATTGCTAAATGAAATGCTAGCGTTTTGTTTGTTTCAAGCTGAAGTAATACATTTGGACCTGTTTATCTGAGGCTGTATTAACAGCCCCCCCCCCACTCAGCCAGCGTTCTGTGTGACTGTTCCGACTGGGATGAATCACTCTCAGTGGAGGCCTGTGGCAGGACGGTGGTGTGGAAGGGGCAAGGCAGTTCATGTCAGCGTGACAGGAAGCGTCCCTTCAGCTCACGTCTCATTGAACTCACTCCCAGCTTTAGCCTTTTCAACCAAATAAAATGATAAAAATCACAATTACATTAAATTAAAAGAAACAAACTCCTAATTTGATTTTTACAACACACAAAGCAAGAAAGAAAGTAAAGAAATGACCAAAGAATTGACTATAATGTTATTTGTCATTTCGAGCGTATCGTGGTACGGCTGCATGCTGATGTCAGCAGTTTGCTCCCAGCACAGTTGTAGTTAAGTAGAAGCTTACAGAGCCCCCTTGAGAGGTTTTAGAGTCTTAATCTTGTTATGTTTATGCAAGAACATGAAAGTCTGACAGCATTTCAATATTTTGCCACGACTGCCTTAATGCAGTGTCAGAGATTAGGAGGGAGACTGGGCAGGACAAGATGTCCGTGCACCACAGGCAGGAGCAAGAAGAAGAAATGAGTTTCAGATGAGGAGAATTAAAAGCAAGGCGAGACGGTAATTTAGCATTTAGCAATTTCATTTAGCATAAAGCGAGTGGTGACAGTTTTCCAAATATCACAATATATTGTATTGCTTGTAGTATCACGATATGTCGCAATATCAATGCCTCTTCATCATCGTGATACATGTCAGATTCTTGCCAATACACACCCCTACTGCAGATTTGATCAGGAGCCTCTGTTGGGATTTAGTGGATCCCAAAGGAAAATGGCCTCCAGGTGCTTGGAGCACAGTTAGTAGGACATCCTCTACTACGTGTGACATGATCCTTTTATTCTCTTTATTTCTTGTCCTTAAACATGAAGATTCACAGCAAAGCGCGCCTGATTGTTTTGAGGACCTTTCAACTCAGACCTCAGATTTCATAACCGGCAATGACATTTCACCTCCAGTTCAGCAGGATGAACTGAAGCGTGACGCCGATTTGAAAGAGTTCACCATAATCGACGCTGACAGTTGTGGGATGGCGATGCGTTGGGTGTTGTTTCCCTTTCAAAAGGATGTTTGGTGCCGCGAGCGCCTCGCTACATCGGATCGTTGCTAATGCCCGGCTCCCTCGGGCGTCGCGGTGAGT
Source organism: Callopanchax toddi (assembly GCA_006937965.1). Classification (NCBI taxonomy): domain Eukaryota; kingdom Metazoa; phylum Chordata; class Actinopteri; order Cyprinodontiformes; family Nothobranchiidae; genus Callopanchax; species Callopanchax toddi. The sequence goes on along the minus strand of SSNR01000062.1, from coordinate 1,747,571 downwards.
CAAGTTTCCTGTCGCAATGCATTCGCTGCAACGCAGACGTGCTCCGGGGAGTCTATGACTGATCCTTCTGCTCTGTTGTTGTTGTTGTGTGCTCGTATGACTGTACGTCTTAGAGAGAGCATGCATAATGGATTTAACCCTGCAAAACTACAAAATATCCACACAAAAAGGCTTGATGACATCTCATGCTTTAACACGGATAATTGGTGAACAGACCCTTTAAATGCATGACTTGTATTGTTCAGCAGTAACAGGATGACTTACACTAAACTGCTGTGTGCTAATAGCTCATTGCTGCTGTACTGTACAGACTGTGTGATGTCTTTTATCTAAATGTTTTTTTAATCCTAAATACACTGAAAGTGGAAGGATGAGGTTTGTGTTTAAACCTTTATCCTGTCTGTCTGTTTGCAGAATTTCTCATGAACCAATTAGATGGATTTTTGTGAATTTAATGTACATTTACATCTGACCACCTTTTGGAGTCAACCCAATAGCACTTTCTACAGATGACATCACGATATAATGGCTCCCAGGAAAACGGTGTGGACAAACAACATTTCCTGCATTTGACACAAGACGTGAGTCAGCTTTATTCTCAAAGAAAGCATTGAATTTGTTCTAATTACGGTAAGTTCGAGCTTGGATAAATGGTAATGGAGGAGGTGGTTTTGATGGAGAAGGACGAACCTGGATACCTCCTGCCTGAACTGAAGAGATGGCTCGAAAACCACGGACAGAATAGAATGTGAATTTACGAGAAGCAGTTGAAAAAGTCCATGCGTGCATTGCTTTGAAGATAAAAGTTAATCAAGGAGTGGTACGAACTGAAAAGGTGTGAATTAGCACCCAAACAACAGCTATCAGGGCTATCGGAGCTACTGCTGTACCAGACAATGGCTGGGCGACGTTCTGGTCTGTGGACATGAATTATGGCTCCGTTCACCGTTCTATTTGATTGAGTCCATTGCTCACTTTGGACACAAATCTAACAGCGGCAGTGGTGACGGAGGTTCCGACAACAAAAACGGATATAGAGTCACCATAAAGCCGCTCAGAAAGGGGAAAGCTGATGGTGAGGGCGTTTGTTGATGACATACAGGACAACAGAAACGATGCTAATGACTTTTTGTGAGCACAAACCCCAGCAGCAGCGCTTTGTGCTCCTCTTTTCATTATTATTTCAGAGAGTAATAGCTAATATGCCACTTGTAGTCGATCACCACATCCTATAGTAGGGTTAGGGTGCAGTACTTGTCTGCCAAGAAATCCCATGATGCTCTGTGGCGTGACGTCACGTCAAAATCTATTTTAAGCAACTGGGGAAAGCGCTATCCACGATGCTAAGTAATCCTAAAAACACAAAAATGGCTACAACTCTGTTAGTTTTACAGATATTGAGCTACAATGTGGTGTCGTGGTAGCTGAGAGGACAAACCTCTCAGTAGGTGTACATCTGTACCTGAACAGCTTTTCAGGTTAACACAATTCAAGATGGCTGCCATATTCAACATTAATAAACATCAGAATTGCAAAAATCTTTATTAAGCTACAAATCCAAGACTTAATCCCCAATTCCAATTTCTAATGAGCTGCATTGAAACTGGTCTTAAATTAAGTGAAGTGATTTATAATGTTCATTTTTAATCGATTAAAACAACTTTGACTCCATCCTGTCTCAACATAAGATGGTGATAAGCATTTCTTAATGGAATGCTGAGCCTTAGTCAGTTTCATGTTTGTAAGTAATGATGCTATGCAAGACAAAATATTAGCAACATTTCTGCTGTCATGGAGGTGTTTACTGTGATGCATGTGCCTTAATATTTTAATTTAATGGGCCGGTGACGGCTCCAGTGATAAGGCTCCCTCTTCACTAATCCCTAACCTCTACTTTCATTACAGAAGGTTTACATCTCGGGTTGAGGGGAACCTCCTTCAACTACTAGATGTGATCCTCAGCTGAGGTCAGCACCACTCCATCCCCAAAGTAAGTAGCGTTAGCAAAACACCACTTTCTCTGCCTGAGCCTTTTAACAGTTTGTCAGAGTCTGACCTTTTCTCCCCAAGCTCCTCCTACAGCTGAGTTTTTGCTTCTGCAGCTACCAGAGCTATGATCAGCTTGGCCTGACAAAACCAATAAAACCGGACAGCAAATCTCAGTCTAACCACTGTTCAGAATAAAGCTAAACGAAGCTAGCGTGCTGCATTTCCAGAGCCAGAGTCTATGCAATCAAGATATAGAGCTGACAGATGTGCTTACTCATGTTGTTTATGAGCATCCAATAACCAACTATATTAGAAGAAATAATACGTGAACAGCACCAGCAGTATATCATTACTGTCAGGATAAAGCCGTGTATTACCATTTCCCATCATTTTCATGTTTTTACTAAAATCAGCTCTTTAGGTCAACTTTGACACCTAATGGTGAGTTTGGGCAACTTCTAAAAAAGTGTCAAAAAGCATGGGCATAGATGGAGGTGACGTGTCTCCGCCAATACCCAGCAATCACTGAAAATGTCCCCACCAATATTTTGATCCAAGGGTGCAGACTAGGCGCTGCATCCCCACCAATACGTGCAGCCCAGCGGACCAGGTGCTAGAGTCTGCAGACGGACCTGTGTCCAGGGTAAGGAGGTCTACATGTCTGGATCGACCCACACAGAGCCTCTCACACCACCTGCCCTGGATCTGGATCTGGATCTGGACATTTTCCTGGTGATGTAACTTTAGGCCGGTCTGGACCGGGACCAAGACGGATCACTTTAATTTGAACTTCCTGTTTCAGTGCACACTCGGACTCCGATGTTTTACGGCTGTAAAACCCCTCGCTACACACTCTATACACTGTTCTCAGACAAGCATTAACATTTTCACACTCTTTTTAAAGAATAACCCCCATGATAAGCCAAACCTGCACAAATGATGCGACGTTCTCCGTCTATAAAGCTAGTTTTGGAATGCTATGGATCAGATTGTTACAGTGTTTAGGATAACTGGGATCCAACATCATTCCATCTTTATTTTTTTATTCGTCTTAAATGACTTCATTAAGTCATTTGAGAACTGAAGGTAAAATGTGCAAACAACCAGAGGATGAGGCGGCCTCAACGTGTGTCTGTGTGTGTATGTGAGTTGCTTCTTGTGTATCTACGCCCACTTGCACACACGTGCTTCCATCTAATTACAGTGTAAGAGAGTTGAAACCTTTACAATGCCCCCTCAACTGTAAATTATCATAATCATGTTTTTTCTGAGTAGTCTGACTCCATTCTGCCCTCTCTTTCATCGCCTCGCCCGTTCCCGTCGCTCCTCTTCCTGTCTTGGTCCGCCAGCAGCAGCGAGGTAATTGCAGTCTGCATACACAATCGCACAAACACGCAAAGTGAAGGTCTTGCATGAGGAAATAGAGCACATTCAATATTTATAGGGTCTCTCTGAGAGGTTATTCTTCCCTGAAATGTTCATATCTTTTCTGAGGTAGAACCCTAAATATACATTTCTATCCAGCCTTGGGTAAGAACTGTGCTTCACAAATGTAGAATGTGTCGTCAGCTCAGCTGCTACTGACCATCTGATATACATCTGTCTGTCTGAATACAGGACGTTGCTAAAATGCAGCGCCTGCAGGAGCTCTGCAGCATTCTGAACATGCAGCGGCTAATTACAAACACAATGCACGCTTATACATACCATCAGTAAAGTATTGATTTATTTAGGGAAAAAATGCATTTTGGACATGGAATTCAAAAGAATTTAAATCATTTTTCACAGTAATTCTTGGAGCACAGAGCTCTGCAAGCTGCTCCTTAATGAACAGCCTCATGTTCTTTCCAAAGGACAAGAGGTCTGCAGCTATAATGGCCTGTCAGTTGGTGTCCATAGCGTGATGATGTCCATGCAGAGCATGACAGGCCAGGCAGTGTGGGCTCATGGTGCACAGCCTTCTGGGAAGGTTAGGTCTCCAGGCAGCGGGGGAGAGGTAAAGGTTAGTTCTGATGCTACGGGGCGCGTGAGGGGTCAAAACAGAAAGATTTCATCAGCTCGTGGCATGAGGAAGAACTGAGCTGAACCAAAATAAAGTCTTATTAAAGGAACTGATGTACAGACAGAGGTTTGAATTCACAGAATGATTGTGTGTTGCATGCACGTCCATCTTAGGGCTTAAATCCACCCAAATTTAAATGTGTCTGACTCTCAAAGACCTGCACTGGTTGTGTAACCCTTAACCTATTAATATATAATAAATGAGTGACAGGCAGTCAGTAGTCTCACTAGTTCTGAGGAATGTGCTCAAATCTGGACCAGAAATCAGAAGAACTCTAGTGTCGGTAGGAGAGCGAGGGTTGGACACCAATAAGACAACAATGATGAAGCTTGTTTGTCTTATTATTAATTAATAAACAACAATAATAAACAATTTGAACAACAAGAAGAAAACAATAAACAATATAACAATCAAATAAGCCGGCATTCATAAAATAAAATAACCCAAAATAAACCAGAGTCCTTTATCGTTGGGCCCTTTAATCCACTCTGGGTCTGAGTGAACTGAATGTATCAGAGCTCTTTTCTACCACTTCATTCAGGTCTCGCCACCTAGCTCGGGCTAGGAACCTCTCCCAAAGGTTCGGGGTGATCCTTCGATGGAATCCAACTGGAACGACTCCGTCTCTCAGTCTGTCGACGCTCAGTTCTGTATCCTGGAAATGAAAACCTGACCTAACGACGGTCAGAAAAATCCACATTCAGTACAACCGTATAGTTTCACATCATCACCAGTCAGCATCATACTCATCTTCATATCAGCTGGTTCAAATATTCACTTTCATATAAACCATCTTATTCTATTCAAGTTTCATTTAGTTGTACAACAAATATATATTCTCTGTTTATAGGATGAAACTATAAATGCATCTTAAACAGCTGTTCCAGTGCATCTGAGTAACAAGGCACTTCAACTTATCACTAATAAATTCAATAGTGACTTATCACAACAACATTCAACATTCATGACATTTTATACACTAACATGAAGCAGAATACACAGTCATTTAAAGTTATTGAGCATTAATGTGCTATCATCTCCTGTCTGCAGTGGTTACAGAGCAAAAGAGCACTAAAAAAGGACTTCACATCACTGAAACAATGCATACAAAACACTACTTCATCTGTTTCTCACAGTTTGTACAAACAACATCACAAAGGAAACACAAAACGTTACAAAAAACAGCAACATTCAAGATAATAGGATAGCTACCTTAAAATGAGCAACATTAGCACCATTTCAGGGTAATGAAGCTGTGTTGATAATAATTCTCCCTTTTTCAGCTCTACTGAGCTTTAACTTTCAAGTATTCAGTTCTTTAGAGACTCGACAGTTGTTTCCACCGTGGAGACTACGGCTGCAATGGACTGGCGACCTGTCCAGGGTGTCCCCCGCCTCTCGCCCCTTGACCGCTGGAGATAGGCACCAGCTGCCTCGCGACCCTCTGTGGAGGATTAAGCGGCTACAGAAAATGGATGGATGGATGGAGACTAAGTTTATTGAGCTTTCTCACCATTGAAACATTTGTTTGGTTTCTCTCACATAGCCACATGTAGCCTGGAATGCATCACGCATCAATACAGACTCTACAAAAGCACAAACATGACGATATGACCACCGTCAGATATCGGATACTTTAAACAATCATTTAATGTTGCTAAGGTTAGATACTTCAGTGTCTTACCCCACGGACGGTTACAGATTGTAAAGTTTCCATAACAAGCTGCTATCATGCATTCGCATCGTTTCTTTCAGATAACAAAATGGCTGGAGTGATGTGGTTCCAATCACGTGGGGTTATTAGAACTCCGTGATTGGTCGGATTTCTCCTAAGGAATCATGGGAAGCCTCTGTGATTGATCAATTTCTCCTGAAGAATTATGGGAAATGTAGTAAATCCATGTTTCAGCGGAAACTCCTAAACTAATCAGTTTTCTCTTTCTTTTCTGTCATGATGTTGTTTTTCTTTTCAAGTCTTTACTTTATTAAGATGGGATTCTTTATTTCTAGCAGGTTTTATTAATGTTTAATGTAGAGAAGCTGGTATATGAATCTCAGGAAAAGAAATATGAAAAAGGAGCCATCTGATGAGCTGTTGCTTTCAGAAAAAGAGGGCAGGCGTGTCAGGAACAGTTTTTGTTTTTTCCAGTGAAGACTTCTGAAGCTTTACATCAACAAATAATTTAAATAGAAATTGGTTACATCTTGTTGCTGTTTCATATTTATATTAAAAACAAAAAACGTTATGAATATGGAAAATATATTTACGCATTAATGAATTAAGTGAAAATTAGGAGGTGCATGCTGATCGACAAACCAACAAATGTTTTCTATTGATTTAGAAAACCAATTCTGAATGAAGAGCATCTGTTCTTCATCTGGTAAAACAGAGAGAATCTTTATTTCTCACTTTTTTCCTGCTGTTTGTGACAGATCTTCAGATCATGCTGGAACAACAGATACAGAACTCTACAAGAGTGCAAATCACTTCAACCTCATGAAATACATGAACTTGTTTCTGCAGCAAAAACAATAAATAAAGAGGTGAATCTAAAGCAGGGCAGGAGCTCAGTGCAGGTACAAATGTGACAGGTTTCCTTCAGTCTCTTTATGATTATCTGCAAAAACAAAACAAAACAACCATATATATCAGTATTGCAAGTTTCAAAGCTAAATGAGTAGAAAGCAGCAGGTTTGTTGCTAACAGACGCTCATGTTGAATTACCAGCAACATCATCATGAATGGCTCCGACAAAAACAGTCTGACCATGTCGTTTTAGTTTATTGTCCTCACTGAACTCTTTTCCTTTATTCTCTCATTCAGTAGGAAAACAAACCCATTAGAGATGATTTCTTTGATTTTTGAGCTTCTTTCATCTGAATACATTTGAACACAGCAAGGTCACAACAGGACATTTCAGCCAATAACGTGATGATGATAACTGTGATATGCAGACTCAGGACTGCAGGAGTAAGACAATAAACTGACTGCAGTCTAAAGGTCTCCTCCATTCATACACGACCCTCACATGAGTTGTAGAGAAGAAGCCTAACCTGGCATGGAAAAGATCTCAGAGGATTGTGATTAAAAGTTAATTATAGTCTTAATATTCCTGGCCATAAATACTGTCTGTCATGTCAGACATGAGGACAGAAACGTTTCTAAATGTGACCTTTATTCCTTCTAGAAACACATGTAAATGAACATAAACCACACCATAGCTGCATGGAGGATGTAGCATATTTAAAAAAAAGTTTAAATAAATGAGTTGTATAAAGTGAGCAAAGGCATACATTTAAAACTGAAATATCCTAAATGAATGGGAAATAAGTAAATTGCTTATTCTCTAAACTAGTTTCATTTTTTAACTTCAGGCGACTAAAAGTGCGCTGCTTAGAAAGAGTGTGCAAACGGATCTGTGAGTGATCCATTTCATCACCAGGTAAATAATCCACCAAATCCCACTTTAAATCATCCAAACCATTTCATGAACATCAAGATGTGAAGCAAAAGAAAAAAGGTGAGACTGTCATGTTAGCTAGCTGGAAAGGCCTTTTAGGAAACTTGATGAAAATGTTCCTGCTTCAGCATTTCTGCCTAGCTTTGGGTGGGATCACATTTTACAATTGAGTCTCAAAAAATGTTTTTATATGTAGACCTTCATAGATCTTTTCATTCTGGAAATTCCACATAAAAGTCCATTAATCACAGTCCAGACTTTTCATCTACACAGAAACCAGATCCTCTAAATCTTCAAACTGTTCTGCAACTTCTTTGACTTTTTGCACCATCTTGCCTAAATGGTTGTATGTAATGACTGTAAGTTTGATCCCATGCAAAGATAAGTGTAGTTATTAAATATTTAGAACATCCATATGAAGCGAGACCATTTTCATAACGGTGCATTATGGGGGTTTTGAAGTACAGCTTTGTTATTTCTCACACAGCAGACTGCACCTCCATGAACTCCCTGATTTTTAGTGCTGAATTGTTCCGTCACCAATCCACAACCCACCATTTGAACTTTGCAACACCTGTGATTTACTTCAAATAATCACAAGTTTTCTCTTTAGCTTCTATGCCAGGCTCAGCAGTTTTCTTCCCACAGGGCCTAGAGAGCCCTTCAGGTCTCTACATGATGACTGTGCACATTTCAGTAGCAGAAAGAACAACATATCCCATGTGCCAACATGGCACGGTTCACTTGTTGCAGATCATTTTCAAATAGTTGGAATCCCTGTCATCTTTTCCAGCAGGAGATTCTGTTCTTCAGAAAGCCTCACTGGCATGATTATGTGCTTTGCTAATGACCTCTCTGTGCACGGACAGCTCTGTCAAGAAGGGCTGCTGCTGCGTACACAGACACAAGGATTGGAACAAAGCTCTGGTTGTGTGAACGCCTGATCACTTGGGGCATGGTGCTCATACGCCCTGGTTTGTGTCCAGTCGCCCTGCTGGAGCTAACGGCTCCGAGGCTCCGGCACAACTTAGAGAAGATATAACCCCACCTGCAACAACACGAGCACCTTCAGCCCTGATCGGCGTCTGATGGGTAAAACAATCACTTATGATCAAGTCTTCAAGTGCACACAAACACACAGTTTCATGCTGAATCACACTACAGACACACCAACACACACTCCAGGGATTGTGTGACCAAATGTTATTTGCTGTGATAAGAGCAGCTGCCTCTGGCTAAACATACAAACAGAGACAGAGTTCAGAAGGTCTGATGATTTACAGATTTACACCAAAATGACACGTTTTATGTATTAATGTTAGTTTAATAGTTACAGGGTGGAGATGATTTATTGAATTATTAGATTAATTGTATTTTTAAAAGTTCTAGTGGAAAAATACTAGAATTAAGGCTTTTATGAACTACGTGACCTCACACTGCTCAGTGAGCATGTGTTTCTCAGAGACACAAACAGCACCAAGACAACAATTTTATTCCAAAAATCTGTTGCTCCTGTGATTAAAACTAGATATCCTGCAGTCAGAGAGCTTTACAGTGAGACCAACGGTTTCCTTTAAGAAATAAAAGCCAAGGCGGAGCATCAGGCTGATTCAGTGTTAGAGAATTATTTACACAAGTGAGACAGAAAGTTTGGGGTTATGAAAGGACAAGCTGTTGCACTCAGACAGACCAAAAACAGAGTTTTCAGGTAATAATCTCCCTGGTGTTTTTGTATGTGAATTGGTCTTTTTGTTTATGAAAATATCTCAGAAACCACCATTCTTCATTTCCAGAAAGTCCTTATGGGAAGTAAATCTACATCAAATTAACTTTTGAAGTCAACTTGATTCAAGATGGCCGTCAAAGTGACAACCCAACGTCAGGAAACACAAAAATGGTTCAAACAAGTTTTTATTTTTCAATTCTCAGGTTTTTTTTCTCAGACATAAAATAATGTATTTCTTGTTATAATATAATTACAGGGCTATAACTCAGGCAGGTTTACAGGTTTGAGCTCAGGGTTTTTGTGACTGAGAGTCATCCCTGGAAAATGCATCAAGATGGCCGCCACAGCTAATCAACATTAGCAAACATAAAAATGGTAATAAGTCACACAAACTGACAGATATTGAGCTGCAGGTGCCAGTAGATTAGCTAGATGAGATTCATTTCAACATTTGACCAAAACGACTTGAATTCCATTATATTGAGCGATATATTTCTTCTTCTTCCGGCTCTTGCCAGGGCAGCAGCTCTTTCTCTTTGCTCCTCCTGTGTCTGCTTTTTGTCTTGTAAACCATCTGAGAACCCTTCTCACTCCTCCCAAGCTTTGGGTTTTTACACTACATTCAACATGGATCTTGTTCATGGGCTTTCAGCGCAGTTGACTCAATCTACACCACCTTTAGGACGGAGAGTGGGACTCCGGCGTGCCCGACATCGACGCATGCTGCTGGGTCCGTGATGAACGCTTGGAACAAGTGGGACGTCGTCTGCCTCGCGCTGCTCTCAGTGGAGGACGCGGAGGATCTGTACATTTTTGGATTCATGATGATCAGTTTCTTGTTGATTGGAGCTGGCAACAATATTGTTCATCGTACTCAAAGGAAAAAGTTTGAGGAGCTGGCAGAGTTGACTGGAAAACTCTCTGCCCTCCTGGAAAGTCAAGCTGGAGCTATGAACTCCGTCACCTCTGCACTGAATGAACTGGCACGCGGACAAGGAGCGGGTGATGAACTCATTAAGGGGTTAAAGGCACCATGGAGCGAATGGTGAGAGTGTAAGGTCATTCAGAGCCATGATTCAGAACTTTGAAATACAGAAGGACTTTGTGCAAACGGACTAAGGTAGCGAGCAAAACAGCCTTGGACTTCGCTGCCTGGAGACATAACAATCTGATTAAATGCTCTTGGACTCCCACAACAAGCTGCAGAGGAATGCGAAGGCGGCTCTGCTGCCCCCTACTGGGACAGCTGAGAACTGTCGGTTTTTTATCTTCCTCTCTTCACCCTCTTAATAAAACATGTTTCTCTCTCTTATGCACATGTCATCTGCAAGGCAGGCGCCTTACGGCAGCCCGGCTTCACTATGTAACCAAGTCAAGTTCCTGACTGACAGGACGCTGTCTGTCTGGCAATAAAAAGAATTCTGATTCTGATCATTTCTACAAGGAATGCTATACCGTAATGATCAGGGTTAAAGCTGTAGCTTTAAGTGGATTTGCCCTGATTCCAGCTATAAATACAGATATTAGTCACTGTTATCTGTTTTCTTCTAGCAGCACTGATGCAACAATCAGGGTTGAGCCAGTGAAAACCGCCGTCCCTCCGAGCGAATCAAGATGCTGCTAGCGCTGAGATCAGTGCGGAGCTTCACCATTTGAAATGCAGCCAAATCCTCTAGAAATCTGACACAGAAACACATGAAAGCACAAGCCTTGTATAGCGGGCCGCATTCATTTCTCCTCGCCTTGTCACTTTCTATTGATTCCATGCTATCTGTAATCCTCTCTCTCACACACACACACACACACACACACACACACACACACACACACACACACACACCTACACACACACACACACACACACAATCAGCTGAAACAAAAGTTGCAGGCAGCACACACACACACGCTCACGTTTGAACAAATACGTCCAAAAATACATTGACTATTCACCATATGCCATTTATATTTAAGCACAATGAATAAAACATCTGGCGGAATCTTGAAGGCACCACTCGACATTAAAGATGCAGAGGATTCTATCCAGCAGCTTTTTAATGAGCCTGATTGGTTCGAGGAGCCATGTGAGTGAGTGCTCATTAGAGTCATCTTATTAGGGATGTCTAAGCTCCATTTCATTATTTATTTGTATTCGAGGCAGAATGAGCGTCTCTGTCGCGGTATCGTCAGCAGCAGCGCTGGGACCCCACTGCGATCATCAGCGCTGCTTAGAACGCAAATACATGACAATTATTTTCATGACATGGTGGAGACAGAGGTATAATTGAAGCAGCTGTTCTTTCTTATTTTAAGATAAACAATCACCAAGCCGTATTAGAAAAACTGAATAATGGATGCAGGATGATTACAAAGTTTCCTTAAAGAAGTTTAAAATGTGGATTAAAACAAACAATTCTTTTTAGATCATAAAAACATCCGGGTCCAGCTGCGGTGGAGCAGGATGGAGGAGGACATCAGTTCGATGTTTAATCACCACTGAGCCATATGGCCGGACCAGTAGCTGCACGCCATCACAGCTGCTGAACTGCTCACTTGTCAGCAGAGACACGGAGGCCGGTCCGATCTAAATGAGCCGCAGCCTGAGCCCCGCCCACCACTGTGAGAAGAGAAGAGAAGACAAGAGAAGAGAAGAGAAGAGACCGTTCTGTTAGGAAACAGCTTGAAGCTCCTGTTAAAGTTAAAGCATAAATACTTAGAAGGTGAAACGTTGTGATTTGGAAACAAATGGATTGTGAGGAAATCTTCTTTTTGTTATGTTTAGTGCAGGTTTATATTTGACAGGGACTAAAATATGCTCTACCAGATTCATGACTTTACATCAGATGAATTTCAAAGTAATGTTTGTTTAGAATATCTATAAAGTGTCATTATTGTTTTCTTCCCATCAAAGAATGGGTCATGGAAGTACCAGGTCCCAGACCTCTCTCTCTAATGACGTCTCCTTGCAGTGAGACATGTCTGGAAAACGTCCCGAGGGAAACGACAAGGAGCGAGGCCGGATGTAGGCGTGGGCAATGGGGGGGGGCATTGCCCCTCCAAATTCCATGACTGCCCCCCAAACGCGACTGCATGCAGAAATAACAAATTTCAAAAATATTTCAGTGAAAAATGGTCAGAGTGAGCGCTCTCTTCCGTTTGTCCTCATTCAAAGTAGCTACTGATGAATGACACAGAAAGAAAGAGAAACAACAAACACAAAAAACACAACAAAAAAGACAAAAAGAACAAAAAACACTAAAAGAACAAAAAACACAAAAAGAACAAAAAACACAAAAAAGAAAACAAAAAAAGACAAAAAGAACAAAAAACAAAACAAAAAAGACAAAAAGAACAAAAAACACAAAAAGAACAAAAAACACAAAAAAGAATAAAAACACAAAAAGAACAAAAAACAAAACAATAAAGACAAAAAGAACAAAAAAAACAAAAAGAACAAAAAACACACAAAAAAATAAAAACACAAAAAAGAACAAAAAACAAAACAAAAAAGACAAAAAGAACAAAAAAGAACAAAAAACACAAAAAGAACAAAAAACACAAAAAAGAATAAAAACACAAAAAGAACAAAAAACAAAACAAAAAAGACAAAAAGAACAAAAAACACAAAAAAGAATAAAAACACAAAAAGAACAAAAAACAAAACAAAAAACACAAAAAGAACAAAAAACACAAAAAAGAATAAAAACAAAAAAAGAACAAAAAACAAAACAAAAAAGACAAAAAGAACAAAAAAGAACAAAAAACACAAAAATAACAAAAAACAAAAAGAACAAAAAACACAAAAAGAACAAAAAACACAAAAAAGAACACAAAAAAGAACAAAAAACAATACAAAAAAGACAAAAAGAACAAAAAACACAA
>SSNR01000062.1:1696075-1722984 GCA_006937965.1 Callopanchax toddi | reverse complement strand
GACTTAGTTAAGTACAGTTACACATCAGAGAAACACACACACACACACACACACACACACACACACACACACACACACACACACAAAAAGGCAAGTGATGCATTCCATCCCACGAGCCTCTTATGAAAAGACACTTTTCACTAATCGAATACGGCACATGATCCACTCAGGCTAGTCTCCCTCACACAACGCTAACAGACTCAACAGGCTAAAGGAAACCAAACAGAAGGCTGTCAGCGCTGCACCTGTTTAGACATTGAGTGCAAATGAAGCCGTCCTTCTCTAAAGAAGAGCTGCTTTACGAATCTCTTCTCCGTTCTGATCGTCGGTTATGTCTGTGTTTGTGTGACAGCCGATCTGAAGTGATTCACGCGTGGTAAGGGTTAGTGACGCCATGCTTTCACATCCTTCGTCACAGCCCAATAAAACATCCCGCTTACTGCCCCTTCCCTCCCAGGACATTACCTGCCTCACAGGAAGAGAGTCATTTCAGTCAGTGTGAATCATTCTGAATCATCTGGATCTCATTGCACTGTTGTCTCTTCCTGTACAGAGAAGGGAGATGTATTTTTAAAGACGCCACATTCTCTGATTGCATGGAAGTGATGGTGATTACTCATCAAGGAGCTGTTTTACTTTGACTGGAATAAGGAGCAGTTAGAACACTTTCACCTTTTGAGAGTGATCTCTTATTTGAAAAGTCAGCAAACAGTTGAGCCAGGCTTTTCAAATTCAAAAAGAACAAAAACATTAACATTCCACTTATTTTTATGGCTTTCTATCAAAGGCCTAGTATGTTGTAATTTAATATATCTGGATTTAATTTGATGTCATCTTTTAGGGGTCTTTTATTTAGTTTTTTTAAAATATATTTTTGTATTTATTTGATTTTCATGCAACATTTTAGTTATAAGTTTGAGGGACATGATAATGATTTTTGCTATATGAACAATAAACTCAGCCGGACAGTTCTGTCAGTCAATCATTCTCCCTCTCATTAGAGCCGGTTGGTGTTGCCTTGCCTACAGTTGGAACGCCTGATGTCACCTTTACACTTCTGGAATGTTGTGAGCTAAGAATGTAGGGCAACACTGGTTCAAGGTTCTGACTGTGGAACCTGGATGACAGGATCCAAAGCTGTGGTTCTATACCGATCTTCTGCATGCTGAGGTTACACAGTGGCTATCGGACAAAAGGCCCAAACGGCAGTATCCTGTGGAAAAGTACAATCATCCAAGTAACTCAAAACACGAGAATATTTTCTGGGGTAACACCTACAATTCTAGCTGTGTTGCTCATTCTTATCCTGACAAGTTGTGCCTCATTCTAAAGGCGACTATCAGGCTTTCATGATTTGCAACACAAGTTGGTGTCTTTCAAAGGGATAAATGACTAAAATCACATTTTCAAACCTTTTTTGAGGAGTTTAATTTGCTTGTCCTGGTATAATTGATTAACTTGACAAAAACATATTGGTTTATTCAACAAGTAATTTTAAAGTAGTTGACCAATTGACCAACAGAAATGTAAAATTCTAAAAAATATGATTATAATTTTAGGAACAATTGTTAGATACATTTATTTTCAAAGTGTCAGTTTGACATGGAACCAACAAAAACAAATCACTTACCAAACCTAAACTAAAAACATTTCTATTAAATCAACCAACCATGTGTCTTTATTGGCTTTTCTGAGTGTTTTCTGATCAAAGTACCAGGATTGAAACACAGATTATGTCTTCTATCAGTATTCAGAGGTGGTGAAAGTAAACTCAGGCCCGTCTGTAACAAAATGATTAAACATTAATAGAACAATAGATGGCTTTCTCACATCCTGTGGCTCTGAGACAAACAAGAGGGATGGCGCTACAAAAAGGACCATCCATCTCCAGCAAGCCTCACTCCAGGGGTTTACCACGACGTGGGCTGACTTTCCCTTCCTGTTCTTGTTCCCTTCTTTGATGCTGTTTCCAGACATAAATCAGGTCCATGTTTTGACTTTTATTCAGATGGATATGTTGCTTCGCTTGGAGCTTTAAGAGCAACAGTTTTGTATACTTGTAATACTTGTATAAGCTGCATCTCTAATTCGCCAACAATAAGTACAACAAGTACATTTTAGTAGCTATCCCTGAAGCACCGAGGCTAATTAACACAACAGTGTAGTTTAAATTACCAATTAGTGCTTTGGAATATATAACCAACACCAGAGGATTATTTATCTCACGCTGAACAAATGTTTTTGGGCTTTTATCTACGACAATTATTGTTATTCTATAATGACATTTGCATACAAGGATGTTGACTCTTTTTCACTTTTAATGACTTTTTTGGTGACAGCTTAAAAGTAAACAATGAGTTAACCCAACATTTAAAGTGCTCTAGTTGATAAATAAACTCTGAGCAGAAGAGCAGGTGAACATCTATCACCTGAATGTCTTTTTCCTGAAAAAACACATCAGTGGGTTAAATATGGTTATAAAAATAGAAATATGAGAAATCTATGAAAGTGGTAATGAGCTGTTTTCTGTATATTTTGTGAGATAGATGAAGATGAACCGTATTCTCAAGGTTTGATATTAAACTTATTCTAGGTGTCTGTTTCTGTAAACCTGTAACGGCAGTTGAGACCATGATGGGTCAAACGCACCAAGTCGCTTCTATCTGATTGGATGCTCCAAAAGCAAAATACAAAAGCAGTTACATCATGTCCTCAGATTTGGTGAAAAGTCACACGTATTAGCTCAGAAACTTGAAATCCAACAGAAAGAAGATGGACAGGATGGTAAATATTCTAGAAACACAACACCACAGGGAGCTGAACACAGACTCTAACAGATGTGACCTCTGACCCTGAAGGCATCCCATATTTATTTTTATAAAACTAGGAAATAAGAGAAAGGTGATGTTTAAAAAATACAAAAAGAAGAAAAAGATTCTGTTGCATATTTCCCGCTCAACTTGCATTTTTTCACAAGAATAAACAGCAACTTTTTTTTAAAGTTCAAACTAATATTTATATGTTTATAAACCCAAATCTTGCCTACAAATAAAACAAAATCCTCATATGCTAATAATTTAATAATACTTCATCCTATTGGACCAGTGAAAGCAGGAAAGTGTAAAAATGAGTTTAAAAAATGTCATGGCCACAAATTAAACATTCACATTTCAAGGGTTTGATGTCTCTGTTATACATGAGTAGAAAACTTTAAAACGTGAGAAAAGTCTTGTTGTTTCCACACAAAGAAATAAAAGAGAACCGGGTGTTGGCTGTTAGCAAGAACCACTGCAGACCTGTGTGTTTTCACCATTCGGTGGCGTCCAGACGGTGAGGAAAGTACAATGAGCATGTATGACATCTGTACATCTGTACATGCCATTAATAATCTATTGTTCAGACTCAGACAACCAGCCACAGGGCAAAATATCAGCAATAACAATTTCAGTCAGTTTGGGCATATACAAAGAGAATCCGACACGGCATGCCGACACCTGCTTACAATGACCACTGTGTACCAAACAGCTACACACACAATTATGAGGCATAAAGTGCAAGTGGACATGCCCGTCACAAGTCGGTTAATTAAGTTATCAATTATAGACAACGATAGCGTCGGGTTCCAGAAACGAGCAGACACATTGGCAGTAATTCAAAGTGTCCTTTCTCCACTGTGCCTCGTTCAGTTTAATGCTAGAGAAAGGATCTGGAATGTACCGTGGTACTCATATTAAATCATAACGAAAACCTACTTACATTCACTGTAGTCATAATTAGAGCTATGGTTTTAGGTTTTTCCTTATGCTTTTGGTCTATGTTGTTTACATTTAATATAATTGCATCTATATTTGTGTACAAGTAAGCTACTTTAGAAAAGTATCACTCTCTATTCTTGTTCAAAATGTGGCCACGAATCAGATCAGGCTAAACTTTAAATTGTCATTTTTCCTTTTGTTCCTTTGTTGGTGTATTATTCATGTTCTTTCTCTGGCGATACAGAAACTCAGCCTCAACAAGGGATAGGAGACACTGGTACAAGTGCACATCAGTCGACTGGAGTCAATTATAGTTGGAAACTGATCTCACTCGTGTCATTTTCGTCCTTTAAGACGCTGCAAATGCATGTAGAATCCAACACGCAATGGGAAACACCTTGGATCAAACAAGCTCCAAGCTTGAGATGAAAACATGGCACTGATATAAAAAAAACGTCTCAAAGTATCGCAAAACATGATCACATTAAAGAGTACTAAATATCAAAGTTGGCATTTGTTCCCTGTTTAATAAATGAAATGCACAAACACGATAAAAAAAGAAAAAAGTGCTACCATGAAGTGTCAAATGAAACACTGTGATGACTCTCCGATCCC
The DNA here is from genome assembly GCA_006937965.1 of Callopanchax toddi. Lineage (NCBI taxonomy): Eukaryota > Metazoa > Chordata > Actinopteri > Cyprinodontiformes > Nothobranchiidae > Callopanchax > Callopanchax toddi. The sequence continues at coordinate 1,718,614 of SSNR01000062.1, read as the reverse complement.
AGGCACAGTTTCAGAGTTCTTGCTTTAAGTACAATATTCTATACACCTAGCATGCCAAAAAAAGAAGGAAAAATCCCCAAAGGCAAAATTTGACCTACATTTCCCATATACTTCAAATAATTTCTCTAGCCCATGGGCTGATCAAGAGATGAAGTACCAAAACTATTTTTTTCCACACTGCTCAGCTCTGGTCCCCAGTCACAGCTTCTGCTGAGCAGATACACCCTTCCAATAGTCAAGGATGTCATGTAGGTCCTCGCCTTTAGCGAACTGCACCTTCTTTCGAAGAGCGTTTCCAGCCGTCACATAACAGGACTCATCACGAGGGCCTTTTCGGTATGGGCGAAAACGCTCCCAGATTCGCAGTGAGCTTTCTGAGGAGTACTCTGGACTAGAGGAGTATCCAGAGTAGCTGGAGTGGTGGCGGGCAGGGGAAAGCTGGGAATAGGAAGCTGCATCCCTGCGGGAGCGCGTCAGAGGTTTTAGAAATGAAACTCTTTGGGCTGGGGAGCCCTGGTGGGACCCTTGGTAGTATAGAGCTGGGACAGAGTGGCGGTGCTCCGAGCAGTGGTAGTCCTGCTGCACCTCCAGCTGCTGCTGCTGTATTTGCTGCTGTTGATGGTAGTGATGTGACTTCTGGCTGTCCAGATGTTGAGCACCAACACCACCACTGTCGCAGCCACCACCACCCCCTCCACCACAGCTCCCACTCCCCACTAAAGGCAGCCTCTCCAGAGGCTCCCCACAACCCACAGGACTGGCTCGGTCTGGGAACTGTGACTGTTGCTGATTGCATCCATCTGGACTTCTTGGTTCTGGAACGTCCAGGCTGTACACCCTAGCTGCTCCCCGGTCCCTGTCTCGACCCATGGAGCTACAGGATGTGGTGCTGCTCTGCTTCTTGACAGCATTCGCCATCACAACAGCTGCATCTGCACTCATTTGCCGCTGAATGGGGCGTGTAGCAGTGGCTGGAGGTGGGTGCCTGTAGGGCGGACTCACCACAAAGCCACCACCACTGATCCCTGGGCGCTCAGACAGAGGGGCATTCAGTGCAGGGAGTGGTGGAGGAGGGGGTATTTTGTTGGGAGCCATAGCCTGACAAGCGTCTGTCATCCCTGGGGAGAGGGAGATTAGACCGCGGGTAAGAGAGGATGTGCTGGTGGGTGGTGGGGAGGTGGGGTTAGAGGAAGCTGTGGGGTTGTTTGAAACACCCGAAGCAGCAACTGCTGCTGCATCCAGCTTCAATGCATCAATGCAGTTGTTAATGATCTGGTTAACTTTATCCACCTCCATGGCAATAGTGGAGATCTCTGAGGCAGAGCCACGTCCATCATCATCAGAGTCTTCACCAAGATCGGTTCCATCATCGTCCCTCAGGTCCTCCCCCCTCCTACAGCCATGCCCACCATCTCCCATTCTCTCCATCCCTGCTCCTCCAGTCCTCACATCCATATAGTTTCCTTTACTTGTAGCCAGTGCTTCAGAGAAGGCACTGGCCATCTTTTCCACTTGAGGAATAGAGGACAGTCTTGAAGAGGTGGTGTTGGCTGAGTGGAGCATTCCGGAGCTTGAGGATGTGGACAGTTTTCCTCCGTGGTGGTGCTGATACTGGTGATGTTCTCTGGACTGCTCCTGAAGCTTATGGGCAGCCGATGGATCGTTTGCTACCGCTGCCGCCACCTCTGGCCCATAACGCATTTCCAGAATAGTTTTCTTGACACAAATGGACTTCTTCTTCTCATCATGCATCCTCTTCTTACGTAGACAGTAGTAGACAACCCCTAAAATAATGAGCATGCCAAAAAGGCAGCCCACAATGGTCATGATGTAGTGTGTGGTTGTTGAAGGCGTGGGGAGCATATCGTCCTGATTTTGACCTCGAGTGGAAAACTGGAGACAGGTGTGGTTATAGCGCTGGGAGTTACGAATGGAGGCTACACAAAAGGTGTAATTGTTATTAGGCTTGAGCTTGTTGAGAGTGATCATCTCCTTCTTGTTTTTCAAATTCATGACATCCGAAACAAAGGTTTGATTGTACTGTGTAAGAATGTACATTTTACTGTAAGGCTGTGGGATCTTCACAAGGAGAGAGGCTGATGACAGTGAGACATGATGGAGCTTGATGCTGGGACTAAGGCCGTTATCAGCAGACGACGAAGAGGTGGTGGGCTGGTGGTAATAGGGCCCCACACCAGCAAACATCTCGGGTCCAATCCCAGAGGGACCATCTAAATCAGGTGGAAGAGATGTCATTCCTGGAGGCAACCGGCCGTCTCTGCAGTGATGGTACAAAATGTTCTTGGCATTCCGACCGCTATGGCCAGACGCAAAAGGACTCAGTAAGGGGTAGCCGAACATTTCCCGTGGTGTCTCACACTGAAGGCGGTCGTAGGTGTGTGAAACATTGTTGAAGTACTCTAACCAGGTCAGGAAGCCATAAAGATCACAACCACAATGGAACGGATTGGCAGCCAGTTCACACACCAACAGACGGTTGAGAACCGTGAATGTGGTTGGGTCAATGCGAGCAAGTTTGTTGGACGATAAGTCAATGCTGCTGAGGCTGGGGCACTCCCAGAATGCATTGCTGGCAATAACTTCAATAAGGTTGTGCTGCAGGAAGAGGCACTGCAGGCGTCCAAGCCCTCTCATCATACCTTCAGTTAAATTAGTCAGCTTGTTGTAGCCCAGCTGAAGAACCTGAGAGGAATACAAAAACAAGCACTTCTGTACTTTTATCACTTTTAAAAAACTGGTAGGCCAAAAGTCACATTAATATTCCTAATTTGCATCTTTGATAAACAAATATTAATTAATCTTTATATTTTCATTAAAAGAATAGAATATAAATCAGTCTGATTTAAAACCGCTCTTACTCTAAACTTTCAAAGTAAATATATTTTCCTGGAAGCAATCAAAAGCAAGTTAAAGTTAATGTGCTATATTCTTGTATTCAAAGATAAATGTTTAAATCACCTGTAGGTTGGCTTGTCCTGCAAAGGCTCCGTCTTCAACGTAGCTGATTTCGTTCTTGGTGAGGTTCAGGTCAGTCAGATTGGTAAAGCGGTACATGTTGCTAAAAAGCACCGCTTTCAGCTTGTTCTCATTCAGTCTCAAGTCATGGACTGTATTGTTGATGTGCTGGGGGATAGTCTCATAGGGAGGTTGGTTCTGGCTGCATATAGCGAGCCACACGTAGCCTTTGTCCCCCTCAATGAGCCAACAGTCTGCACTGGCTGTGTCGGGGAAACAGGAGAAGAAAAGTAGGGAGGGAAGAATGAGAAGGAGTAGAGTAGGCGTCGTAGAAGCTCCCTGCATGATGGTAATAAAGAGGACTGACAGAAAGGGGAGGATATAATCAGGGCAAAGCTTGCAAGAGAAGGGGAAAGGACAAGGGCTCAGATGAGAAAATTCAAAGATCTGAGGGGTCTGGTTCAAAATGTTAGTGAAGTTTCACAGTGCCAGTCTCAGCGTCATTGTGATTAGCAGCAGACCCATGTTAAGTCATTAGCTGTTGGAGCGCAGGTTGATGGGATACAACTAGTCTTCATGTTCTCTCTGCTGGACTCGGTTGGTTCCTGTGAGATCTGTGGAGAAAATCAAACAAAATATATATATTTATGAAGAACATATCATATATGATCCATGATGCCATCAAAGGATTCTTGGTTTTAAGGAAAACATGTCTTGAATTAGGGATACATTTGTCCTAAATGTAAGAAACATTAAAACTCCACCAGATAACTCTGTTAGGGCGATGAAAAATCTAATTCTATTTCAGTTTTGATGCCTGATTTTATAAAAATGTTAGTGACGAAAGGCATTCCTTAAAATATTTAAAGATTCATTTTGCCATGCTGTCTTCCACATGACATGCACCTCCACCAAGTCGAAAGGGTAAGCCCTCATCCATCCATCATCCATCCATCATCCATCCATCATCCATCCATCCATCATCCATCCATCATCCATCCATCATCCATCCATCCATCCATCATCCATCCTCCATCCATCATCCATCCATCCATCCATCATCCATCCATCCATCATCCATCCATCCATCATCCATCCATCCATCCATCCATCATCCATCCATCCATCATCCACCCATCACCCATCCATCACCCATCCATCATACATCCATCATCAACCATCCATCCATCCATCCATCCATCATCCATCCATCCATCCATCCATCCATCCATCATCCATCCATCCACCATCCATCATCCATCCATCCATCATCCATCCATCCATCAATCATCCATCCATCATCCATCCATCATCCATCCATCATCCATCCATCCATCATCCATCATCCATCCATCCATCCATCCATCCATCCATCCATCCATCCATCCATCCATCCATCCATCCATCCATCCATCCATCCATCCATCCATCCATCCATCCATCCATCCATCCATCCATCCATCCATCCATCCATCCATCCATCCATCCATCCATCCATCCATCCATCCTCCATCCATCCATCCATCCATCCATCCATCATCCATCCATCCATCATCCATCCATCATCCATCCATCCATCATCCATCCATCATCCATCCATCATCCATCCATCATCCATCCATCCATCCATCCATCATCCATCCATCCATCCATCCATCCATCCATCATCCATCCATCCATCCATCCATCATCCATCCATCCATCATCCATCCATCATCCATCCATCATCCATCCATCATCCATCCATCATCCATCCATCATCCATCATCCATCATCCATCCATCATCCATCCATCCATCATCCATCCATCATCCATCCATCATCCATCCATCCATCCATCATCCATCCTCCATCCATCATCCATCCATCCATCCATCCATCCATCCATCCATCCATCCATCCATCCATCCATCCATCCATCCATCCATCCATCCATCCATCCATCCATCATCCATCCATCTTCTGAACAGTTTTATCCATTAAGGGGGACACAGTCCATCACAGTGCATAAACAGCTTCTTTTCATAGCAGCTTTTCTCTGTTTTATTAACAAAACACGAGCATCGGGACTTTTTTCTGTAAACAGCTCAATTCTGCCTCCCGCTGACATAAACTGGTAACTGCAGAGTCATAATACTTTAAGCTTTACATAATTGAAAAAGAAAATAGCTACAAATCTAAGTGGTTTATTAGTGATTTAAGTATATATTTATGTATAAATGAACACTGATCATAATAAACTATTTTGTGTTCCGGGGGTTGCTTCTAAGTCTTATTTTGATGAACCATAACAGCATGGTGTGATTTGGTTTGAGGAGGAGAAGTAAATGTGTTTCCTTCATCAAACAGTATTTGTGTCAACATTGACCAAAATTATCTTTATTATAAAATATCTTTCTGATAATCCCCAAACTTTATTCATGCCCGTTGCTTGATACTTTACAATCCTCCTTCCATCCGCGGTTCTTCCCCTCAAATTACCACAATGTCATCGAGATCCGCCTCCTTCTAAGAATGTACTCTAAGCACCTGACAGTATCTTTTCAGACCAAAGGAGCTTTTTTTAGAGACAAAGTACCAACATTAATCACCCAAACGCTGACAGCAGATTGTCTCCTCAGACATTTCTTCCTATGACACCATCCTGCCAAAATCTAAGCTTTCAAAGCCATCTGCATGCAATTTGAATAGCAGTGAATCATTTACATACGGGACGGATTAGTTGCCTATTGCATCAGGATAGACATTGTTCTCTTGCCTGCTCTGTAGCTTGGACAAACACACGCACATATCGCACAAAGATTCACATTGAAACCAGCAAATGATCTCTGAGACATGTTTGCATGTGAACACATACATGCACATATCTACAGGACAACACTAGTACAAAATACTTCTGATGCTATATGTTTCATCCCACTTACTCTGCAGTGAACAAAAGAAGAAAAAAGATCCCGGTTTCTCTGAGAACGAGGTCAAATGTCTTTCTTGCGTTCCAAATTCATATTTCTTTCTAATTACGATGAAGAAATGAACTCATTACAGTTTTTTGGAGCCGATATTCCCCAGAGATTGCAAGCAAAGAATCAAGTTCGTCTTCTTTTTCAAAGCCTATCACGGCTAGAAATTGTAATACATAAATGCGTAAAAATCATACAATATTTAGCTAATTTCCTGGTCCCATTTTAAAGCATAAGGCTTGTTTTAATACAAGTATTTTGTGCCAAAGACTTAAGGAATGTGATTGCTTGTTTTTAGACATGAACTGACTTACGGCATGCTAAAAGCAGCAGATATGTTCAATTTTTAAAAAGTCACACCAACTAGCAGCAAACCATGACAGGAACAACGGCTCCAACACGATCCTAAATGTTGTTTTTCATTTCCTCTCCAGTGTGAGAGATGTAGCCTCGATTCAGTCCAACTCCGTCCTATTGTGGGACATTTCTCAACTCATTGTCTTGCTCTCTTGTCTGAAGCTGATCCCCTCGACGTGAGGCGTGATCTCATTTGGTGCTCCACATAGTGAAACCCAGAAGGTTGACATGAAGGAGGCAGGAGATGCAGGATGTCTGCAGGAGTTCGTGTTTAGAGAGATGATTACATCATTAGGAATATGGGGCATGCAGCAGCAGCTGTCTCAAAGGGATCAGACATGTTCTTAACACGATGCTTTTGTGAGAGTGGAAGAGTTTGCTTCTTTCTCTTTGCTGTTGCTTTACTGTAATGGACTGGAGTACTGCCCCCCCCCCCCCCGCCTCTCGCCCCATGACTGCTGGGAATAAGCACCAGCTCCTCGTGACCTTTAAGCAGTTTCAGACGATGGGTAGGTGGTGGATGCTGTTGTTTTATGGTAAAATACATGCATCTGAAGAAATGTGAACTATACAGATTTAAGCTAAATCCACTTAATATGATATTCCAGTAATTTCAGATAAAGGTAAAGGATGTGTCCCCTAAAACTCCAAACTTCTGCTGCCATGTTGTCACATTTTATTGTTGCACAACCTGAGAGAGAATAGGAAGAGAAACACTTCCAATCACGTTTATCTTAATAGAATTAGGTCTAAGGAATGCATATCACTCACTGCCTTTCTTGAAACTATTTCAAACTAAGATAATCCTATTGAGAGATGAACAAGTTTGAACTGTTTTATTGAAAATATTATGCTCAATCTCACAATGCTGCAAGATCTTATGCAGTTTCCTGAATCTTGATGAAGCTTAACTACCAACACATGGACATTTAGCTCAATATCTGTAAAGTTCAACAGTGTCTATCTAGCCATTTTTTGTTGTCTAAGGTGGATTTGCTGTGAAAGTTCATTCCAAAAGTTAATCAAACGTTCATCCAAAGAAGACGCTCTGAGAGCTTCTAGTGGTCTAGTGGCAACGGTCTGTTTAGCTAAGGTTGGTTAGCTGAATGTTGACCTCAGTGTGCATTCAGTAATCACTGAGTCACTGGTATCATTTAATATATCATTTCTGATTGATTCTTTGTAATTAAATGAAAGTATTTAAGTAGAAACATATTTTATATAATTTTATGATTTTGTTTCACCAAAGTCTTGGTTGAGATTTGTCCCTAAGCCTCGTTATACATCTATAGTAAAAATCTACACTTTATGTCTCCACTGCATGTTTTTAAAGATGTGTTATACAAAGGAAAAATGCTGCTAAATGAAGGATACACAACTCTGCAGTGTGTACTTTAAAAAGTCTGCTTTTGCATGAACTATTCATAGTTTAGATGGTAAACTTTTGACAAAATCCAGCAAAAGAGAACAAAATCTGAATTTGCAAATCATCCTTCTAGGCACCACAAACTGTGTCCTGGATTTATTAATAGATAGCCCAGTTAAGCAACCAACATTTCAAAGCCATGGAAAGGCATGAATATTCTAAATAGCACAAACCTCGATCACAGAAAGCTCAGTGAGTTGCAAAAAAAAGTTCCCCCCAACATCCCGTCTGCACTTGATCTCCCTCTGGGAGCTGGAGTTAGTTTGAAGAAGTCAAACCAAACAGTGGGACCAGTTTAAGATTCACTACAGGACTAATTGTCCCTTAAATGTTCTCTTAAGTGAATATTGTGTATCATGTATTTGATCGTTTATAAAGCTAACGCGCTAGTTTCTTTAAAGATCGAAACTTTTTTTCATGTTCTGCTCTTTAAACCAAAGATCTATAGCTGATGTCCTAATTCATCCTTCTAATTTAGTCTTAGAAGGATGCATATTGTGCTCCTTTGCTTTTCAAGCCAGCTGTAGACAAAAATCATTTTAATGTTGGGAAATTATGGAGTTTTAGCCAGTTTTAGTCACATGACCCATTAGCACTTGCAAAATAAATGGCTCTCAGTTACAAACCCGTACAAGTTATGGACATTAAAAGTCATTTCTGTCTTACATAGATTAGCTGTGGCAGCCATCTTGAACTGGGTTGACTCCGAACACTGATTCTTTACAGATGTGCCTCCACTCTCTGAGAGTTTCGTTAAAATCCATCCAGTGGGAGGTGTAAATGTACAGTTTTAGGCAAAGCTCTCATAGAATCAGTTAGCTCTCAGAGCGTGTGTTGGAGAAAACACTCAAATCATGAAATTTGAGCTCAATGTGTGAAAAGTTTACAGACTTAATGATCATTTTAGTGTTTATGAAGGTTGATAAACTGTGGAGTTAGGCTGACTCTAAGTTGTAGATCTATATGTAGTGAATATTTCATTAAAATGTGTCTACTGGTTTATTAAAACTACACACAACTGAACACATAGACACAGGGTACTATTCTCCACCACCAATAATACTAATAAGCTCAGTGGTAAACCATTTCTTACATTTGCTAAGAAAATAGTGACTTTTTGTTTGTATAATTAAAGTTTTAAAGATAAAACAGCAGCATCTCATTTCCATCAGTAAAGGAAACAACAGAACCCAAAATACCTCATCCTGATGCGGATACACAACACATTTGCTCATTGTTACCAGCTCTCATTGATCCGCCCCGTTGCCACGGAAACACGCCTGTGATTGACAGTGCCAATTTAGCCTAATGCTAAGCGAATGGAATGTTGTTGGCATTTGCATCAAATCAGCATGTCTCCTCCGCTCCATTACCCACAAACCATCAAACTCTCCTCTGTGAATTCCAACAGTATCCAATAAGCATCGACTGTGACAGGTGGTGGGGCTGGAGGGGGGTCCGTCTCCCTTCTACAGGATTACCAACATGACTCTTGGACCCGAGCCACTGTCAGCTCAAATGTGAATTCATCAGTTGGGGACACCCCCGTGCCCCTGGTTGCATATGATGCTGTCACTGTGAATCTCATCACCTGAAAACTATATGAGCTCACCGAAATGATGTCGCTTCATATGCAAACACGCAGGGCCGCTGTGCATTTAATCTGTGGTTGATTTACCTAAACAGGGGCGTGCTGAACGTTGAGATGGGTGACATTCTTCAAATAAATCAGAGGGGCTTTAAAGCTTTATCTACAACCATAAAAAGTCGACTCGGTAATCAGACGTTTATGGGAAATACTCATGAGATAATAAGACTGATTTATGAGCAATTATACCTCTAATGGAATGAGCATTAATACTATGGGATGCATTTTGGTTTGAGGGAGTAATTTAGAAAAATAATACTAGAATATTCTGCCAAAAAGCAAAGCTCCAGCCCAGTTAATAACACTCTCCTCCTTTAAACAGCTGGTAACACGTCCTGCCAGGTGCCTTTAAAGAGTGTCCAACAACATCTGACAGTCTCATTGGACAAAATGTCAATTAAATATCTGTGGAGGTTGTAGCGATCCACGCCAATACGCCCAGGTGCAGAGAGTCCTGTCTGTGAGCCAAGCAGCGATCTCCTAAACGACTGTACGAGGCTGTGTTTGGTTCAAACTGTGACTACTGTACTGAAAACACCTTTCTCTTCCCCGAGCTGCTTTGAAGATCATAACGCAGTAAATGCTGTCAAACTAACAAACAGAATAGTGCCTGATTTATAATGAAGTTCTACATGTTTACTATGCTTAGCTACAACTTGTTTTTCTCAGGGAAAACTAAATGGCTCTTCATCAAAACGCTGGAAACTGATTGCTTTGTATTCACCGTCTCGTGAGTCAGAGGGAGATTTAAAAGCTTCCTATCAAAAGGGGTTTCCTCAAATATGTCTTCATTTGTTTGGGAAGAAAGACAAAATTAAAACACTCTAAAAAATGTAAGAAAAAATGATGTTTAGTGATAAAAGGGCAGCACTTTAAACTAGGGCTTGTTGTGTCCCAATACCACAGTATGAATAATACGACTGTGTCTCAGTGGCAGAGAGATCGCCTCCCATGTGGGAGGGGGGGGGGTCAAAACCTTGGCCTGGCCATGTGTCGAAGTATCCTTGATAAGGAACCTCCAGCTGCCTCCTGAACACCACCAAAGATGGCTGCCCTCTGCTCCCGCAGGGATAGAATACAGAGAACATCAGGGCCGGATCTAGCCAGCCCCACTAAGGGGGGCAGGTAGAATATCAGGGGGGCAGTCTGGACATGCTAAGAATGTTTTGGTCATCACCCCCCCCCCCCCCTCCAATCTCTTAGATGCATCAAAAACTATGACATCATCATATCAGTTCCTCTATCCATAGATTTATGTTCATATCTGATCCCTACCCTCTGCATTTACCCGGGCTTGGGACGGCACCAGTAGGACACTGGCTGATGTCCTGTTGAGGCTGACCTCATCTGGTTAGGTTTGGTTTGGTTTGGTTTTTGTGTTTTTTGTTTTGTTTTTTGTTCTTTTTTTTGTTTTTTGTTTTGTTTTTGAGTTATTTGTGTTTTTTGTTCTTTTTGTGTTTTTTGTTCTTTTTTGTTTTTTTGTTCTTTTTTGTGTTTTTATTCTTTTTTGTGTTTTTGTTTTGTTTTTGAGTTCTTTTGTGTGTTTTTTAGTTCTTTTTGTGCTTTTTTGTTCTTTTTTGTGTTTTTTTGTTCTTTTTGTGTTTTTGTTTTGTTTTTTAGTTATTTTTGTGTGTTTTTTAGTTATTTTTGTGCTTTTTTGTTCTTTTTTGTGTTTTTTTGTTCTTTTTGTGTTTTTGTTTTGTTTTTTAGTTATTTTTGTGTGTTTTTATTCTTTTTTGTGTTTTTGTTGTGTTTTTTAGTTCTTTTGTGTGTTTTTTAGTTCTTTTTGTGCTTTTTTGTTCTTTTTTGTGTTTTTTTGTTCTTTTTTTTGTTTTTTTTCTTTCTGTGTCATTCATCAGTAGCTACTTTGAATGAGGACAAACGGAAGAGAGCGCTCACTCTGACCATTTTTCACTGAAATATTTTTGAAATTTGTTATTTCTGCATGCAGTCACGTTTGGGGGGCAGTCATGGAATTTGGGGGGAAATGCCCCCCCTTGCCCATGCCTACATCCGGCCTCGGAGAACCACTTCCACTACGTTGTACTGAGGTATGTAGCCACAAATTTTTATAAAACAAATTGGATAACTTCTCTAGTTTCGAGGAAGAATGTTTCCTCAGGTGTGATCACTATCAAACGGAGTCCGTTGGTGTCAGAGAAATGTTTCCAGGAGCACATTCAGACTCTGCTAACTCACAGTTTCAGGCTGTTTTCCCTGTCAGCTACACACCTCAGACGACCTCTAGCTACCGCGCAACAATGAAAGAAAATGACCTCTTCAAGCCGCAGCACACATCACCATCGATGACTTATCCTGGCAAAGGGTATGAAACTGAAGGTGTGTGGTGACTCTAAGATATCCATAACCCATCCACAGTGGAAGCAATGATTAGATTTAGACTAAAGTGTGTGTTTTCTGTGTGGTCTAACAACCTTGTATACCTGACCGACAAACTGTTCAAACAACCACATTCATCTTCTCCGTGTGCCCTCGTTTTCCTCTATCTTCTGGTATCTAGAGCTCATTCCGGGCTCCAACTTTCACTCCTCTGCTGCTGCTTTTATCTCCCAACTCTTCTAATCCCCCACCAGCTTTTACATTTGTTCCTAATTTCCTTCCGTTTGTCTCTTTCTCACCTCTCCTCGTATCACTGTCTTCCCCATCACTTCTCACTGTTGTTGTGCTTTGCTCTGGTCCAGGCCAGATCCCTGGAGAACCGTCAGTGTAACGTTGAGAGGTTTGGAGCTGTGAGCAAAACACTTTCCCCTCCACTTCACACAGGACTCAGGAAAGAGACAAACACAACCAGAGACAGACGAGGCTCCTCTGAGAGTTTAACCTCGTGTAAGTCTGAGAGGAACAGAGGATTTCTCGCTAGCCATGAGAGGGACTGCTAAAAGCACCAGTCCTCCTTTGTTAAGTACTGCTGAGCAAAATGCTGCCTGCTCACTCCTGACAGGGTTTAAAGTTATAGATTCAAACTCTACACCTTCAGATGGAAACGTTTAGAGTTTCTTTCCTAAGTTGTTTGGAAGCTGGTGACAAGTCGTCAAGCTAATTGCTAATATTTGTCCTAAACAACACTTAAAAGTGTGTTTCTGTGAAGAGTATAAACATTTATACTTGGAAATAAGTATTTTAGACTATAATTAGACTAGAGACGTCACCATGTCACAGTGCTGCATGTGTGAGTTGTGTGCATGTGTCAAACATGCTGCGATTGTGTGTGTTGCCAGCGCTGCACACGTGTGTCTCACCGGCACCGCTCTGTGTTGAAGGTGCTGTGAGCGTGTGTGTCGGAGGTCCTGCCATGTGTGTCTACTAGCTTCAGAAGCCATGTGAGCACTCCGTCGTTGTGCTGCAACAGGATGTGAAGCTCGTCGGATCAGGACTGTGAAAGTACACAAATTATTTTCCGGTACGCATGCATGACATCTGGTGCGTCTGCGTAGTGCTGGACTAAATATGTGCACCCCTGAATATGAGATTATTTTGGCAGAAATATGAAAACCTGTCTGGAAGTGTTCCAAACTTAACCAGACATCTGCGAGCTCTGCTGCTAATAACCACAGACTTCCAACACATAATGTGAAATGTAGATAATACTAGATGAACTACCATTACATCTTTGAGATTAGAGTGGTTTAAAACTGCAGTCATCACCGAAACCAGTTTAAGATTTGGTCAAATGTTTAGTTGCTTCAAAACAAAAGTGTGCTGCTGCTAACAGGATCAGTAAGGAAACTTGAAGACATTTTACCTCATGCAGCATTAAAACAAATGCCCCACTCTGACTAAACATTATGCAATAATTCAAACTTCCTATACTTATTTTACCAAGGTACGTCTCAAAAAACTATTATTTTAGATGTTTTATCATTCAGAGCTACAATGCAGGATTACCTCAGACACTTTGATCTTATTTATGTTGACTTTTGAAACACTATGGTAGATTTTTATCAGACTAAGTGATAAAATGGACAGTTTTGTGACATTAATATATTTATATGGTTTATTATGACCAATAAAGCAAAGTTTTAGTCATACTTTTGGTTTGTCCTTTTAATGCCAACAACACTACTGTTACAGGTGATTCAGCTCCACAACCATTACAGAGATTTACTGATACCAGTTTGCTCTGTGCCACTTCTATTTAGTCATACTTCAGCAGAAGTGCAGAACAGAGAGATCTTTGGTTTAGTCGTTTTGTCAAATGATGTCACAGAGTCTCTCCAGGCAGCAGTTTCTTCTTTAACTCTTCAAAATAAAACATCTTTAAGGAATTATTGATTCTTTGTCATTCGCCGTGTTGCTCACATGGAGATTAAAAATGAGCTCTGCTGTCGTGTGCATTGATCACATTATGTAATATCCCTGAGAAGATAAGCTAATGAGATTAAGATGGGGAACAGTCTTAGGACTTTTTCATTTCAAACCTCTGATTCCCCCCCCCAACAACACGAGCGGAGATTGCGCTTATTTGCGACCTCTGTATGAAACGTGGATGGCCCCCTCTTGATTCCCATGTTTTGAGCAGCTCAAGTAGGTCAGAAAATGTAACAAGATATAAATAAAACAGGAGGAGGGAAAGAAGAACACAAATAAAGGACAGTGGAAAAGACAGCGGAGACAGAAATGATGATTTGATCTGTGAATTCTCCTCTGTTTTTTTCCCCACAGCCAGAAAGAACAGAGGGAAAGAAGTCAACATAAATGAGTGGGGCTGCAGCGTGTTATTATGAGGATGATCCAGGCAGCTCATGTAGCAGAGAGGAATCAAACGGAGAGCTGAGAATGAACGCTTGATCTATAATTCATATTTTGGCACCTCCAGATCTCCGTTCATCCTTTGTGATGTCTGCCTGACATCGCTCCGTCCCTTCTGACCTTCTCTCTGCGCGTTCTATGGGACTGCATGATGTTTGGACCACTGTCATCTGCGGCTGCTCATGCATGTGATCATATCCGTTTCTTGAATGCCTCGCAGGAAGAAAACGCGATGCAGTGGAGCGTGGCGGAGGAGGGTCTGGGACTAAATGGAGCCTCAGCAGCCCCACTGACCACTACAGAGCTGCTACCAACACGTGTCTCCTCCCACTCTGACCTGGGGGAAGGCCAAGGGGTCTGAACCATAAAAAGAGGGTGGAGACTTCCCTGGAAGGGGAGCGTTTATGGCGATTATTACCTCAAACTGAGGTTAAAACTCAAGCAAGGTCGAGGTGGAAAGTGGTGATGGAGGCCAAGCTGAGGAAAACAGAAACTGGTGAACTCCAAAAGGGCAGAGTGGGCTAACTCGATAAATGAGGTCAGAGATTACAGCCTGGTCGGACAATTAACCAAAAAAAGGGACGGTTCTTTCTGACTGGTTCTTAAAACAAAAGCCTCTTTAAATGTTAGGGAAGCAAAACTTTAAAAGACAAAGGAGGTTTAACTAAACAAGCAGTCGTTGATGCTTCCTGCTGACAGAAGGACAGTCATCGTGTCGGCCTGACTTTGGGAGGTTTGGGAGAAATGTTCAGACATTCAGTCTTTACATAACCTCTGTGACACTAAATGATGATATAATAATAATAATCTAATGATGCATTTTATTATATAATTAAAAGAAGACATACTAGTGATGGAAGTCAATCTCTCTTCACAGACTCGCCTCTTTTTGCCCCTCTCCCTCAGAAGAGCTGACTTTAAAGTCTCACTCTTCTTCTTCAGCCTAACGTAGCCGTAATGAGTCTGTTTCTGTTTTAGGAGAAGCTCCCCACCTCCCTCCCTGACCTGCTGTCCCACTACAGTGATGATCAGAGCTCTGACTCAACATTCTGACCCAGGAACAACAAGCCAGGCTGTCCACTAGGGGGCGAAACACCAGGGCAGGGTTCAGGAAAGCACTAATCCTGTTCAACATTTAGCATTATGGAGTTAAAAGTACATAGAATAATGCATATCTGATGTATAGATATGTATCTGAGTCAACATGTGGGAGCTTTGAAGGCTGTGCTCCATTTACGTCTGTTTTTAAGGACAAACCTGTCAAACTAAACCTGCTGTGAATACAGACGGAGTTTAAAGTGCAGCTCAGTGGATCTGACTTCTCAGAATTCAAATCATTTCAAGGAAACAGATAGAACAAAGCTCTTAACAGGATGGATTTATAACACTCCGGAAGGCGGGTTATTTTCATCTCACTGAAGGGCTTTTTCCACTCTATAATTCTGTATTATTACGTTTCCAGTAGCCTTCTGTTCTACTCCAGTTACACAAACATCTATTAAAGTTCATGCAATAATTAAAACTCGTCATCTGAGCCAGGATTTCTGTCAGAAATAACATTTATTTGCATAGAAATCATTAAAAAAGTTACAGTTAGTTATTATATCCTATTATAAATGATTTATTTGAGAATAATCTGTAACCTTTCCAACTGAAATTCCTACCGTTTGTCCTTCTAAATATAATGAGTAAAAAACCATAAAATCTACTTGACCCTTAAAAATGTGGAGTTTAATTTCTAACATGACTTTTTAAATTCCTTATTAGAACCGACTGTAATGTGCTCCAGGCTTTTATTATGTTTTTATTTGTCTTTTCTCTTGCAGTGCGGTGCTACTGTCGTTATCTAAAATGTTCTCAATTCAAATTGAGGTGAAAAACTATTTTCCACTTTTACTGAAATTGTTGCTCATAAGTTGAGAATGGGTGAACAAGTTGCAGACCCCGGTCTAAAGCTTCAAAATGCTGAGTCATGCCAACTATAAATAAGTTCAAAAAGCAATAATCCTACAGGCAGTGTGGCGCACTCAAATTAATTCAATTATTCACAAATTTGCTTTCCATAAAGTTTAAATGAATCAGTTCATATTTGTAATTTATCATTTAGGCTGTGCTGACTCATATAAATGATTAGACTTATAACAAATGTTATGATAGCACAGCGCGTTTACATTTCCTAGTGTGACGGTTTCTTGTGAAAGAAGGTTTGTTTTCAATAAGCAGATCATAAAAATAGAATATTAAAAAATCATGTTTTCATTAATAAATGCTGCCATTTTGTTCATATCCTTTGTCTTTCATTAGTCAAAGTCTGATCAACAGGCAGGTAAATGCTGCCAAATGATGTCATGGATTCAGTAAGTTATGTAGTATTTGTGTAAAAGCAAGGAAAAACAGAGTGAAGGCACAACAAAATGTAAACAAAGACTAGTCCTTTATTTACAGTAAGTCTATTTAACCTGTGGCTCCTCAGCAGTAATCTATCCAAAGTGTTTCAGCGTGGGCTCAGTCAGCGGTTTAGGGTTATAAGGCGTTCATGGCCAAACAGGCTGGAGTTCTGCAGGTCAAGACGACTGGGTCGTAAAAAAAATCTGCACTTTTACAGGAGAGTGCCTCGGAGTCCAGTTTTCAAAAATAAGACCAAAAGTTCAGCCACAATCAGGATCCAAGCTCAGACCTGCTACGATATCAGTGCATCTGTTACCCTTCCCATTTGCACCAGTGCTGCCATGGCAACCATTTATCAGTGCTTGAAGTGTGACAACGCACTCACTTTTTGATCACAGAGGAGCACGAGAAGCAGCGATGCATAACATGATGTTAGAGGAGAAGGAAAAGGCTGGAACCCTGATGGGTGTGAAGCTAAAGCCGTCACCCCGGGATCTTCCTTCTCAAGCTGCTGCTTAGGAAAGCGGACATGTTGAACGCGATGCTGCGACAATGAAAATTACATGGACATTTTAGGAACTGACGTGTGTGTAATGTTTACTTCCACTCCAGATCCACACAGGAAGGCAGCGCTCACATTTATCTGTGAGTCATGAATATTCCAGGAGCCTAATTGTTCCTGCAAGTGTTTAAAAAAACGTTCTGTCTACAAACCTGAAGCTAAACTACAACTGAGAGCAGAAAATACCAGAAACAGAAACCAGGAAAGTCGATTTTATTCTGTTAAACTAAGCTGCTCATTTAGGAACCAACTGACAATGTTCCTTTTTGTTTATTCTCTTAAATTCTGTGGATTGAAGATTAAATTCAGGAAAACCTGATGATTCTAAAGAGTGGAGTTCCGAGTGGAGGTTAGGCTTATTTCACTGATTTTGCTGTGTTTATAAAGATCTTTCTAAAGAGTAATGTGAACTCTGTGCTGCGTCCCAGGATGAATTCCTGCTGGTTATTATTCATATTTGTGAAATGGTAATTCCATGTTAAGCGCTAGGTTAATATTGACTCAGTGGAAGGAAAACATTGAGTTTTTTTGCAGTCATCATTTTCAATAACAGGCAAAAATCACCCCCTTCTTCTCCAGCAAAGGTAAACACGCTGCATTTTTCTTCCTCCGACTATTGATTTATTTTATTAGCAGTGAGTGAGTCAGCAGCAAATCCAGGCAATGAGTCACGGTTAATAATAATGGAGATGGCAGTGACTGTCTGTGGGCCCAGAGAAATGGCTCCTCGTGCAGCGGCCTGCAGCATTTAGAAACCTGACTGACACATTCTGACAAGTTTCACTTATTTACAATACTTTTGGGGTAAATTATTTCTTTATTTTACACAAAAAATGGAAGAAAACAATAATAGAATCTCATCTAAAAGGCTGTCTTTTATTCTGAATCTTCTTGTGCGTCGCCCTCTGTGTCAGGGAGCAGGTGTGTTTTCCTCCAGGAGAAAGTGCTCCAAGGAGATCAAACATGCTGTAATGCTTCAGTGGAGCAGAGTGTGGGGTATTTGTGTGTGTGTGTGTGTGTGTGTGTGCGTGCCTGTTTTTGAACATGTCCTCGTGCAGCAATGTTACCATCCTCATAGCAGACGGCACACATAAGAACATCTGAGCATCTGCACCTGCAGCCGCGTACAGTACCGCGGCGTGGCCATCACATGCACTCTCTCATGCACAGACTTTGCACATGATGCTTGTTTTGGTTTGGAATGATGCGAACAAACCCTCTGTGCTGCAAAATAAAAAAAAAGAAGGGAAAACTAGGCCACTGCCTTGCTGGAGGCTGAACAGAGATGGAAAGAAAGACAGTGAAGAGGGAGAAGCAGAGAGAAAGAGAGAGAGTGTGAGAATGAGGAGAGAAAGCAGGTAATGAAGAAATTACATAACAATGTAAAATAACATAGTGTTGATTTTCTGTGTCAGTGTGAGCTACAGCAGAGGTGCTCTAAAGATCCTGAGCCTCACTTTTATATACAAGTTTAATCATTTAAAGTTATTTATGAGTGAAATTGAATATAGAAAGTTAGGTCTGTATGAGGCTTCCTAATGAATTAATATTGTCACGGCTACCGAGAGCAGAAAAGCATCCACAGTGGTTGGTATATTCTAATGTTTCTCCTCCTCTGGTGTGAACAGGATTTCTTTTTCATTCCAACAAACGAATAAATCAGTGTCTTTTCTGTCTGATCCCCTCCTCTTCTCCACCTGTCCAGATCTTATGGCGTCCCATCTGTCCGTTAATCTCTTCGTCTCCTCCTCCTCCCTCCTCTCTTCATTTATAAGATGCAGAATTTCCTCAGATTTAAAAATCAACATGTGTGACTTCAATTAGGATGATTTCCACTCAGCTGTGCTTTCTTCTCTGTTAGTTATTTATATTTTATTAAACTGTTTTTTCCAGTCAGTCAGCTAATATCTTGATGAGAATTGTTTGATCACATGATCATTATTCCTTCCGTCTTATATTTGGGGCTTTTAGAGATGATTTAAATCTAAAGTTCAGGATGAATCAGCCAAACCGCGTCTAAATCTGGAATCATAGTGTCACCTCAGGGAGGATGGGGACATCAAAATAATCATTTCTAAAGATAGAAATAGTTTTTTGTGTGCTTTATTTGTTTTTTCCCCACTGAGGTCCAAACCCTGTAGTATCACTCTGAGGCATTAGTGACTGAAGGGATTCTTGGATGAAGTCAAGTTCAGCAGCATTTTGTTCCTAAATGGAATAAATGTCCTAAATTAGATTAAGAATTCTGGCATTTTAGAGATATTTTGGCAAAACTCCATATAAAAAATGTCCGTTCCTATAAAACAGATGCCTAACTGGTGAGGGGTGCAGGAGGATCCTGCAGGTGGTTTTAATGTCGACTCCTCTGTGTTGATACAGTCATGGACATGTTAGTCCATAAATCTTATTTAAACAATCATGGAACTCAACAGGAAAAGCCCTGTGGGCGTAGCCAACTAAATATACCAAAGGTCCAGTTTGGCATACATGACCTGGTCCTCAGTCCAGGGCGGGGGGGCATGGACCGAGGTCCGGACCACATTGCTGCGCGGTCCAGACAGAACCGGCTCTGGGTCTGGACCGCGGTCTGGATGTGACCGCTGGATGTTTGGATCAAAAAGTGAATATTAATATTTCTGTTTTTACTTCATTATTTTCATGCTTCATATTTGAATCCTTATCACATGTTGGTCATTTCACAGCAAGAAAATCAAGACTTTCTTCAGATGGAAGGTAAAGTTTTTGATTTGCTTTAGAGAAGAAGGTCGTAGTCATAAAACGGAGTCATAGAAAACCCCATAAGAGTAGATAGAGACGAGGAACGAGTAAAATCTGACTTCATCAAAGAAGAGCTGGCAAGGAAACAACAATGAAAAGTCTGGTTTAAGAAGAAAGAAGAAGAAACGTGAACTGTCTGAAGAGGTAAACCAGACTCTACCTGTTAGGAGGGAGAACAGCTGGGGGCTGGTGGGTGGAGCTCAGGTGTGAGAGGAGACACCTGAGGGGTTAAACTCCTTCTGGAACCAGGACTCCCTTCATACAGTCTCTTGTTCTTTAGGAATGAAGTAAATGAAGACAACTTTCTCGTCTGTGACTTTATTTGTTACATTAGTGAGCCGTCCCACCATCATTTTGATGGCCTCTTTTAAAAAATGACAGCCTCAATCTCAAAGGACAGTTTATAAATTTGATGGCAAAGCCGTCGTTTCGTGTGATATCCTATCGTGCGTTTTCATATTGTGTCAGTAAAATAAAGTCAGATTATCGCCAAAGCCGGTCGGCTAAAAGACGTTCTACCGGAAATTCTGCAGGAGTTTTCCAAGGAATCCCCATATCAGCGAGTAAGGAACAAAACAAAGCATTTTCTGAGGTATTTTGGCCACTGCAGCCACCGTACCTGCAGTCACCTGTCAGCTCAGCTCTCCTCTCCACACACAGAAAAGAAACTGTCCGAGAAGTCGAGCTGGAACACCAACTTCCTCCAGAAAATGAAAAACCGTGAAGTTTAGGCAAAGCTCAGGACAGAATAAAGCCTAAAGGATGATTTGTTGGGTTATTTGTCATTAACTTTATAATTACTCACATTGTAGGTTAGTAAATGTGGTTGGAATGAAAATGTGGATTCAGAAAATAATAAAACTGATTGTGGGGAAAAAAGCTTCATCGTGTCCACTTTATGTCATTCATTTTGTTTCATCCACAAAAAAGGAAAGACTAATATAATAATGTGACATAGAGCGTTTTTAAAAAAAAATCACTTTTTAGATTCTAGCCAAACCTTCTGGCACACTGTGCTGTAGTTTACCCACAATGCAGCGCGCTCTAGCATTCAACAAGGTAACAAAAACACCAACAATTATTAACAGTTTTCAAATAAAATGAACGTTTCCATTTTAGAGCTGAGATGTGAACGTGGCATAAGAAAAAGAAGTGATGGGAATAAACGGATGAGACGAGCGTAATGAGGCTGATAGTGAACACAAAGAGTAGCAGATATATACCGACCCCAGACGGAGAATGTTATGAAACACGCTCTTGTTAAATCTCCCTGACACACATAGAAAGAGTGTGAGAAAAAACACAGTGTGAGAAGCACGGAGAGCGAGAGAACTTTCTGTTCTGTTGTTGAGATTCGTCCTCATCAGCAACCCAGAAACAAGCTAATGACGGGACAACAGAGGGACGCAGGAAGAAGTGGAAATATTCCTGCTTTTTTAATGTGTGCTGGCAAAATGTGAACATGCTGCTGGCACATCCAGGAATCATTTCAACTAAATCGTTCCAGCGTGAGAGCAATCGTTTTGGAGTGATGTCGGTTTCAAACAAATGCTCTCCAGAGCAAATTTGCAAATAAGACTGAACCTTTTGCTGCCAACAGCTCGCCACAGGTCTGCAGGTAGCTGCTGCACAGGCTGCTGCTTCCAGAGCACACAAAACAAAGACTTTCTGCCCATTTTGAAGAGCATCCTGTATGCAGAGCGATCACAGATGACTGTGTTTGATTCACATATGGAAAAGTGCTTGAAGGTGATCAAAAACACAAAACTAAAGTTCAGCATTACTTTCTTTGATGGCAAAACTACCGTAATGGTCTGAATATAAAAGTGTTTTTCTCTATCTGATAAAGTCAGCTTCTCTTCTATTCAAGGTCCAGACTTNTTTTTTAGTTCTTTTTGTGCTTTTTTGTTCTTTTTTGTGTTTTTTTGTTCTTTTTGTGTTTTTGTTTTGTTTTTTAGTTATTTTTGTGTGTTTTTATTCTTTTTTGTGTTTTTGTTTTGTTTTTTAGTTCTTTTTGTGCTTTTTTGTTCTTTTTTGTGTTTTTTTGTTCTTTTTGTGTTTTTGTTTTGTTTTTTAGTTATTTTTGTGTGTTTTTATTCTTTTTGTGTTTTTGTTTTGTTTTTTAGTTATTTTTGTGTGTTTTTATTCTTTTTTGTGTTTTTGTTTTGTTTTTTAGTTCTTTTGTGTGTTTTTTAGTTCTTTTTGTGCTTTTTTGTTCATTTTTGTGTTTTTTTGTTTTTTGTGTGTTTTTGTTTTGTTTTTTAGTTATTTTTGTGTGTTTTTATTCTTTTTTGTGTTTTTGTTTTGTTTTTTAGTTATTTTTGTGTGTTTTTATTCTTTTTTGTGTTTTTGTTTTGTTTTTGAGTTCTTTTGTGTGTTTTTTAGTTCTTTTTGTGCTTTTTTGTTCTTTTTTGTGTTTTTTTGTTCTTTTTGTGTTTTTGTTTTGTTTTTTAGTTATTTTTGTGTGTTTTTATTCTTTTTTGTGTTTTTGTTTTGTTTTTTAGTTCTTTTTGTGCTTTTTTGTTCTTTTTTGTGTTTTTTTGTTCTTTTTGTGTTTTTGTTTTGTTTTTTAGTTATTTTTGTGTGTTTTTATTCTTTTTGTGTTTTTGTTTTGTTTTTTAGTTATTTTTGTGTGTTTTTATTCTTTTTTGTGTTTTTGTTTTGTTTTTTAGTT
>SSNR01000062.1:1660922-1696065 GCA_006937965.1 Callopanchax toddi | reverse complement strand
AGTGGAAATATTCCTGCTTTTTTAATGTGTGCTGGCAAAATGTGAACATGCTGCTGGCACATCCAGGAATCATTTCAACTAAATCGTTCCAGCGTGAGAGCAATCGTTTTGGAGTGATGTCGGTTTCAAACAAATGCTCTCCAGAGCAAATTTGCAAATAAGACTGAACCTTTTGCTGCCAACAGCTCGCCACAGGTCTGCAGGTAGCTGCTGCACAGGCTGCTGCTTCCAGAGCACACAAAACAAAGACTTTCTGCCCATTTTGAAGAGCATCCTGTATGCAGAGCGATCACAGATGACTGTGTTTGATTCACATATGGAAAAGTGCTTGAAGGTGATCAAAAACACAAAACTAAAGTTCAGCATTACTTTCTTTGATGGCAAAACTACCGTAATGGTCTGAATATAAAAGTGTTTTTCTCTATCTGATAAAGTCAGCTTCTCTTCTATTCAAGGTCCAGACTTTCCCATGTCAACAATCTGTGTGATGACTCAGAACTGAAGTGACCTGCAACAGCTGGCAGACGACAATCGCTAACGGCCCAAATTCAGCTGCACACATACAGAGAGGAGTACGGTAACAGAGCGCTTCAACAGCTGGGCAAGTGAAGCTCTTAAAAATGAGAATATGGGTCACAAGGTGAAATAAAAATATTTTTAAAAGGAAAGCCTTGGGAAAGGGTCCCAAAACATGGCCAAAGAAAGAAACAGATTATATAAGGGTATACCACGAAGTGTGATTGTACATTTTACTATATTTTTTAAAATGTTAATGAAGATTAGATTCACTGGTAGTTGTCACAAAGCCTTTTTTCAAAAAGTTATTTTTAAAAAGTGAGACTCCTCTTTGTATATTTGAACCAATACGGTAAGTTTAATAGAGAAAAACAACAGGATTTATAAACCAGGTGGTTTAATAAATGCTAAATGCATTAAAACCCATGTTGAGCTTTGCAACCCGTTCTGTGTAGTGCATCCACTCAGCAAACATCCCATCAAACCCACTGAGAAAAGTGGACGATCGCTGTGGAAATGGAGCTTCTGCACCAGCCTGCAGTCCCCTACTGCTCTTTGGATCAACAGACTTCATCAACTTTCTCACACATGATATTTTTAGAGATGTAACGTTGTTGCCAGCAGTAGGGGTGTAGGAAAAAAACCCATGCACTGATATATCACGATATTTCATGTCACAATATTGTATTGATATTCAACAATATCGATTTCTTATTAACAATTTGCATACAAGAATTAACAGCAGTTCATTTCTGTGCTGCATTGATGGCTTGATGGCTACATACCATAATAGTGCTAATTTTAGCATAACTGAGGCTAACTTGTCTGTTCAGCTTCGACAGTTTTCAAACAATTACATTCATAAATAAAGCAAAATGACTTGTAGCATGTGATCTATCGTATCAGTGCCCCGTATCGTGATGCATAGTACATTGCCAGATTCTTGCCAATACGCACTCCTAGACAACACTGCCAAACTTTCTCTGTTAACCCAAACTATTTCTAACTCTTGTCTAGTTTGTGTCCTCTCCGTCTGTTGTTGTTTCCTGGGCTCACCGTTGATCTTAGACCACAAAACCAAGGAGCCTACACACACTGGGAAGGTAATGAGAACCGGTGTGCTGATTATGGAGGACAGCGCTAAAACCAGGACCAACCGAGGACATCTAGAGGACAACACCGGTATTTCACCAGACATTGGAACATTAAAGGTTCCTGCGTCCGTCACAGGAACAGTTTGAGTAAAATTACCTTTTGAAAATGATAAAACCTGTCATGAGTCACAACTTGTAAAACTGTTTACAATTTGTAATTACACCGTATGCAACCTGGCCAATATACTGTGAAAGTTTTCTATGTACTAATTCAATGTGATTACACTTGAAAGTTTGTATATTTTCTTGCGATTCTGAGTGTATTGTTACCAACAGTCACAGTCCAGTGAGATACTGCAGGAAAAATGACAAAAACTACTTTAATTCAACCCAGACAGGAATAAAAACACCAAAAACTTACAAAAGACTCACACTAAAATAAATTAACACCTGTTTCATTACACTGGAATTAGTCAGGAGATGTCTTAGAAGTCAAAAAGAGAGGACAAATAAGACAAGGAGCTAAAATGATGAAGAGCAGAAAAGCGGTTCAGTGCAGGAAAACGAGCGCTTTGTGTTACTGTGAACGTGTGAAGATGAAGAATCAGACACATGCAACACTTACAGCGATTCAATGTTTATCTATCTAGCACCACAGTCACGCCGTCTTCAACAAACACTGCCAAATCACACAGACACACGCAGAGCAATCAGCCTTATTATTATTGTCTTGATGAGTTAGTTTGACTCCTGTTGATATGTTTGATCAATTCATTCCCACAGGCTGTAAACCCAACCTTTAACAGCTGTTTTCATCGGCACAGAATAATGAATCAAAGTTTTACTAACAGAGTCAGTCACTGCTCTGTTCTGTGATCGTTATCCGTAAACGGCCTGTATTTAGAGCTGAGTCACGGACATGCACACTGACATGTCGCCGGGTCAAAACAATCCAACATGTTTGATGGTTTATGATCGTCCTTCTGAGACCAGCTAGCATTCAGGGGGTTGGAGGTTTGATTCCAGCTACATGTTGAAGTGTCACTGGGCCAAACCCTGAACTCCGTTTAGTCCCCTGATCTGAGAATAGTGGTGTGAGTGTGTAAGATGATTTTATGTCATATTTTTTTCCACAGAAACACATTTCCAAATAGCTTATGGGAGATGGGAAAACATTAAGTTACCAGTGGAGTGTTTTTCCTCCTCAACCCAGATTCCCTGCATGTTTCCTCTCTCTCCTGCTGTCCCTTCCAATACGCCTGAAGGACAGCCCCCTGCAGCGAAGTGTATTATCTCCCACTGCTGGAGTTGTAACTAAGTGCCACTTCATCCAATTAAGATTCCTGAAACGACAACATTTGTCAGCTACGATCGCGGTCTTTAGAAGAGTGCAGGTTGTGGACCAGAAAACAGCCGAGGTTCGACGCATTTGAGAGTCAGAATGCATTTGGCGCTCTTTCCGCACCTTTCCTCTCCCCCCTAAGGAGCAACGAGCGCTGCCTCATTTACTTTATCATGTCAAGAGCCAGGACTGTTCAACACACTCTGCACCGGCAATCAAGGAACACTCCGGAGGTTTTATGAGCACTTTGCTCCAGGGTCAGATTGTGAACACAAAGTGCAGAACGCTGAGATTTCATCACATTTTCTGCTTTTCCTTAAACAGACATATCATGTTGTCACAAGAGACTCCCTGGGCTTGGACTGCATATAAAAAGAAAACAGAAACACAATAAATAAGGAAGTGTATGAGTTACATAATGTTACTGATCAAACTTTAATCCCAGCAGGACAGAGGCTCCAGCTCTGCTCAATTACAGAGGATGTTGATGCGTAATTACCCTTGGCTATTTGTGTTAGGTATTTAAAACTGATGTAGGCAGAAATGTGGAAAACAATTAGTACTCTTCTGTGTGAGGCTCCTCAGTATACACCATCAATCTGAATCCATCCAGATTTTGGTCGTCACACAGCATTAGTTCAGAGAGCAATCCTCATCTCTCTCAGGCTACAGTTTCCTACATTTATGTTCAAAAAAACAAACCTAAGAGAAGCAAATATCTAGTCTTTCAAAGTGCATCTTGGAGTATACCGTAGTCTTTAGGGAGGTATGGTTGCACCATGGTGCAGTAGTGCTTTTAAATCATAGCTGTGCATGCCTTTCTATGTAGAGCTTGTTTGGTATGGCTGTGCATGCATGAGCTTTCTCAGGTGTCTGGAGAAAAGCCATGCAAGGACATTTAGAAAGAGCATGACGCTAACAGGATCATTAGAGATGATTTCCTTGACTTTGTCTTGTGAAGCAGACAGCTGATTGTGGATGTTATACTGCTAACATTTACATGTAAAGGTTTTCTGATCCTCACTGCTCTCCTTCTTTTACTGTTTTTGTTGCAAAATCATCAAAAATCTGAAGCTAACATCAGTTTTCCCCTTAATATCAATCATTAGCTTTCCACTAATTAGCATATATAAATATATATATATATACCGATATAAAACCGATCTGATACCGATACTTAAATCTGAGTATTCACTGATACCGAGTACCAATACCGATACTTCTACCACACAAAAAAATGCAACAAATTGGAATACAGGTTTTATTTTTTCTTCTCTGCTTTTTACAACAAATAACTGAGTTCGACCCAGGACAAGCTGGAGGAAATACATCTTCAGTTTGGCCTGGGAACGCCTGGGCGAGTATCGGTATGGGCCCGATACCGATACTGGTATCGGTACATCCCTGATATATGATGTCACTAGTTTTCAGTTGGTTGTGTTTTCATGTGTCTGCTGGCTTGTGTTTGATCACTTTTATATGTTTCTGCTATGAACAGCAAAAAGACTCAGCGTAAAAAGACTATATATTAAAATAGAACTGCGGTTCTGTGCTGAAACCATCAATATAATCAATGTTTTAACACATAGACATAAGATTACTGCTCAGACTGAACAGTAACTGGAGGTTTCTGAGTATCTACAATAATTGTTTTGTTTGTTTATAGAGACTATTGAGTCTGTTAAATTTGATAGAACACAAACGAAGCCTTTCATTAAAGGCAGTGGGTTTTGCTACATAAACCTGTCACAGAGCCGCTGGAAGCACTAAACTAGTTATAGGATTATAAAATTTAAAAACCTCTTTGTTAAATGGCATTATTATGCCTGTTGCCATAACGACACTTTCAAAATGCACATCATAAGAAGAATCACAGTGTAAACACACTGTGACTGTAAAAATAGTAAAACGTTCATCTGGAATCATACAGCATCACTAATGCTCACAGGTGGGTCAAAGTCCTCTTCAGTTTAAGGACAGAAATCTACAGTGGTCACTGAAAACATTCCAGTTCAAATCAAGTCATAAAACCCCGACAGAATAAAAACACAATCGACCTGATGGAACTGGTCAAGACAAAAGGAATAGAGAACTCTGTGCTCATAGGATGGTTTTGGCTCCAATTTAAAAGTCTACTGAGGTCTTAAACACTCAATAAACACAACCCTTAAGTATTTTCTTGATCCTTTCTTACCTTTAGCCATTTATTTGTCTTTGTGTAAATAGGGATGCACCGATATCGGTATCGGACCAATACCAATATGATACTATACACTCGTTCTCGTTAAAGTTAACCGATACCAGTATCGGTATTGGGCCAATACGATACAGATACCATATACTTGTACTTGTTAAAGTTAACCAAAAATAGAACCTGTCTTCCAATTCATTACATTTTTTGTGTGGTAGAAGTATCGGTACTCGGTATCGGCAAGTGTCAGACTCAAGTATCGTATCGGTGCATCCCTAGTATTGTAGAGGTGGAGAATTACACAAAAGTACTAAATGCATTTTCTGATCACTTTGAAGTGCTGGGGAGTAAACTCAATATTGCATCGCTCCATACGAATGTTATTTATAAACTTTTGCATGACCTTCTGATTTGCCCGTCATCTTGACAGAATTATTATAAAAATCCAGCCAGATTTGCAGGATTCACTGGAAATGTTACATTTTCCTTCAACTGGTGATACTTATACTTAAAAAAAACATATGCAATAAGGAATAGTGTGAAAGTATTGTTGTATGAAGCACTGTTAGACTTTGTAGATTGATGCATTTTATACAGCAGCAGTTCACTTTGGGTGTAGCTGCTCGGACCAGCTCATCAGCTCTGTAGGACGTAAACTCTGTTTCTCTGGACTGAGGTTGTTCAGGAAGATATCTTTTTTATAAAAAGGATGATTTTTACAGAAAAACGTCCAAAAGACGACTGAAAACTCTCCCAGCTCAGCATGCATCTCACTGCTCTGCTACAGAAGACCTCCTCAACCATTCTGATGATTTATTTGATCCACACTGAACATTTTTGGGACTGAAATAAGGGAGGTGTAACATCTGAGGTGGTCTCATTTTAGAAATTCTTTATTCCTCTTCTGATGCTTTGCATCAATAAAATGAAGCGATGGGAATAAGCTGAAACAAAAATGGAGGGGAGAAAAATAAACAGATGAAATGCCAGAGAAACGACTAGAAAAGTGTGGCTGAGGAGGAAGAAGGAATAAAAACAGCAGAAAAACTAGACAGTGAGGGTAGGATGACAAAGATAAACGCTGGGGAAAGTAAATAGCTGTTTTTGAGGTGACACTGCAAGACAAGTGACTAAAACAATCCTCATTATAACTTGGATTGTCCACCATGCTGCTTTGGAAATGTTAGAAACTGTCATGGTCATTTTATCTGCTTCTCTGACAACTTGGTGAAAGGAGATTTGACTCTAATCATTAGGTCTGGCTTTTTTTGGAGGAGAAAGATGCATCTTCTACTGTATCTATCTATTTATTTATCTATCTATCTATCTATCTATCTATCTATTTTTACTGCAGTGTCTCTCTTCCTCCGTCCGTGGGCATGCAGGCATATCATCAGCATATGGTCTATGATCGTGCAGAAAGCAGAGACGGCTGAGAGAACAATGGTTTTGGTCGGGAGAACAATGCTTTCATACATATCTGGCTTCAGCAGTAATGATCGC
The DNA here is from genome assembly GCA_006937965.1 of Callopanchax toddi. Lineage (NCBI taxonomy): Eukaryota > Metazoa > Chordata > Actinopteri > Cyprinodontiformes > Nothobranchiidae > Callopanchax > Callopanchax toddi. Next base: position 1,689,419 of record SSNR01000062.1, on the reverse strand, counting down.
TGCCACATTCCTACTGTCCTGTACGCCAAGCGCGCCTCGGCTCCTCGCTCACAAATAGAAGTGAAAATCACAACTTCAGCTAAAGCACACTGTAACGTTAGAGGCAGAGTAGGTGCTATGAAGGTGGCTACGATTCACGGCTTTCATATGAAATTATTCGTGCCAGAAGCTTTTTTTTTTTGTGATTTCTTTGAAAGTTAACTCAAATGTGATGCTAAAAACCTGATTATGAAGGGAAACATTTAGCATGTTATTCTGCAGATTTACAAACCATTTGTTTAGCTAAAAAACAATTAATAAAGTTAAAGGATTAAAGAAGAAAGTGTAGTGAATGTAAAGCACCTAAATGTCAACCTGGTCAATCAGTCACATGAACAAAACATGACTAGACAAAACAGCAGAGACCTTAATAAAACAGAGAAGAGCTGCTATGGAAGCCTGGCTGTCCAAACAGTGCAATAAGGTTGAGTGATATGTAACATGTTCCCAACCAATATATATCAGTCCAACAAAGGACAATGACATATTTGCAGTCAGAGCAATTAAACATGCACAGACTGATTTATCAAGTCCTAAAAGGAAGGAAAAAGTTGCCCAAAAAACACAAAGTCACCTATTTGGGATTAATTTGACTTTAATGGCCGCTTGTGTGCATGTATAGGTGGCAGCAAAGGACTTAAACATTTACTCCATCCAGCTGAATATGCTACGCTACCACCAGCTGCTGCAGCTCCATCGTCAAATCGCTCCAAAAACAACAAAACTGCTGCAGAGAATGATTTTATGGAAGTGCAAATGTTCACTAAACTTGTTTCTAGTCAAGTCTGTAAGACAGATAAACACTGGAACAGCCTGATTCAACTGGAAACAGGCCAGTCTGCTTGTTTCCCTCCACACCATTGTCGTTATTATTTAGATAAATGTATTTTATGATGATAGGCTGCTGCCATCCTTTCTTTCTGTCATAATAAATAAATCACTGCTGCTCGCGGAGGCAGCTGGAGGAAAAGGGTCTCCCTGCAACTGGATGGAGTTTGTGTCTAACATTTAAAAACAGCATTTTTTAATTTAATATTTTTTCACGTGGGCGGTGTCTTTTGGCTTCTACCTCTTTAAAAACAACCAGCGATCGGCTCAGCCTGCCGTTGATGGTCTAATCCATTCAAACACCCAACCTTAGAGCGCAAACAGAACATGTTTTATCAAGAGGGAAAACATCAGTGTTAGATTATGAGTGTGTGTGTTGTTGTTGTAAATATTTGGAGAGATTCTGAGGATTTCTTTCACCCAAACAACAGTTAATAATTTCTTGAATACCTGGAAGGGGAGTTAAATATCTGATTTGAGCACATTTCAAAAGGCCACATCGTTTATGTTGAAATCAATGTTGTTTTAGTTCAAGGGTCTTCAACCTGTGGCCCTGGAGTCTCAGGGGCCACTTCAGCCCGTCTGAAGTCTGATCTGACTGATCAGTTCAACCCAAAATAACAAAGCTGAGGAACATTTAGACTCAAAGAGACAAAGGAGGAGTGGTTTGTGTCATCCATCCAGCACCTGTTTTCTACAGTTGAAGACAAAAATAAAAAGTTTGTCTGGGCTTTTACCAAGTTATCGTTTTATTACCAGATTATATATTTTAATCTAGTGTTTATTATTCATTAACATGCAGAAAGCTGTTTTTTGTTGAGCTCATTCCTGATTTTGGATTGAAATTATTATTTTTTAATTACTTTTCTTGTGCAAAACTATACTTTGCATTAAAAGGCAGTCACCGTGCATTATGAACTGTAACCATGTGACAATCTAAAAAACATAAAAACATTCATCCTAATTGTAATGGTCTAGTCATTTTTTTTTGGTCTGTGCAAACATTTTTTAGGAGTAGAGAGGTTAAAATGCACTGTAAAAAAAAACAGGGGTTTAACTTTTAAAAATTGCTTCAATTTAATTAATTAAATTCATTTTTCCAAGTTAATTTATTAGGTTTGTTTATAATTAACTTGGATAATACTAATTCAATTACTTGTAAGAATTTGTTAGCCCCCCCCCCCTTTTTTTTTTTTTACAGTGCATTCATTTCTTAAGGTAGCCTTAACCCTGTTGTCAGATTAGCTTTTCATGAACTCTAACAAATCCTAAATGTCTCTTGTTTCTGCTCTTCATCCTGCAAAGAAAAGCTCCAAGTACATTTAGATTGTTCATCTTTATCTCATCAGCGTTTATATTATATTGTTATGTTTGCTTTTTAATTTTAATCCAATTTGGATCCCTATCTTGAAAGGCGCTATAGAAATAAAACTTCTTCTTTTTCTTCTTTTAGTTCTCTCAGTTAATGAAATGAATTTAAATGATTAATAAAATAAAATAAATTTGCAGATTGAAACGATCACTATAAGAAATTTAATCAATCAACAAATCCAAATCAAGTTAATTTAGCAAAATATTTACACATTTTCCATTTAAATATTTTTAATTTCAACCAAATACCTAAATGACTTGAATGAAATTCAAATCAACATATAATAATAATAACTGTAGACTTGAAACAACATGTTAACTTTTACAGTGTAAATGGGAAGAAAACCTGTAAGTTCTTAAAACTTGAAGCAACTTTTGCTGTTGCACTGGACTTTGCACCTATTTACTTGCCGTAGCGTGCACTTTGCTTGGTGTATAACAGGTTTCTAGGCTACCTACATAGTGTAACCCTGACACGCTTCCCAAGTCTAAAATAACACAAGGCTAGGTCTCAGACGACACGCCGCTCCTCATTTAGTGCTCTAGTTTCGTCTTCTTGGCAACATATGTCGATGTGTGTGTGTGTGTGTGTGTGTGCTGATAGGTAGGTGTGTGTGTGTGTGTGTGGGCGCATCTTAATTGAGCCTCTGCCATACACAAATTATGACCCAGTAAAAACGTCCTCCCACTTTGCTAAAAATACTGTACATCCAAAGTTTTATTTAATGGCGTATTTGCTAACTTGAGAGGACGACTGCAGCAGAGAGCGACTCAGAGAAAGCGTCTGCCTGGCTCAGGAGCTGAGCTCAGACTCACTAAGTGGTGCCGCGGCGGCTCACTTCTTCCCAGAGCTCAACACTTCCTCTGGCAGCAGCTTTGAGTCTGGTCCTCGTAGCTGTGTTTGTTTACCGAGCACAGCAGACCTGTATTATTTAGGATTCTGCAACTAACAAGCAACAAGCTTACCTAAATAAAAGAGGACAGCAATTCAGACGAGTCGTTTTCTGCATGAATGGAAAGCGGTTTCCATTATAAACTCATCTTTTTGTTGTTGTAAAGATTTAGGTCCTTTTTTATGTAAACAAATAAGTAGAAGCCAAACTAAAAGCAGGAATCAGGAGCAGCACTGGGCCTGAAAACACATGACAGATACAACTTTTGAATTCCTGCTAATGTATTCGTGTTTTTGCAGTTTTCCATACAGAAACAGGTACTTTACCTCATGACATGTAGAAAATGAGGAAAACCTCTGATAAGGAGCGCTGACGGTAGAAAGCTTCACAAAAGGACCCAAAAGCAGTGGAGGTACAGAACTATCTACATATTCAAACTAAGGCCAATTCAGGACTTGTGCAAATGTGTGATGAAGTCAAGAGAGTAAAACACGTCTTCTTGTTAAACGTTATAAGACGTGTCTTCTGAAGTGTTTCTTGTAGAAAGCTCTTTGACCAACCTCAGTTTAGAGAACTATAGATTAGTTCTGACAGGACTGGTGAGTTAACGTCTAGTTACAACTAAACCAAGACTAAATGATTGCTACTAGCTAACTGGACACACAGCTCCTCGTTTCGCTGCGGTGCTGTTTTCTTATTGGTGGGGACTCGTCACCTCGGTCCACGCTAAAGGCTGAACATGAGATGGTTTTGGCCAGCCTCGTACAGGACCCGTTCCTGAGCAGCGCGCCATAGAACGCTGCTTGAAAATCGCTCCCATGACCTTCAGTTTTCTCACGTATCTTTATTTATGTGTGAGCGAGAGAGAGAGAGATCTGACGGAACTTTTTTCTCTTTTGTCCCAATTGACAGAATTCCATCCCCACGACGGAGAACTTTACCCCCTGTGCTGAGCTCAAAACATCTCATATCAACCCTTACAGGAAAACCACATGACCTTCACGTGTGAAAATCACATGTAAGAAACATGTTGTCTCCCATGTGAATCTGGAACAAAGAAATGTGAATTTCTTGTGGGAAACTCACATGTAAAAACTAGGGGTGTAGTAGTGATTAGGGCTGGGCGATACGATGAAATATTTCATATGGACGATAGAACATGTCTATCGTCAAATATAAAGCTCTATCGTTTACGCCATGTTCAGTTACAGCAGTAATTTACATCAAAATGCACTTTACAGCATGCTCCTGCACGCTGCTAAACATAAACATAATAATAATAATAATAATAATAATAAACATACATGGAGGCAGACGGTAGCGGACATGTTTTAGACCAGAGTCAACAGGATAATTGGCAAAATTGCATTTCAAAAACCCTCCGACAGCACCATGGATAAAAGCAGCGTGATATGTTTCTTTGTAAGGACTTTGCTCAACAGATTTGTGAGTGCGACCAGCTAACGCTAGCAGCAAAGTCATTTTCTGAAAGAACAGTCATATTCCTCTTGCTGAACAGAAGTAACAGGTGCAGGCAGGACTGGGACTCGTGTCAGAAACAGCAGAATGTAAATGGCTGGGACTGCATCTGTTCAGTCTGTTAAACACAATCAATGACGTCATAAAGACACGTTTAGTTGTTTCATATCAATAAATGACGTCATAAAGACACGTTTAGTTGTTTCATATCAATAAATGACGTCATAAAGACACGTTTAGTTGTTTCGTGTCAATAAATGACGTCATAAAGACACGTTTAGTTGTTTCGTGTCAATAAATGACGTCATAAAGACACGTTTAGTTGTTTCATATCAATAAATGACGTCATAAAGACACGTTTAGTTGTTTCATATCAATCCTTTAGTCTGCCACACTAATGTAATGAATTTAAATGAAAAACTTCAAGACGAGGACTTGTCTCTGCAATTTTAGGTGAGATTAAAAAGAGATTAATATGATTAATTAATTACAGATCATAAGTAAATAATCTCAATGTTTTAAATCTCTTGACAGCACTAGTAAAATGTGTTAAATTAATATGCAAAGTACCAGTTCTGTACATGATTCTGTGTGAATTTAGAACATTTTTTACATGTTCATGCCATTTGGTCACATGTTTTTCTGCATGAACTCACATGTGAAAAACATGTGTGTTTTTTCTGCTAAGGAATTCATGGTAACGCCATTTATAAAGACTTTAGGAAGCTCTCAGTTGACCAGAACGATTAGTTCTAGACCAAAACCACTAGAAAACCCTTGACCCCTCATGACAAATCCAGGAAATCTGATGCTTGTTCTTTAATAAAGCTAACAAATCTCATATCTACAAAGATTTACAGACCCTTATACACACACCTTTGTTTGTTTCATTAAAGTATTCCATGTTTAATGTATTCTTGAGCAGGTAACAAAAACTTTATTGTAAGTATTTTCTACAAGAAAATGTTTAGAGCTCTATTTTAAAGGTAATCTATCTTACTATCACACTAGTGACGTGACTACATATAGATGCAGATAAAGTCCTTTATTATTCCCAGATTGTCACTAGTAGTTTTACATCGTTCCATGTTTAATTGTGACTTGATGAAACAGGAAGTGATGTTTCTTTGATCTCTCCACTTCAGCTCTCTTCTATCAAACCGAGAGCTGTCTACAGCAGGTAAGATGTTGATTGTTCATAACCCTTCCACATAACTACACTCAAAATGTTCTGAACCATCACTTTAAAGTGAAATCCAGATCTTTTGAACTTGACGTTTGAAGTATTTTAATGGACATTTCTCCATTTCTGCTTTCAAATCACCTTTTTGTCACAGTAAAATGAAACGTTATAAGTCTGATAATCAATACAACGTGGCAGAACAGGATTCACTGCACAGCTTTTCAGACTAAAACTCTTTCTTTAAGCAAAACCAAGAACATTCACATTTTGACACCTTACACAGAAATGCATGATGACTTTTTTCTCTATAGGGAGACAAATCTTGGGGTTATTCAAAGAAAACATGAAGCCTTCTGATTTTCCCTTATGTGGAGTTATAACAGCTTCTCAGCTAGTGTGGATGTTAAATAGGCAACTAAAGACTTGATGGTGTCTGCTTTGACTGTGAAGATCCTGGTACTTTGGGATGGTGCAGTCAGACGTGACTGATATTAATGAGAATCTGCAGAAAGTCAAGAACTGGGGGGTGGGGAGCCATTGTGGATCCTGGATTTAACAGCAATACAAGCAGGTCAGAGGAGCTCTGCAAAAAAATCCTCCCTACGTGGGCTTGTGTGTGCAAAAAGTCAGAGAACCTCCATGGTCACACTTAGATCTGCGAGCACACGCCCACGCACCCCACCTACCAGCTCTCCCTCTCCAACAGCATGCTAAAGTTTACCTAGAATATCATGGAGAGCATGAAATATACAGAGTGGATTCAAAGTGAGAACTCACACACGTGCACTATCACCCCCCCCCCCCCCGCTGTAACATCGTGAAATAAAAATGCATTCAAAGAAAAGCCCCGAGCTGCAGTGGAAGCAGCAGGTCTCTTCGGGCTAGCTGTTTGACTGATGGTCGTATTGTCTTTGATGGAGTTTCTCTTCCTTCCGCCGCCTCGAACGCCGATCATTTAACACTCTGGGCTGAACTGCTGAGGTTTCAGCAGCTGGATTACATTTTTAGCACTAAAAACACCTTATGTTGCAGAAGATGGGGATATTTTTTTGTACTGTTTTCATTCATTTCATCATTTTTTGATCAGCAGCTGATAAATAATTTAGGGGAATTACCTTGCTTTCTGAACGTGGGAGGTACAAAGCAGAATGTTTGGCAATCAAATGAAAACAGCTGAGTTAACATCATCCGACAGCGGAGATTTTATAGTTTAAGACTTAACGCTCAGGAAAAAGATCCTCTGAAATGAGCTACATCTGGCGGAGGGCAGGGCAGGAGCGTACATGTCAGAATAAATTACCGTGGCTCAAAACTCCCTCTCTCCTGTCAGATGAATACACACGGTCGGTTCTACACCTCCATTTTACAAATGGTTTTTAAAAATGCAAGGACAAATCTTGTTTTCTTCCCTCTTTCTTTCCTCTAATTGAGGCTACGGGTCAAATGTAGGATCTGCTTACGATAGAGTCCAAACTAACTAACAAAGCGTATCTTGGTGCATTAAAGATCTACCATGAGCAGTCAGACGGCAATTAGACCAATAAATGCAGTTTTGCTTTAGCTCTTGCTCCTGCCGCCGGTAGCCCTACATGCACAAGCTACTGATAATTACCTCAAGGCTCCAGCTTCATTAGCCGGCCGACCTGGCAGGCGGATTACCACTTCAAAGAGCAGAAAGAACAAATTAAGGAGGATTTTGGGAGCCATAAAAACATGAGGTAATGCTGAAAAGTGAGGACAGAGTTGGACGGAGACCAAGTATCACACAGCATGACATACAGCGTGTGTGCACACCCAGGTTTCTATCCTTCACTTGAAATGGTTACTATCATCATTTAATGCATGCATGGGTATGGCTGTGTGCTAGACTGTGCATGTTTGTGCACGGAGGCATCTGTGTGAGCCGTCTGTTCTGCGTTTCTGAACCCACTGATGCATGTAGAGATGGGCTGCAGGAGGAGATGGAACAACAGATATAAATACAGATTCACGAAGCTGAAACATGGCAGAACCTTTTACCCATAAAGCACTTTGCAACACGATGTTCCTTAAAAAACAAGAACCAGATATGATTATGTAAATATAAAAAGGTATGTCTTTTTTAAAGATGTAAAGAATAACACCCACTGGCCACACGCACACACACACACACACACACACACACACACACACCAACCTGATCATGGAGCAGAAACCAACCAAACACATGATTAGGAGAAACACACTGTGCACACCTCAGCTCACACACACGCAAAAACTGTAGCAACGCTGACGTGGATCCAATGTTTCTCTGAGCCTACAAGCAAAAACATTCAGAAACATGAGGATAAATCAGTAAATGAATAATGTGATAATATAAAAACAAAGTCAAACTAAATAAATCATAAAAAATGACTCCGTTTAAAGCTCAATCAAAAATAATAAAAGACAAAAATATATATAAAAGGTCAACTTGTATAAAATTAGATTCTTGTAAAAGATTCAAAGCTGCCTTATAGTTCAGACTTTCTATTATAATTTAACATCAGAACAATGACCCAGCATCTCATAACCATATCCTAAAATCCTGAGTCGACACTAAATTAAATGAAGAGATCACAATTAAGTCTCAGTCTTAAGGTTTTGTCATAAGTTTGAGATGTTTAATGATTATTTTAAGATTTTCAATCAGAATTAAGACACAAACTTATAATAAAGAGATATTATGTCATATTATGTCTACTTTAAGGATGTTCCGATACCACTTTTTTCAAAACCGATCCGATACTTAAATCTGAGTACTCGCCGATACCGAGTACCGAGTACCGATACTTCTACCACACAAAAAAATGCAACAAATTGGAATACAGGTTTTATTTTTTTCTTCTCTACTTTTTACAACAAATAACTGAGTTAGATTTAAAAAATAAAATATATTAATAAAAATGATCACAAAACTAAAATATAAGGTGAAAAATAAAAATTTTCTTTGATTTCACAGTGAAATTATTGCAGTTTTCCACATTTTAACCAAATAAAATGAACTATTTGGCACCATCTCCAGCTCTCAACCCACACTGTTCCTCTTTAGCTCAATAGCTCCCCCTAGTGTTCAATATAGGACACTACAACATAAATCACATCACAGACAGTAGTGATGTGACGTTCATGAACGAACCGAATCTTTAGAACGGCTCTTCACTGTGAACGAGGAGAACCGAGTCTTTGTAGAGAACCGTTCATTGTTTTGGGGGTGACTGTAAGCACTATGCACGCCTGCTTTGTATTCACTTTTTAATTTCATGGTGAAACAAACAAAAGCCTGTTAATGCAGGCAGGGGGTCTGAGGGTGAAAGGGAGGGGTGTGGAGAGGAGTTATTGTTGGGAAAGGGCTTGGGTGATGAATCGGTTGGAGGTGTGAACGGCTGTTTTTCAATAGGATGAGTTGAAACTTTCAAGATAACAAAAGAAGTCAAGCTGCCTTCATTGTCAAAGGTGCAGCTGTGCCAATGGGTGTGGCTGTCTTTATTTAGTAAGTGTTTATTAATAGGCTTTCATAATTATGATTAGGGAAGAATCGAAAGTCTTGGCCCAAACAAAAAACTGAAAATGAGGAAACCAAGGCCGAAAACCAAAACACCAAAAGAAAGGACGTCAGTTATTAGAACCAGGGTGTGATTTAGACCTCTACTCACCGTAGACCATGCAACAGAGCAATCACCGTGGTCAGGAGGTGAAGAGGAGCAGTGCTCGGTTATAATATTAAGCTATGCTCGTATAAAAGTCCAACACCGCACGTTATTTAGACAGACATAGATGAGTCTGGTGGCTCCATCAGAGAGGAGAGCAATCCAGCTGCAGCTGACAGAGAGAGGAACGGAGGAGGATCCTGTGACCCTAGAGATCGATGAGGGTGCACATCATTCTTTCATTGAGGCGCTGATGTGTGGTGTGCACCTCCTCACAAGAGGGTTGGTGGGGAATCCAGCTCTATGCGTCAACAAGCTTCCATAGCCGGACCGCTACTTTAAAGCGCTCCTTCAGAGCGCACCAGTTAATCAGCGTCTGATTGAGAAAGCACCGATCTACAAACACGGGTTCGAGCAGAGGGATCCTACGCTCTTATCCTGTTTCACTTCTTCCTCATGACATCACACGTTTGGGCTGTGTTGTTTTGGTGATTTAGTTCTTTCGACTGAAAACCTAAAACACACTCTTTTTCGGCTGAACATTTTCGGTGGGCGAATTTTAGATGCATCCCTAATTATGACAAATGAATTATAAATGATCCGATTGTGTTTTGTTTGTCCACAGCTGTGACACAGTGTATCTCATGTGACACAAAGTCATGATCATGTCTTACAGTCATGAGATAATCTCATTATTGTGGAGTTATTCATTTAAAATGCTTAACTAGTTTCAACTTCTTGATAAATACTAAAACATAATTATGGGACACTGTGTCACAAGACAATAAGTCCTAACTACGACTCACAATAATGAGCTAGCATTATGATTTAGATGCTAGGTCATAATGATGACACATCTCATCACATAGAGCATCTTGTGTTTTGTTAAGTAACAGAGATGCTTTTCTGTAGTTACCAGATCAACTGAACAAGTACTGTAATTACCTTCAAAACATTCCAGTCTCCTCAGATCCTATCAGACCAGGCTAAATGGACTTCTAAACATGTGTTTGGGTTCTTCTTTTCTGGATAATTAAAAACCTTCCAGCAGATGACCTGAGGGTCTCTGAATGTCCGCTGAATGGAAACAGCTCCAACAAAGAAGTCAGGCAAAAACCTGTGGGAGTTTCAGAAATCAATACCAGAACCTTGGAGTTGATTTGGGAGGAAACAAGAATACTGAGAGTTTGGATGAATGTGTTGGTTCTTCTTTTAGTTAATGTTTCTACAGCTGAGTTTTATTTTATTATCTGAGCATGCTCTATCGATGGAAGAAAGGGGGCAGAGATGTAACTTAATCTGAGCAGGGTTATTAAATGTGAGGCACACTGACTGCAACAGTTACACAAAAAGAGGAGGAAGGAGAGAAAAGATCACAGAGATAGAAAGGAAGTGAGACAACAACAAAACTGAGAAGGGTGTAAGATATTTGTTCTTCTCTTTGGGAATCAGGATGTGTGTGAGTCACAAAAAGAAAGAGTGATCTAACTCCAATTAAAGGTGTCATTAAAAGTGAAAATCTCCCCTAAATTTGACTTGTGATGCTACGCTAGCATGTAGCTTTACCTCAAATCTAAAAGAGCCAGTGTTACAGGTTCATAACTTCAGCTTAGATAAGCTAACAGCTAGTCAAAGGAAGGCCCAAAGCAAAGACTGTTACCAAAAATCCTCTTTAATGTTAGAAGAACCCTTAAACTCCACATCAAGTCCAAACGTATTCCAGCAGAACTATTCCTGCTATAGTACCCTGGGCTACACAGGAACTGCTACAGCTCATAGTTACTATTAAAGGACCCATTAAAATTAGAACCCACTGGAAGCTTTTGGGTTTTTTATTAGATCACATGTGAACTGTAAATGTCAGCGGGTCATAATTCAAACCGCTGAGACAACGAGGAAAAAAGTGAAGAAAGAAAAGTCCGGGTGGGTTTGAGTCCAAACAGCGTCCGACTCCTGTCAGACGATGGATGGGTCTCAAGCTGTGAGGTCATTTAATGCTTCGTTCCCTCAGAGCCAAAACGGGGCCAACACACACATTCTCACACACACATTCTCACACACACATTCACACACACACATTCTCACACACACATTCTCACACACACATTCTCACACACACATTCTCACACACACATTCTCACACACACAATCCCAGCCTGGTTCCATTTGTCACTTCCACACTTCCACAAAAAATGCATGCATGGTTAGACGACTCTCTCACACACACACACACACACACACACACATAAAGCCAGACACAATCATAGCATACACAAAGTCTCAGTTCTAGACAGCCATCCAATCGATAATCCCATTACAGCAGAAAAGGCTCTTTAATTTGTTCTTATTGAGTTTTGGGGGAAGGAGAAACATGTCTCATAATTAAAGGAGGATTTGCTAGATTGATGGTTTAATGGGGTGGATCGGAGTTTAAGGAGACGCTCGGGCTGTGGCAAATCTAAAAAAACAGAATGAAAAACTGACCATTTTACAAACATCGAGGCTGAACGTTCTTCCCCTCGTTTTCTTTGCTTCTCATCGCTGGGACCATCTCTTTTACATTCGCTCTGTAAGAAACATTTCCCCACCTGTAGACTTGTTTAAGGTGTAGATGGGTGAATGCAGGTCACTCTCCTCCAAGTAAAAACATAAATAATGCCATGATGGAAATGCAGAGTGTGTAGATGGGGATGACTCAGCTAGAAGACTGCATTTTAAGTCAGTATCTGTGAAAATGAACATCCATGTTTTTTAGGATCAGTTGGCTGTGGACACCCAGTGTGCACATTCTGACACTTTCATCAAAATTCACCTGATAGTTCATGAGATATTTGACTTAAAAGCTTTGTTATGACTCAAAGCTACTACATGACATCCATGAATCACTTTCTGATTAAAATCTATCCATTGCTTTCTGATATTTTGCTAACAAACACACAGAAAGGTAAAAAATATTATTTCCCGCGTTTTGCCTTTGGGTGGCAGCCAATAAGTATTACACACTCTGAATTTGCCTCAAGTAAAGAAAAACCGGACACCACTAAAAACAATCAATGTATGCCTCACTGTGTCCTGGTGCTCCAGTTCCCTCAGGCTGCTGTCACATGATCTTATCATGACTGACGTCCAGAATCCTTTGCAATCACAAATCAGCGAAATTTCAAATGTTTCAGGGAAAATCGTCTCTTTCTGCTTCCAAACTTCCTCTAAATCAATGTTTAGAGTGCAAAACTCCAAGAACTGCTTCCACACCCAAATAAGGAAGTACTGTAAGAGGAAGTGGCCAAAAATGTCAAACTTGATGACTGCACTATCACATTCCAGCTTTGTGGATTAAACCCTCTGGGATTCGCCAAGTTCCTAGACATCATTAGACGGATTTCGAGCTGAACTTCGAACACGGCTGAGTCTGGCAGGCCACCGTCAACAGACATGATGATGCTAAACTGCTTTTCTCTTCTCTTCTCTTCTCTTCTCGCTTTTAGTTTAGTTTTAGTTTAAGTTGCTGTTCTGTTCCATTTGTAGATGTTTGTGAAAATGCCAGAAATAGCACCTCCAGTATCCGGGAGGCCTCCAACAGTTTAAGTCTGTTTGTTGATCTGATGTCTCTCTGAGTCCGTACAGCATTAAGGAGAACGCTCAAGGCGGCTTTAGACTAGATGTCAGCTGAAATGGAGTTGAACATAAATGCAAGTTGAAGAGAGCATATCATAATATATTTTACCAGTGATATACAGAGGTTATTTGGTGTCTAAGGCTTGTTCCTCTAAATACTCAGCCCCTCCTACCTGGTGTTTAACAACCTGAACCTGACAAAACGCTGGAACCACGAGTTAAATCAACGATTTAAACAAAACATGAACCTATACTCAGTAGTTTTAGCTTGCTTTTAGTCTGATTTCCTGTTTTAAGGGTTATTTTAATTGTATATCTATCTTGTGAAGCACTAACTGACTTTGACATTGACCTCCTGGTTGTCTCGTTTCGGAGGTTTTCCAGGCGCGTCCCACTGGGAGGAGACCCTGAGGAAGACCCAGATTTGCTGGAGGAAGTGTGTGTTCTCTCTGACCTGGGAACACCTTGGGCTCACCCAGGAGGAGCTGGAGGTGAAGAGAGACGTGTCTGGGATCCGTTACCTTCCTGATCTGTCCTTGGATATGCAGATGGATGGATGTATCATAATTCTGATATTTATCTGACAGATTTCATGCATTCTAAAACCTTAACAGTCTAAAATACAGTGGCTAATTTTGTATCTGACCTCTAAATGTTTAAGAATAAAAATGCAATCATCTTATCAACATTGTGTTCACAAGATACTTGAGCCATGTCTCCGTGAGATGGCTGTATTTATCTTTAGGATCAGATTTCTACAGTAACTGTTGAGATTTTGATTTGATCATTGTGAGTGCTGCTCCTCTAAAATGATTATATGCATGGAAAACAGGCCAATTTCATCTTAAAAGCTTGTCAAAAATGAAAATATGAAAATAATGATTGCATGCACAGGGAATTGTTGCTGCTTATGAATCAAGATCAACGTTATGCTTTTACTCAGCGCCTCAGATTATTGGATTTATTTGTCCAGAGGATTTTTCCTCCACTAGAGTAAATTTGCTGTATCTGAGAGTCGAGGTATTTCCTGGGATGAGACAGCAACTGCTGGCTCCCACAGAGAAGCAGCAGCTCCCACCGACTGGTGGTGCATGATGGGACACCAGCCGTGCAGTATGTGAGTATTTTCTGGAACAAGGGTGCACCACGTGAAGTCTTTGCTTGAAACTATATTTGACATTTACAAGCAGGGGGCTTTTGTAAGCACATTTCTACTGCACTGCACAGCAGAAGGACGAGTTGCATAAAAACAGCATTAAGTGTAATTATTTGGGATTTTATTAAAGGTGGAAATCCAAACTGAGAGCTTTGTTCACTCACTCATTCACACTCGGGTGGAGGTAAACCACGTCTGTAGTCACAGCTGCCCTGGAGCAGTGTGACAGAAGTCAGGCCACCATTCTGCTCCGTCAGCCCATCACTGACGTTCACACACAGGTAAGTTGGGTGGTGTTTTGCCCAAGGACACAACGACAAGCTGGGGATCAAACCGGCGACCAGACGAGCGCTCTACCTTCTGATCTATGCCACTCCAAAGGTAGAAAGACGCCGACCAACACTGTGTTTCAGCACCATGGACAGCGCACCTACTTCTAAAACATCAGTGAACTCTGATTCATTCACCTCTGTTTTTGTTCAACCCAGTAAGGCTTTCACCTCCTCACAGTAGAAAAACATACAGGATGCTAGCTGGCACGGACATCCATGAACGACCATGTAACCTGTTGAATGGGATGAGTAGCCAATCAGAAAGCGAGGAGATGGAAGCACGGAGCGAGGGGAGTCCAAAATCAAAGCAGCTGTAATGTTTGCTAACTCCGATGTCCCGTTTGATCTCGAGAGGTTTTGCGAGGTTTCCTGAGAATGTCCATGAGTGAATCAGTTTGTGTGAGGTGTGTTGTCTCCGCTGTGTGGCCTCACACACACTGTAGGACCAACACAAATTCAAAAACATTGCTCAGTTGTGCTCATGTAGTGTTGAATACCAAAACGACCACTTCTTCTACAGCGATTCTAAACACTGATATGTTTGACCACTTCCTGATGACTTCACAATCTGCTCATCCTGTCTTTCTAAAGCAAACACCACACAGAAAATCAGTGAGTCGGTGCAACAGCAGTTCATACCACACCACCGTGTAGTCCCTCCACTGTATCTTTTAGCGCTGAAACACTGAGAAGGGACTTAGGGTTGTTTAGACGCTCCAAATCCCTTCCATCAAAGCTGACACTTAAAACCGTAGCCGCCACAATACTTTTATAAACCCCAGGACGGCCCACACAACACTTATGAGGTATTAAAGTCTTGACCGTGTCTCATGACACCTCTGCTGCAGCCACAGCCTCTTACTGTTACCTGTTAAAGAGGAGCTCTCACACAGACTGCAGCCATCTCTCACAGCTGTCATCTTAACAGATTACTGGTGAAAACAAGACAACAAAAGGCAAAACACAACCTTCTGATGCTCAGTGATCCGTCTACTGAAAGCAGAACGGCTTGTGCCAAATAAACCGTCTTCTAAGGAGCTATCGGATCTGCTCTGCAGTTTTTCCTGAACACATAAATTTGGGATACGCTCGGCACCGAGCCGCATTAGGCAGTCACAGGAGAAACGGAGCCGATGGGTTGATATTTTTATCTCCTTTGAAGTACACACACCACTCCCTTCATTTGACAGCTCAGGAGAGACAACATGTGAGCAACAGAATGAGATAAAGAGCTCAAACTGTTCCTCGTTAGGGTTACAATAAAGACTAAAAGGTGACTTCGCTTACTGGACCGTTTGAAGCCCGATACATGAAGTCAGAATATTAACTGTTCATATTTTAAACATGCTGAATATTCCAATGGTATTTTAATTTGTAGCTAAGATGATGTTCAAGGCATTCATTCACTCATTAAATAACAATAATCATTATAAAATTTAAATGTATTATGCAATGATGATATTAGCATTAATAAAAGTAGACATGTTGTATATTGTTACGCTGCATATTATTTATTGTTATTTTAGTTTAACGTGATCTACTTTCCAGTCAGGAGGTGTGAACATGTTCCTCTAACGTGAAGGCTTTGGTTTACGGTGGGTGAGAAGCACCTGATCAACATCGAAATGTCGAAGCAAAAAGGAAACAAAGCGCCCCCTAGTGGCTGGCTGCAGTACATATTAAAATTCTCTATTTAAATTAATGGGACATTATCCTAATTAAACAACAGCTCATGCTGAAATGTTAATTTTTATTTATGATTGTTTATAATTTGAAGCTTAAAGACACCATGATTATGAGTGGGTAAGTAGCACCACATGTCCAAGTCCTCTGCTTCAACACACCTGGATTCAGGTAGCGGCTGATTAAAGACCTTCTGCAGAGCTGATCACCTGCAGAACAGCTGATTCAACCATTGATTCAGGTGTGTTGGAGCGAGGAAGGAAGGAAGGATAGCGGCCCTTGAGGACCGACTTTGGACACCACTGCCCTAAACGACATGTTTTGGATTTATTTCTAGAAACAGTAAAAGGTAGATATGTCATCATTATTTAAACAGCTGAGACTGGTTTAAGACAAGAGGACAATTTGACATTTGAAAAATTTCTGAATAGAGCGAGGATAAACTACAAACTAAATAAATAAGAATTAAGTGACTTTGTGACTAATTTGCAACAATAAAATTTGCATGAATCTTTCGAGAATGTCCCAATTCATTTCCAATCTCGACATATGCAAACATGCAACAAATTCAGTGTAATTAACAGAAATTGGTCATCTTTTCTCTTGAACTATTTGTCAACGGTTGCAGCTCTGAGAGAGCATGGAGTCATTTGAAGCTGTCAGGCCTTTATAGACCTTTATATTCAATATTTGTATGTTTTTGCATGAATCAACACTTTTGTTCATCCTTCAAATCTCCTCTCAGATTTTTAGAACACTGACTGAGGAAGGCCCAGCTTGACCTGACATAAGGGCACATTTTCTTTATCACACATTTGTTTTATCCAGTCAAGATGTGTCTCTAAATGTTCCACTGCACCACGAAGCATAAATATAGATATTTTCATTTAGATTAATGAATAGATCTATAAACAATAATGTAATATATGTTCTGCTCAAGTACAGACAACATTCATTATTAAAAAAAGGTTTTTTAGTTACAGAAAAAATGTGTTTTCTGAGATAAAAGTTACCTCTGCTGACAGCAACAACATTAAAGCTTGCTGGAGTTTTTTCTCATTTTTAATCAGCGGAATCGATTTCCTTTAACATTGTTTAAATCTATAATCTCTTCTTCCTTTGTGTCAGAAACACTGAGTCTCTTCTTGACACTAGCAATTAAAATAATGATACACGAGCGAGCGCTATGGAACGGTGCTAAAACTTCCTGTCATGCATACAAAGGTTAATCAATTGGACGGGTTCCTCGGTACTGCAGTCCTCTCAGAGTAACGAGGATCTCAACCAGCTCTGTAGGCGAGAGGAGACTGGAGAAGAAATAATTACAACAATTACTTCTTTTACTTTATCTCTGCCTGACACGCGTAGCACACAGTCACGTATGTGCACAAAGAATATAATAGCTCTGGCAAATGAAGTCCTGTCAGCAGTAATGACGTGCTGCCAGTGAAACAGGTGCCATACGAGCAGGAACTGGGAATAATATGTGCTTAAGAAGACACTAACGAATGCTTCAACGCGTGTGCCAAAAGCGCCTGGAACACACACACTGGCACATCCAGAACATGGAGGAACTCTTTATTAGACAGACATGCAGAACAAAGGCTTTAGAACGATGAATCCATCAAATCAGCTGATTTATTTCAAATGTATTAGAACAAGTAGAGCAAACAGCTGATCTCTTACCTGTTCTTATCGCCTTTGCATCCTCTGACTCCAACTTGTCGATGCGTATCCTTTATGATGATTCTCAAAGAAGAGAACTTTTAGCTTGTCGTTTTGTTTTCCGCTGACTTTCCACGAGTCTTCTGAGGTTCATTAACTGGAGATGATGATGGGCCTGGAACTGCATTAAAGAAACGATGAACAAAAACAAGAGTTTGTCAGCTAAAACTTTGGTATAAAGGCAGCACATCTAAGCTACACCCTTCAAACCATCAGCATCCTGTTCAAGGTCAGCGATGGGAAAGTTGGAGAGGGTTGGGTTGAGATCACAGCTGCTGCTGGGTGACCAATAATTTGGAAGAAATCCATAATGGTTTCTGTGTTTTTTCCCCTTAAGAGATGGGTTTTTGCGCCTTTGTGCAGCTTTTTAAAGTGGCCTTTTTGTTCTTTTGAACTTTTTTTGTGCATATATTTTAATTAAATCAAATCCATACATGCATTTTCTATTCTTTCTTCAGGATGGGGTCATAACAAATGAAAGAAGGAAACCCAGACATCCCTTCAACCAGTGCTGCATCGCCCAGCTCCTTGTTGAGGATACAAGACATTCCTAAACCAGAGAGGATATATAATTCCTTCAGCCACTTCTGGATCTCTTCCCAGTGGGACATTCTTGTAAAACCTGGGCGGTGGAATGATACTCAACGTCCAAACAGCCTCAACCATCCTGTCTTTTAGAGCTGTGATGATCCGGCCACTTGTGTCCAGGATCCCAATCCTTTGGTTGGAATCCAAATCTTGTGACCTCAGAGGGTTGTCTGTAGACTGACCAGTGAATCCAGCTTAGACCAAAGCAACGCCCTCATTTCTACACAATCAGTCCATCCCGTCGCTCATAAACAAAACAAGAAACTTCTACTCTTCAGGCACACTCCAACCTGGAGGGTGCATTTCTAATATTTCTATGATGATTTTCATCTTTGATGGCCTGTTCAGACCAAATTCAACCTTTAGAAATGTAGTGAGGAAGGATTGAAATGGTACAGTAGATGACTGTTAACCTGGAGGCACCTTGTGACCAAGCCCAGCTGTGACCGTAGTGTAAAGTGAAGTAAAGGAGGTTTTATCAGCAGAGGAGTTAAAAGGTTGGATAATTAGCTGAGCTATGACTAATAACAGCAGAATAAAAGGAGAAATGAGGAGAAGGAACTATTTTTAGAAGTTTTCTTAAGGATACTGTACGTGCACCTGATTCATGACGAGCACAAGAAACTACCAATGTGATTCAATCATCCATCTGAGTCTTTAATATGTATTTACCACTCTTCTTTCTCTTTTTGCCATCACTCTTGTCCTTTTCTCGGAGTCTTCCTCACTACTTCAGCTGCTGTGATTTATTTAAATGACCACCACAGGGGCAGAAAAGCAGGATAATAATGGTGACAATTACGGCTGATGATGCATCAGAAGGTACAAGGTGGCAGATGGCTCAACGGCAAGTAGCACAGACTCAATGAGCTGCTACCTATCTTCTGTTTCAGTCACAGAGCACAGCACCTGTCACAAAACACCTCTGGCCATCAGCACACAACACATTTGCCGTCTTATGAACAATTCCTGCAAATAACTGTCAGGGAAAGTGACACACACGGCCCGTCCAGCTCTCCTCTCTGCCTCCTTGGATCTGTCTCTTCCTGTCTTTTTTCCTCCATCCCATCAGCAACTTTCCCCACTCCCTGGCACACACAGTCTAAATTAGTTAGGAAGAGCCTGGCTGGCTGCCTCAAACTGAGCCGAGCGTGACATCTCGTTCTCAGAGATAATACCAGGCTCATCCTGCTGGCCTTTCTGATGATGAATCTAGAACTATCCCTCCATTAGGCTTGATCCTTACGAGGCACGGCATGCAGAAAGAAACGAGTGTATGCCTCATAAAACTCATAAAGTTCAGACTGAACACTACACTCTGCATTGTTTTATGTCTTAGACGGCTTAATAACAGTTTGGCATATTCGAAATATCTGCATAGTTTGTTGACATCATTGTCTATTTAAAGAATAGATTGGCTTTCTTGTTTGTTTTACCTAAATAAGTTGGATTTAGTTGGAATTTTTGTCAGCAGCATATTCAGTTAAAGGCCTTAAAGTACTTAAACGATCTCTTGAGGATTTATCAGTTCTCACTCACTACTTTTTTAGTTAAAATACATTTTTTCTAAAATTCTAACAAGTTGCTGCTTATATAGACTTCACACCGGCTGCTGGTTTGTTACCAAATGTCTCCGGTACTTTGCTCCCGCGAGAGCACCAAATCCGGGTGGTTCACGTGAGTTCACACGATACAGTGTGAAAGGATATCCCTGTCACTAATAATAAAAGAAAGGAACGGGGAAAATGAAACATGGGTTTTATGTTTAACAACACTGAATGCACCTCGCCGGCTACTGTCTCACTTCCTGTCTGGCGCTCCGCACGTAACGTCTTTAACTTGATGAAAGCGACGTCTGGAAAAAAATAGACTTGTTTTGGAATATTAACTTTGCTCTGCAACTGCTCTGCAAACGCACTGGAGTCAGTGTGCACGCTCTGATTGGCCTCAATGTTTTTTCGTCTTTGCAGAGACCGCACTGCAACAGCATCCAGTGTGAAGTCGACAACTTTAGTCAGGTTTTCTAAGAGACATGGAGCATTATCTGCTATGTCTGTGCTATTAGCATGCAGGACCCGCCAAAATTATTTATTGAGATCCAGAAAATAAGTTAGGGCCCCACTGAGAGCAGCTCTGGACTAAAAAGGCATTTAGGCATTAAAATAAGGTAAAACTGTACAAGCAGAACCCACTTCATAACATTAGAGATGTTGGTTCACCACAGGCTGTTAGCTCCTTTGTGTCATGAATATTTAAGGTTTTTTCCCTCTAAATTAAAGCTTGATGAATTCAAAAAGAGGTTTTCTGTTGCTAAGTGATGTCACTTCATCTACAGCATCAGGTTGGTAAAGAGTAGGGATCTGTATTTAGGCTAATGTGGTTAAATGGTTCTAACTATGCATGAAAAGTTACCATAAAATCAATTTAGATCACTATAAAATGCATCATTTGAAAAATCATCTTTACGTTAAGGGAAACTGTAGTCTTAGAACAAATGAATAGAAGAAAACGAACCATCTAAGACCTCGAGATGAGAAAAAATACCAAAATACATATTTTGACATATACAGTACAACACTGACTGGACAAAGAGCAGAAGTTGAGCATTTGCAGCAGAGCAGCATAAATATAAATTAAAAAAACTGATCATAAATACAGCGGATAAATTAACAATTAGTTTTCAGGATCTAGCCATCCGTGAGTCAGACACATAAAAAACTAATTTGATTTTGATTGCTTTATTATTGCATCCTTTCATGAGCAAAATGAAAAATAGGAGGAGCAGAAGAGACAAGAAGAGGAACAGACATCAAGGTGTAAAGAGGTGATAAAATAGGAGGATATGAGACTGAGAAACACAACCAATTCAAGGAAACACTCGTCATACGAGAGGCGCAGACACTCATAAATATGACAAAGATTCTCTAAATGTTAACATCGTCCAAGCTCAACACTTCACTAAGATTCTCTAAGAAACAGTTAGGCCCTGTCACACAACTCTGAATATTTTTAAAAACTGACTTTTTTCTTCTATTTATAAAAAATTCTCCATCCAAATGACAAGCAGAAACTTCAACCAAAAACCCAAAATACCCCCAGGAGTAGGAGAAGTGCTCTGTGATTGGATGATTCATGGTGTCGGATCAGGTGACTGCACCAACTCCCTTTCACATCCAGCAGATTTTAGGTGTTTCCTTGCTTCAACACACCTGCTTAATATGAATGAGATAAACAGACTTCTTCAGAGTTTGACATGTTGAGGAGTTAAATCTGTAGTGTTGAAGCAGGGAAACACCTAAAACCTGCTGGATACCAGCCCAGTCCATCATCAGATTGGAAGAAACCAAAACCTCCCATCATCAGCCTGAAGATCCTGGACGAGCCCCCAATTTGTTACAACTTTCTCACAGGACATGAAGAAAATTGGACGGGATGCGAGTTAGCACTAAAATGAATTCTGTTTAGAGCAGCGAATATCAAAATAAACAAAAGATGTGTTGTTCTAAGTTAGTAGCATATAGAGATTTGAGTCGATAAATTTAAAAAATAATCCTCAATCTGAAAAACAAGTCATGTTCTGCCCCCTTGTGTCCAGTTCATGCCTGCGTTCCTCCTCCTGTGTCCTGCACTAATCCCCTCCAGGTGTGTCTCGTCTCCTTGATTAGCTCCCTCTCTAGTCTCTCCCTGTCGATTCTTGTGTCGTATCCTCAGCCTCATGTGTCTCCTGAGTCCTGCCAGTAATGAAGCTGCTTTGTGTTTACCCTCACCTGTTCCTGCCTCCGTCCTCCTGCATTTGTATGGAACTAGAATTGGGACTTTAGTTTTGTACTTGTAACTTACGTTTTGTACTTGTACGTTTTAGTTTTGTACTTATAACTCATGTTTTTTATTTGTAACTTTCAGTTTTGTATTTGTAACTTGGTTCTGTGACTTGCACACATTTAAAAAAATATAAGTTTCAAATTACAGGTAAAACAAACGTGTGTTCAGTCGGCTTGTTATGCTATGTGAGCTAGCAGGCTAGTCAGAAGTAGCATGAACGTGCTTTGTGAACGTGTAAAACCTGCAATTTGAACATGTAATTTGAAACTTATATTTTTTTAAATGTGTGCAAGTCACAGAACTAAGTTACAAGTACAAAACTAAAGTCCCAATTCTAGTTCCATACATTTGGGTCCTGCACTCCCAGTCATGACAACAACACATTTTGATAAGTCTTTCAGAGCCATCTGAAGGCTCTAGATTTTAACTGATGCAGCTGCTAACATTTAAAATGACAACAAACAAAAGATCTCTGACAAACTTGTGGTGGAACAATAACATTTAGTGACACAACTCCACTAAACAGAACCCATTTCTAATTGAACGTACACTCTGATCCCAAGTTAAGACGCTCTTTCCGTTGGTGTGGCGTTCCAGTTCTAAGAAGCTGCACTTCCCACCGATACAACATCCCAACTTTGACGAGCTGTACTATCCTCTGAAACGGCATCCCAACTCTGAGAAGCTGCACTTTTATCTGACAAAGCATTCCAGTTCTAACTTGATATGCATTTAAACAAACAACTTGTAAAACACATATAACTCAAATAAAATAAAATCCTTCAACAGCTACATCAAACTATTTCAGTGCTGGGCTCAGCCCCCGGTGTTCCAGGATCCTAGCAGCACCTCTGTTGGAACCAAATCAACCCTTTTGGAAGTGATTACCTGTTGGTGCCGATCCAGCGTTGGTTCCGGATCTTATTTATGACCCCTTGATGTGTGCACGCTGTCTAAAACTGCTTTCGCTGCTTAAATTCACTGAGCTGACACGTACGTATGCAGCAAGCTCAGATCTTTCTTCTCTCCCGCTCTGTTGCATTCTAGTCATGTTCCTCGTCTCCCACTTTATAATCACATCAAAGGAAATAGCTGCTGACACAATGAGAAGGTTTGAAATGAATCAGTCACAAAGCACACAGAAACAAACAGCCTCACTCACAGCGTGGTGCGGTCAGCACTTTCTCAGCCCCCGTCTTTTCTTAAAGGCAAATAAGTAACATTATCTCAGAAGATTTACCGGCATAAGTAAATATTAGAAGGCCGAGGCTCTGCTGCAATTTTAGAAAACGGTCGGAGGGGCAGAAGAAATAATCTAAAGCAAATCTAATTTAGCCGGAGTGACTAGAAGGTAAAGAGCATGGGGGGAGGATCGTCTGTGGCCCTGCACATTTATGCTGTTTGACGTCTTCTGTCAACACAAAACAATCCATTATAAAGGTTTGTGCAAGAAAAATGACTGTGGAGTGAAAAGAGTTTGTTTCAAGGTGGGATCACACAGAAGAGGCGTTAAAATGCAATCACTAAACCTGCTATTTTAGCAACAAATGACCCTTACAGTCATTTTGTTTTCCCAGTTATAAAAGATAGAAATCATTACTAATTAAAGGTGGCCAAGCAAAACACATGAATGCTGCAAAGACTCCAAAACCAAATGTTTACTTCTAAATACCAAGAGGCATTCCTGCAAAGTGGAGATTTTAAAATGTAAAACTAAATATACAAGTCTAAATTATGAGGATGAATTTCCACTGAGGGCCGGCTGCAGGCCAACCCACTGCGAGCCAAGACCTATTTTATTCAATAATCTCACTAAATAAATCAAATAACCCCCCGCTGTGTTGGAGCTGGATTCTGGAACTCCATATTGTCTGAGGACCGAGGTGCTCAGATAGTCTGGCTTTGATGTTTGATGATGAATTCAGAAGTTTGCTCTGAGTTTGTTGAACTTGTGAAGAGATTTTTAAAAAGTGTTTCTGTGTAAAAGGTATAAATAATTTTCTGAGAGCTCCAGATTGCAGGTTAAGACGTTTTGGGGCCATTTTGAAGTGTGTTTTCATGTAAAGGTCATCAATAATTAATAATCCTGCCTGTTGTAGAGTCTGTTCTGAACAGCCTCTGTTCAGAGAAATGGAGGTTACCTGATGATCTAACAGCTCCAGTCTCCAGAATGTTAGAGCAGCTTCAGGTTGCTTTAGTAGAAATATTAGGACATTTCTGCTTCCACCTCAAATAAAAGAGTTAACATTTCTAAATTTCCTCTCTAAACGTCCCCTTTGTCTCCCACCATATTTTGTTCTCATCTTTTTGTTCCTATCTCTGCATTCTGTATTATTGCACACCAATAACCAGTGTCATTTTATAATGAGTTAAACTGGTGGAGTTCCTGGTGCTGATGCCTGGTATCACACGTCCTCCTGAGTTCATCTTGGGAAGTCTCACCACGTTTCCGTGACTGTGAGCGCTCATTCTCAGTGCTCCACAACAGGAAGTTCAACTCCCGCTGCAGCTTGTCAGTGTGTGATCACAGACTGCACAACCAGTACAACACCAGTCTGCAAAGGAGTGCTCTGGCAGAAGAAACTGGTAGTGTGCATGCATACCTGTGAATGTGCACCCATGCTAACAGCCATATTATGCTTCTTTTTTTTTTTTTTACTTTATCGTTAATTTAATTTACTGTTGAGGGTTTTATTGTTAGTGTTTTAATCTTTTCTCATTTGCTATTTTTACAACTATTAGTTGGTCTGTTGTGATGTGTAGCATCACTTTATGTTTCTTCAATCTGTTACGACTTCATTTTATTTAAAAAAGTAAAATATTCCTGCTGGACTCGCCCCTGGATGCACCTAAAGTGCTACATTCTACTTGTGCTTTTACAGGTGTAAATAACTACAGAATGAACCACAAACTGACCGCAGTGTTTAACAGCACTCAGACACTAGGAGCTGTTTTAGGATGTAAACTCTATTTCTCCAAACAGAGGCTGTTTGGGAGCAGATGTAACTTTATTTCTGGAAATGTCACAAAAGGTGGTAATTAACATTTCAGCAGCAGAAACAAAGGGAGCAACTGATATCTCTTTGGTTTTTTCTTAACTTGGCATGACTGGAAGTAATCACATTACTCAGAAAGTGATTACATTTAAAGAGGCAAGAAAGTGTGTGTGTGTGTGTGTGTGTGTGTGGAGGGGGGGGGGACTTAAGCATAAAGCAAGTCCTATAGTCAGAGTGTCACAAAAGTAGAAGAAGTAAGGGAAACAAAATTAAACGTTGTTTATTGTTCATTTTTATAACAGAACGTTCTATTAATCCTCCATTAGTGAGAGTTACCAGCTGTTTGTTTAGGTTTTGTCATTTTATGTAAAACGTCTAAAGAGATAAAATACATAAACTTGTCTATTAAGACTTTTCATGTCCCTAATTTAAAATGAATCATCTTTCAAAACTAAAATATAGTTCTGCTCTGTTTGTTTTGAGGCATCATTTCTTAATGAACTTTATAAATATGGTGTGTTGTTGATACCATCTACTGATGTGTTATTTATTTCTTTAGTGATTGAAAATGTAATGAAAGACGTCTGATTATGCTTTGATTTGATTTCTTTCCAGTAAACGGTTTCAGGGTGAAAAGAGTGACAAACCTTTTACGAGGGTCTCCGTTTCTTTGCACAAGGCCTTGCACCCTGATGGAATTTTAAATGTTTGAAATATTTGCATTTTCTATTTTAACACAGAAATACACTTCAGGAGGAAATCACGAGTCAATATGACGACCTTTTAGGGGCTAAACAGTAGCACGTCATATAAATTTTGCTAATTATTTGCATTTTTACCAGTTTTTGCTTTAAATT
This sequence comes from Callopanchax toddi, assembly GCA_006937965.1. Taxonomy (NCBI): domain Eukaryota; kingdom Metazoa; phylum Chordata; class Actinopteri; order Cyprinodontiformes; family Nothobranchiidae; genus Callopanchax; species Callopanchax toddi. The sequence goes on along the minus strand of SSNR01000062.1, from coordinate 1,663,184 downwards.
CCAGTTTATTGTGGTTTTAACTGAATATTTCTCCAACTGGTTGCAGCCCAGTGGCTCTCTAGGAACACATGAACCAAAGCATTGAGTTCATTGGCTTTGAATAATTCAAAGGCATTTATTTAACTGAATGCCAAATGTATGAATTCACAAGTTGTATCCTGCCAAAATATCATGACTAATTAGGTTATAACAAGTCTAAAAGAATCAACTTTTTATATAGTTCCTTTAGTTTGACTGGATAGGAATCAGAAGGTAACTCAGCAGGTTTGTGTCTCCACACATGAACAAAGAGGAGGTTCATTCTGCTCCAGTAGAGATTATTTATGCCTTCACCAGTGTAGAGTTCATTTTTTAGGTTGACTCAAAACGAGCTGATCCCATTGAGACCTGTAGCTGAATTTTCAGACTGACGGTTTTTGAGCCAGAGTTTTCAGGGGACAATAAAAATCCTCTTAGGCAATAAATGGAGGCTGTCATGAAGGTCTAAAGGTTTACAGTCTGAGGGAAGTAGGTGTGTGAATCAGGATTCAAGGTGATGTCATGTTGCTGCAGGAGGCAGGTGAGCCAATGGAGACAAAGCATGAGACTAGCAGCTGTATGAGGATGCTAGGAGGTAGGAAACTGGACAGATGTTACGTTTTCATCATAAGACAAAAACATCATTAACTATAGGGCTGTTTTAAGTGTGATTTTCTAACAATGATCTGTAAAAACAGTAAGGAGAGATCACAGTTTACATCTTTTAGACATATTCTGTATTGGACAACTGGAGGAGGTTTCTTATTGTGGGTTCTGGGTTCCTCCTGGTGGATGGTGTTGCCCGGCCTCGTGCTAAGAGTATAGGGAGTTCCTGAAGGATGAAGGAACGGATACCATTGATGTTAGCGTGACCTGAATCCAATAGAGCATCTCTGGAACATCATGTTAACGTCCATCAACACTATCAGGTTGTCCATCCGTCACCTCATAAGAAGCATGCAACAACGCTTGCAAATGTTTTAAGTTACGCTGCAGACTCCTTTGAATAATGCCGTTTGCTCTGGCTGAAACTTCTGCAATCAGCTAGCTTTACGACGGCCACCAACACAAACATCACTCAGTCACTTTGATAGGTGTTGAGCTGCAGCACATAAACAGATTATGCTAGATGTTTTGATATGTGAAATAAGGCAGATTATTATAGTGAAGACTGACCAAAAAGATGAGACGTTCATTATTTCTTAACATAAAGGATCTTGGTTTAAAACCATTATGGTGACATCAGCAGATTGATTCATGCATCGAAGGATTTATAAAGCTGCACTGTGGCTTTGTGTTGTGTCACGTCAGCAGTATTGGTTCAATGAAACCTTTTCCATTCATAATCATGCTACGCTGCATTAAGGAGGGTGTGAGAATAATAAGTTCATGTGTTCTTAGTGGTTCGACCACAGAGGCTCAAACAGGAGGACAAGAAACAGAACGACATGGATTCAAACAGGTGAAAAACAGCCCCGTTCCTAGTAAACGAATGTCTTCAATTCTAGGACAAAAAATGATGTGATGGACTTTTGCATGTAACACTAGATGCTCAAAAAGTAATAACAACTCGGCGGTTGCCAAGAACATCTTTCTGAGAGCCAAAACCAGGGAAAGCTCTCATATGGACAGGAACAAGGCTGGATCTGTCCCAGGAGAGGGTGTGGATAAATACTGGTCTTCAAGCCTTCCATCCTTTAGGAGCTCATGTTTTGTCCTGCATGTTACAGGTTCCATGTTTTATAAAATATGGTCATGGATTGTGTTGTGGTCTAGGGGAGCGGATAACAGAGTTTCTCTGCAAAATACAAGCATCAAACCTGGTAGAATGATTCACTTCAGCCATTTTTCAAGATGGTCGCCACCACCAGCTCTTTGAGGCATTGAGCCACATACAGAATAACTTTAAATGATGTTGTTGTACGGGAGTTTTGATGCCAAACTGTTCACAGGTCAAACATGAGTCACAAAGGCAGAAAATCTGTACTTTATGTGCAGCGTTTGCCTCCATGGTGTTTAATAATGGTTAGTGCTGATCAGTGCTAACAGCTGAAACAAAGGAAGGAAATTCTTGGGTGGCCAATCGAGCGTATTTGTTCAGTATACCATAAGAACCATCACATTTTGCACAATTCCTGTGAAATATTGCTTCTATCCACCCTAGCAGTCCTGTAATCGACCGGCCCGTCTTCTCCTATAACAGGTGGGACAACACCTGAGCGAACTCCCAGTACCTTTAAAAAA
>SSNR01000062.1:1633422-1655922 GCA_006937965.1 Callopanchax toddi | reverse complement strand
ACTCACATACATGTTGTATGAGCGCGGCACCATGGGTAAACTAGAACCTTCCTTCAAACTGAAATCCATCTTATTCTCTGAACTTCCCGTTAAAGCTGTTAATGTCACTCATCCATCAAAATGCATTAAGTTCAAGATTCTTTTTTTAATTAGATAATTAATCATTTTAAGAGTTGTGGGACATTTCAGCCAATCTGAGGAATATGTCTGTGTAAAAGTTATAAAAACATTAGATTTTACCTGTCCGAACAGCCTCTGTTTGGAGAAATAGAGTTTGTCCAACAGGAATGAACGTGGTTCAATCAAGTTGTGTTCATGAGCAAAAAAGAAAGCCTGTCTTTCTGCCGTCATAAAACAGTTCAGATTGCCTGAATTTCACATGCAAATGTTTGTTATGGTCTCTCAGTTCATAGTATCATTTATATCATTTATATAACAGGTGGGATTCTTGTTTTATGCAGGCACAGAGCTGGCAGCACATAGACCCAAATCACCTTTTTGACGGGGAAACACATCTCCACACAACACCGGCGTGTTCCAAACAGAAGGACTAAAACAAACCGAGCAGCATGGGGCATGGGGCTTTATGGAATTTGTTAACATATGGATGTATTTTGTTATTATTTCTACAACCTACATGTTTTTCACACTTTGTAATGATGTTTACAATGAAGGAGAGACTGGGTTTTCTGTGTGTGTGTCGGAGGAGGAGGACACGTTACGGCGAGACGAGGAGAATAATCCTGAATCTACACATTTAACACTAAGCACCAAGTTCTGTAGGACAATAATGCATTAGCACCATCTACGTATGATCTGGAGAAACAGCTTTTACTTTCTATTATTTTTTGAGCATTAATGATGGGAACTAAGATAAAATTACAACACAAACACAGAGAATCAAGCTAGCGCTACTAGCGTAACTCATTGAAGAGGCTCTATATCAAATGGTCTAAACTCTCGGAGTGAATGAGAGAACTATCTGAGCGTTAAAATAAAACTGTGACGCAGCAGGAATGTCTGACTGACACTGTGACTGTCTGTCAGCGTGTTGTTGCCATGGAGATGACAATAGAACACCTCCTCGTTATGGAAGTGTGGGTATAGTAAGAGTCCCAGCTTGGGGACCAACAACGTGTGGCTCTGGGCTGCATACCACTGCTCCATATCATGTAAAGGTTGTAAATGTTCATAATGTTGTGCAAACAGCAGGACAAGATGACAAGCAACACACATCTGTCTGCACTCAGAGAACATAAGTGCATTTATCAGCATCATGAACACAAAGCATAGAAACATCCTCTAAAACTTAAAGCAACACTAAGTAGTTTTTTACACTTTAATCTAGAACATTAAAATTGATCTAATTGATTTGGAGTTAGAAACGTGACCATTTTCACATTTGTCACCACTCTGCTGCCCTCTACTGGCCAGATACCACACTAAACAGTTCTGAGGAGCAGGTAGGTCTCCTAGATGATGTCACTTCCTGCTTTACGACCATAGTTACCAGAGTAGCAACGGTCGGGGAGGAGTGATGGTTTCAGCGAGGGTTTCACGGTTTAACCAGTCTGACTTTAACCACGTGGTGAAATATTGTAGAAAAGGATGTTCTGAAAGACTTCAACACCACCTCACAGGTAAATAATTAAGTAAGTAAATCCACCAGAACCAGTGGTGCAACCTGCACGAAAACATCTACACAGGAGAAGACCTCCATGAGCTATTACCCACTAGAATGATCCGAATCGATACTGGTCCAGTCGGATTTGGGTTGATTATTTATTTGGACGTACTGAGTCAAAGCCATTCCATACTCCACGAGAAGCAAGAACTTTGTTCTCGCTGGGGGTCAGCGCGGGCCACGAGGGTTCCTGTGAGTCCACCGAGACCCGAAAGCCTCATCAGGTCCGTGCTGGGGCAGTAGGGGCTAGGCAGGAAAGTTCATTAATGCTGCTTTAATGATAGCAGTTCCTACACATTATGTGTGAGTCAGAAATAATAATTCTATCTTTTTGTTGACTAATAAAATGTTTTTCATTCCTGCACAAAGTCTTTCTACACATTAGTAAATGTAGAAGTCGTGCAGGTCTTCATCTATGAGAAGGATTTTAAACTTTTAATTCTGATTTCTAAGCTGAGATAAACTGGTTCTGGATTGATGAGCTGATGAAAACTACAAGTGCTCAAATAAATGTTTTTCAAATATTTTAGATTAATCAAAAATGATGATTTTGAAAGTAAAACCTTCCACAGAGAAGATCTGTTATTGCTAGCGTGAATTAGCGCTTAGTGATGGTGAATTCACGGACTGGGAAATGTTTGGTTTCTTTGCAGCTTGGTAACGGTGTTTAGGCTGATTCTGATCAGCAGCCAATTTTCTGGTGCATCTCTAGTAAAAGCTCAAAAGCTTTCACTGAGCAAACTTCAAAAGCTCTCACTGATGCTAATATGAGCCATAAATCTGCAAAAGTGATGCCAGCAGCGAACTATCCAACAAGTCAAACACCTGATTTAAGCTGAAACGGTCGTCAAAACCAGAATATTGGTAATAAGAATAATACAATTTGATTTGCGAAATCACTTTATTGTGATATCAGTTGTTTTTGGTGGCAAATCTACTGAAAGCTCATAAACTAAAAGGAAGATAAATGTGGACTAAAAGGGAAAGATCTATAACCACAAGTTGCCAGATAGATGTCTGCATTTAGACAAGGTTTCCAACAATATTTATAGAGTTGGAGTCAAGGATAAAACCAACAACCTCTGAGCTAAAGCTCAACCTATCAGACTGAGGAAAAGGTGCAGGAGGCAGCATGACTCACACCAACAAATTCAACTTTTATATACTTACAAGACGTTTTGTTTTTAGTGCACATCCTTTGAGTTTTAGCTTGATGTTTCCATGACAACGACCTGTTTTATTTTTTCACTAAATACATATGATCAGTGAGTCTCCATGTTTATCACTTTCTTCCTATTCTGGCCTTAACAAAACCTCAGATCAACATCGTCAAACCACATGAGCTTCACATGTGGAATCAACATGTGGAATCAACATGTGACATATATAGAATACATGTGAAAGCGTGTTTCCAGAGTCCGTTTGGTTAACCTGCTGCATGTGTCTCAGAACAAATAACCAAATAAGTTGATATCAATAACATTTAATGTTAATTTAATGGAACTATAAAGCTTATAATAAACTGCTGTGAGTGTCACTCACTAACCGCGATTAGAAAAACCCTGTTTCTCCAAACTGAGGTCGCTCTACAACAGGTGAGATATGATTTGTTAAAAACGGATTCCTTGAACTCCATTCAACCATTTACAGCCAGCAAACTTTCCAAACCCAGAGTAGGAAATTAAAAAAGTCCGTTTTCAAAGTCCGAGTGAATTTGGAGTCATGAGGCAAAACGTTTGAAACTCAGCACTGGGCTGAAAATACTTTTAGGGGAAGTGATTTGTGCTGATTTTCCTCCCTAGATGTAATGCAGTCAGCCTACCTGGTGCTTGTAGCAGCCCATAAGACTGAGTGTCATTCACGACGGATTCTGCTGCTGCAGAGTTGTTTTACTAACTCACTATCTATTATTTCCCATTTACACTTATTTCATAACCCAAAACATTCCTGTTCCACCTCTATCCTCTCTGTTCTCAGACACGTTCTGCCTCCCTCAGCCCTCTGTCCTCCCTGCACACCTCACAGGGAGACGGGGGGCTCACATTCTTAAACAAACTGCATCCAGATCTCTAAAAAACACCAAAAATAACAAATCTGAAAACTTGTCAGCAAAAATCTACTGTGCTTTGCACTTTCTTGCCTGAGGAGGGGGGCTCCCCTCCCACAAGTTACTGGCCGTGAAGGAGCGACGGCTGTTGTGAAACATGAATGTCGTATCGATTGCAACAGCTGGTAGGCTGAAAGCGAGCACAGCGTGCCACGGCCAAGTATGTGGAGTATGTGGAGGAGTGTGTGAGTGCCAATGCCTCCCAAGGGTTATCCCTTGCAGGATCTTTGCATAATCCCTCCTGATCGATGCTGGATGGACGCAGAGGGCGTGGCTGGGGGGCGGAGCAGGTGGGAAGGGCTGAAGACGTGGGATTACAGTTCCTCAGTAAATTACAACTAATCTAGCCTCACGCTGAGCAACGCTCAACTCACGAGACCCCACTGTTCTATATTTTAGATGAAATATTTAAAAGCTGAATCATGCATGAGGTTTTATTTTTTGTGAACTAGAGCACGAAACCTCAACCGCTGTTTACCAGGAGCGCAATTAAGAAACTGTTGAAAGAATTCCTTTGGGGGATTAAAAAGTTTCAACTTTTGTTTTCAGTCTTTGTGTTGGTTCTGTCATTACGCGTACAGCAGAGACGGAGCAGTAAGCCTTCACTAACCCTCCCTACCATCTGCTTTTTTATCCCATCAGTAATCAAAAAGCACACATTACACACGGCGGTTGCATCACTGTTTCATTTTTCCTGTTTTTTTTACTTCTCCCTACATTTCTGCAGCCACACAGCAGTTATGGGTAAAAGAGCACAGCCTGCCAGCGTACCAGCGACGAGAGAAATCCATGTTTACTGCTGCATCTATAAAAGCTGACCCAGAAGGCCGTTTCCGTGACAGCGTTTCATCACCGCATCTGAATTAAAACTCAGACTCGTCATCCAGCAGGATCAAAGTGTCGGCTGAATTTATTGGGTCAATCGGGCCTAATGTGTGTAGGTTTCAGAGCGCTGCATTATTGGCTCTTGACATTAACAACAGCTGCAGAGGCTTTGAAGCACCTGAAATGGCGTTACTATGATCATTTCCCTCTTTCGTGCACGTGAAGCCTCGCTGCGTCATTTGTTTTATTTGTACACCAACACAGGTGAGCAGGGAGGAAACAATTGCACGTCAGGTTTCTACCATCACTTTTTGAGATGGTCACCAACAGACAGAGCCATGGATTCTCTAAATTACAGCTCACGCAGTTCAGTAGATGAAGTGTAGATTACACAGCATCATTCGGCTGGTAGGTGGTCGTTACGTCGCTCTCCTGAACCTCCATTCCATAATGATTACCCTTCCCCCTTCTCTTTTCTTCTTCTTTTTCTTATATGTGATTGCAATTGATTGGAGACTGCTCATCGTTCCTCCTGGGGACACATCAGGAGCCAAGGCCCCGAATGGAGGAAGAATGAAGCAAAGCGTGAAATCCACATGGGCGCAATAAAATCAGAAAATTAGAAAACATCAATTTTGGCAGGCAACTCATTCTGTGTTTTGATTTAATTCAAGTGGGCGTGGCCAGAGAAGACTCAGCTCATTTGTGGACGAGAGAGGGAGAGGCTTTCCTTATTGACCGTAGTAAAACGCTCATTTACAGCACGGCGTAAAAGAAATCCACTTACTTAGAGGACTAATATGCCTCTCACTCAGTCACTTTTTGAAGGATTAGCTATTGATCACACAGACTTAAACAAACCCTGAACTGTTTCTGTGCAAACATGATAAACAGCAGCGCTACTTTATAAACCCTTACAGTGGCGTCAAAACTCTGATAAGACTAAATCCTAGAACCAAAGGACTCAAACCAACAACCCCTTGGTGAACTGGCTTCTTCCTTCAAACCAAACCTCAAAAATCTTGGAATTATTTGTAATTCTGCCACATCATTAGAGATTGAAAATAATAATCTTCAGAACGCTGCTGCAAGGCTTTTAACAAATACTCGAAAGAGACGGCACTTTACTCCATGTTAATCTCTCACAGAGCCCTGTGTGGTCAACCTGCCTATCCCTGACCTTCTAGAACCCTACAGCCCTTCTCCCAGTCTGATCTACCAGTCCGAGGCTGGTGATGGTTCCTCCAAGACCAGAGGGGATCAATCGCTCCGCCTCCTCCTTTACGCTGCTGAGTCTGTCAGCTCACAGCTGAAGACTCGTTTTATGTTCTTTTCATTTATTTCCTGACCATAAAAAAGCACAGACCTGCAGACTGCAGGTGTCCTTACAGTTAATTCATGTGAGGATCACAGTGCTGGGAGACACTTTATCTGGATCACATGTTTGTCTCATTATTCCTGCAAACAGATGTCTTAATATCACTAATCTTTTTATTAAACACTTTTAAACAACAGCCATTGATTGTGAACGCTCTCTATTGGTCTTCACTTGGTAGTTACTGAACACAGCTTTGAACAGGAGTTACACACTGATGGGATTAATAAACATTAGCTGATGATAATAACAAATATACTAATATATACTAATGTATATAGTTGAAAACAGCCTCTGTGAAAGCAGCATATGCTCTGCTCTGACCTGATGATCTTCTCCACCATGTCATGCTGATCCAACACTGATGAATAAAAACACTTTTATCTGACTGTCTATTTAACTTAAGGTGCTGTAAATGTTGGTAAAATCAAGTTGCATGAGCTGGTGTGAAGTTTAGCTGTTAGCTCATCAGTCCTGCAGAATTAAAGGAGGATGGTAGTAATTATACCGTTTACATTAAACATCCATCAAAAAGGTAAAAAATAAAGACATTTAATGCCCGAGGTTCTGCCTTTAGTGCATCCAGAGATTCTGCAGGCAGCTCATGTTCAAGTAATCAAGTCAGTCTCCACAACATATGGAGCTCCTGACCCATAAAGCCCCACTTTAATCAGGTGCTCCTCGCCCGCCCTGTCACTCTCTGGCCCTTCATCGGTTTATATATTTAAAGGTGCAAATGCAGATGACGACAACATAAATAACACATAAAATGCATGTTTCCTTTTCCTTGTTGTTGCTATGCTTGTGTGTGGGCGTGCAGGAATCTGTGTGGTCCATCGGTCAACCGTCGGGCACTGTTGCTGCTGCTGGCATGAGATCCCCCTCTGTGTGTGTGTCCTCTGTGTGTGTGTGTGTGTGTGTGTGTGTGTGTGTGTGTGTGTGTGTGTGTGTGTGTGTGTGTGTGTGTGTGTGTGTGTGTGTGTGTAACTCGTGCATGCGGGAGAACTAAAGGTGCTTAAGCCCTCAGTCACTGCAGGTGGGCTGCAGGGAGCTGGACCATTTACTCTACATACAGAACACAGTAATAACGGCTTGGACACAAGCGCGCGCGCGCGTGCACCACCAGTTTTATCCCCCTGCGTGATTCCTCCCTCGACACTAAATCCCTTCTCGCACATCTGTCCACGGCGCGCGCATTGTGCCCGGGCGGCCATCCTATCTCCGCAGAATCCAGCGTAAATACCCGCCTGGCTTCATGTGACACTTTAAATCGATGAGCAGATTTAATCACTGCTGGCCAACAGGCAGGGAGAGGAGAAGAGAGGAGACACGTCCGAGCACGTTTCTGACATAGAAACTCTACAAAAAACGACTCCAGCCCTCCTGAAAGCAGCTGTGTGGAGCTGCTGTTGCACCAGAGTCAGGTGCTCTCGCCCTGCCCTCCGCTCACATCCACTGGTTTATCACAAAACTCAACACATTCTCACGTCTTCAAGTGGAAAAAGGGTTTTTTCAACCCAAACACACAATACCTTCAGTTGTGTCTCCTCCGGAGGGATGCGTCCACTGGCTGGAAGCAAACAGGGAGATTGTTTTTCCATCCAACGTCGCAGGCTGAGCTCCACGGCGGCAGAGGATGACTGAGAGAGATGGAGAGCAGCAGAGAGGAGAGAGAGAGGAGGAGGAGGAGGAGGATGCATGGAGCTCTGCGTACAGTAATATAGTGGAACTGCAGAAAACATTCCCCTCTCTGCACTGACTGCACTGATGCTTTGTTCACAGAAACAAGAGGATTGACTGGTTTTAGAATCTAAAGGAGGCTGACAGAGACGTCCTGCTCATCAGTGAAAGATTTCACAGACATCTGAAAAAACACACACATTTCTATAAGCCTTCCATAGCCCATATGGACAGATCCACATGCTCTAATAGTTCCTGACTGATGTTAATTATTCAATGCTTCAACATGCATGCTAAAAGCAACAACCTGCAAAAGCAAAATGCAATGAATTCTTTTCCTCTTCACAGTTACCACTCAGAGTAAAGCCAGGGAATTTCTACAAGATGTCTTATGAAAAAAGTTGTCTAATGTTCTTAAAAGTGTTATCTTACAAAGCTGCTCTATAATATAATGAAGAGTGCCCGTATAGAAGCACTACTCAGGTTGAGATGTTGGTTTGTTTTCATGCTCCACAGAATATTTAATAAAGACAATTATACATCAGAATGTGTGGTTCAATCAGGACTGGCACCCTGTTGGTAGCAGTGCAACATATACAAAATCAGCACCAAAAAACAAAGAAAGATCATCATAAACAACAAGAGTGAAATGTGGGTTTAACCAATCAGAAGGAAGGAGCTCTATGGCTCAGTCTTTAAACTGGTCACGGCTTACTGGTTCTGACATGTTTTATGGTTTTGTCCACGATCACAGATGAAGTTTAAAGGTTTTTCTTGAGATTTTTTTTTTTAAACAGTGTTTAACTAACAGTTGCTTATACTCTAATTTTTAAACTGTCTAAATGCATATTCTGCCAAAAAAAAGTGTTCTTGTTCCCAGAACTTTTTTAGTGTATACCATGATGTAGGAAGCGTTGTCTTCTTTCACCCTCTGTGATTCTCGCTGCTGCAGGACTTGTCTTTTTTCCTATTTCCTCTCAGAGTGAAGACACTTTAATTATATTTTAGCTCAAATTTTTCTTTTCAAAACAGGAAGTGACTGTTCTTCTGACCTTGTTCTATCTCTGGTGTTACATAAATTCACATGTCTAACCTTTGGAGCCTTCCAACGCTCACAGGTCAGTAAATATTAATAAAACTTGTAGTTTTTGTAGCTGTTTGACACTTTTTCTGTCTGGGTCTCATTACGTTTGCTGTCAGGAAGTGAAAGAAGGTGTGTGGTTACTATGGTGACCCTAGGTATTTATCATTCATCGACAGCAGTATGAACATTTCTTTTGATCTTTATTTTCTTTATCTAAACAGCTTTTACATCAAAACACAGACAGTTTTGTCTTAGATTAAAATCATTTTAGTTTCAGATCAGAGAGGAGCTGCAGACATTTTCATCAGAAATCTTTTCACAGTTTAAAAAAATCTTCCATTGTATAGATGTTTTTACACTGAACACAAATAAAATTACACAGAAACAGTTTTGTGAGATGATCACAAACTGTCTTATATTATATATCCCTGATGCAGTTTGTCAGAATGAAGCTCTCTGCTGTATGACGGTCATGTGAACTGGGGGGTGTTTGCTGTGTTTAGAAGAATCCAAAGGACTAACATCTTTGCGCCGTATCGGCTCCACTTCCTCTCGGTGTCTTGTAATTGTTTGTGGACCGGAGCCACCAGTGTCTCCACTGCAGTCCTTTTTTATGTGCTTAATGGACAGGGGCATTGCAGTCATGAGTTAGCAGTGTGAGCGCTACAGCTGATGGGCTTACAAATAAAATACAGGATCCAGATCCCAGCGTGCTCTGCTTCAGTGGACAGAGTCCAGACTGGGTGCAGGGTGGATCTGATGTGTTGCATGACCAGCTTCTCAAACCTCTTCATCCAGATTTGTTTCAGAACAGACATTTACAGGATGAAGGAATATGTAGGAGTAGAAATGTGACGCCGTTGTGCTTTTAGGCATGAATTGCTGCCCAGAGTTTAATCAATAGGTTCAGATTTCTCCAATCAGTCATTTAGCGTTTCCATCATAACGCCCTTTTCATTACAGAGTCACTGCGAACAGCCCACAGCATCGTGTGTTCATGTTTCCAGTGGTGAGAGTCTGGCTCCTGCTGTCTTGTGAAAGGCCAACTGTGGACAATCTAAGAGCTAATATGTGTGAAAATGGCTCCTGCGTGTGCATGTGTGCGACGCTTCACACGCTGTAAGAGAGCGGAGCGTTCCAGGATGGGCTCAGTTCAATATTGAAACTTGCGAGAGTGTTTCTGTTTGTGTCGTCTAAAAGAAAAGTGGGAAAACAAAGGAGTGTATGTTAGATAGTTTTTTCACACTGAGGCTCTGGGTGTGTGCCACACAAACCCACACACTTTCATATGAGGCCCAGGACGGATGAGGACACTGTGGACACACTTCTTAAGTTATGTCCAATTTAAAAAGACAGACTGATGACATCATAGCGCATTCCATAAAAGACGGCATTATGCTCATCACCCAGTGTTCTGTAGAACGTGGAGAACAAAAGGACCAGAAAGTGACTTTCTGCTGAGTGACTTCACACATAACCTGATGCTGTGTCTGCATGTGTGGACAGCGCGGGGTTGATGTTCACATGAAGGAGCGTCGATGGTGTAATTGTACTCAATTAACACTCCTCCCCTCCTCGTTGCTTCTTTTGTGCTCGTCTTTCTTTGTCTTTTATTTTGTATTCAGATAAACACAAACTTCAGCTCGTTAACTCTCTTCTTCTCAATCATTGTCTTTTTTGTCTCCGTCAGAGGATGACTGTTAGCTCCAGAGACCGCTGTGGTTCTCAGGCTCTAATTAACGTTTTCTCATTATCGATGCTCGGAGTGTTAAGCGGCTCCACGATGGCTTGTCTTGGCATGAAGCTTAACAGATTTTTTATTGTTGCTGGGAGGATGCGTGATGCTTCCACAAAACTGCACTAAACTGAGTTTTTTCCAAAGAAAACATCATTATTCCACTTCATCTACGGCCAGTTTATTAGGGAGACTTTATCAGTTCTGTGTTGATACTAAGGGACCCAAAGTGGGACAAGAAAACCTCCCCTGCACCGTTACACCTGCCAGCCCTAGAGATGGTTGTGGGTGAGAATCCCAGTAGACTCAACATCATCACATTCAAAGTTACTTTACCTAATGCTGCTATGTGATTGGCACAATCGTTCTGAGGATACACTCATCCTGCTTTTAGTACCATTTTCCAACAGTGTGGATGATATTGCATTTGTTATTATTCGACCCTCTAATTTCCCAGGACTAGATTTAACATCTAAAGGAAATGAGCAGGAATTAGAGAAAAGAAAAAGGAGAACAGAAGAACAAGATGGAGGGAGTGTGTTTGACTCACATTCCTTTTATGGCATCACATGGCTGCCATGTGGATATTTCAAAGCCAGAAGAAATAAAAGAATAGGATCAAACAAAGAGGAGAAACAACAAAAACAGAGTAGAAAACGCTGCAGAGATAAAAACGAAGGCCTGAGAATGTTCCGATTTTACAGCCAGATCAAATGTTTTCTTGTCAGATGGAGTTGGAGAACAACTGTTCCCGTGCACATGATGGTGCATTAGTACCCAGACAGGCTGCTGACCAGACTTGCTTGATAAAACTCTGTGAAGAGTGTTGTCCTCTCTTCAGCTCTAGCCAAGCCGTCTGCCACCATTTCAACAGGAAGTTAGGGCGTCTGCACTGACCATCGTTAGTGTTGGTATTTATCACAATGGACATCACACTTTCTCTATTAGCATTAAAAAGGATGAATGCTTTTCTGCAAACACAGCTGCTAAAACTCAGCAGCTGTTGTCCGTTCCTTTCAGCTCTATAGGTTGTTCAGAAGTCATTAAATAAACTTTCTACACTGCCACCTCTCTCGCCCTCCTCACCTTTGGCTGATGTCAAACTCTGACCCAACATTCACATCCTCCAATCGCAGCATTGTTTATGGTACCTCAGCCAACTGGCCTCACCGCTCAAGAGCCGCAAGTGTGTTTCCATGGCAACCGTGTATAGTATTGAGAAGATGTGCAAAGTGGAGATGCTGTAATATGTTTTTTCCCTGCAGGTGGCGGTGGTTTAACATCACATTAGAACAACAGATGGCTCCCAGCATTCGTTAAAGACTTTAGAAGTCCTGAGGATAATATTTAACAGGGTCTCAGCCCATTAGGGTTATTGCCTTCTACAGCTCTGGTTCAACAAAGATGTTCAAATTATTGATATGTATTTAAACAAGTTGCTGTTGTAGAGGCTATTCGATATGTTTGTTGCTATTTGCAATGGGTTTTCTTTACTGCAACTTCAAATGATCTTTCTAGACTTCTAAATGCAGAGGGTTTTATTGGTCATGTTTGTTTTGTGTAATATTGATTTAGTAGTTTGTTTGTGGATCAGCACCTGTCCAGTGGGTTAAAACAAATGTTTCTGAAACTCTTATCAAATCAAATTGGATCACATTGTCTTGATTTTGTTGCACCTTTTAAATGTAACATATCTGGATTGTCTTTAACACATAGGTCTATTTCACAGAGGCAACAATCCACTTCTTTTTTCCCCACATTTCATCAGGTGGAAACAATGAAGTGACCGTTGTTTCTAAAGTTTAATATTTGAACTCGTGCAGCATTTTCTCCTCCTTCCAGTAGGAGTCCCCATTTTGCAAAAGAGACCTCTTGCATCATGAAATGAACACGTTACTTGTTTTTAGGGATGTTCGATATTATCGGTCTACCGATAATATCGGCATTAAAATGTAATATCGGTAAATATCGGTATCGGTTTTTGTAATGATGACACACATGACCTTTACATACCGTGCACATATTATACATCAAACTGTTCGGCTACTTCTCCTCTCTCCCAAAATGTCAAAATATAACAAATCTGATGTATAGTTTTTGAGATAATTTTATTTATTTGGCACACCTTGCATTAAATACTGTGTTTGTCTTTTTTTAATGAGGGCTACCACGCTTATATCGGTATCGGTTTATAATGGTATCGGAAATTAAGAGTTAGACAATATCGGATATCGGTAAAAAAGCCAATATCGAGCATCCCTACTTGTTTCATTTGGAGCTTTTTTACATGTGAAAATCTCATTTTCTACATGCAAATGTCATGCTTTTTGTTCCAACGTCTGACAGGAAACACGTGTAAAATGTATTTGTGTGACGTGTGAAGATTTGCAATTTGCACATGTGAAGTTTGTGCATTTTTTCCAGTAAAGAATAGCAACCTCTATTTGTAAATGTAAGAAGTCTAAGTCCTGAAGATTGTTGGAAAAAAAATATAATTAATAAAAAGAGAGATGAGGAAAGGTCTGGGCGTCGGACTGTGTCATGAGGGGTCTCCTGGCTGGACAAAGCAGAGGGCAGCATCACTAAATTCAGCTGTGATGCTGTCCGCACTCAGGCAGACAGAACATATAGTTCTACCCAGCCCTGACAGATGGCGAACGAGTCGACACTACACCAGACTTCGTAAGGAATTCAAATGCACAATCTTTCGGCTGCACAACTATTTTAAATATCTGTATGCAAAAACAATATCACACAAGCACGTGTCAGACTAAATAACAGTCCACTATCCCATCCTTGCATTCTAAATAGTTGTGCATAAATCACATGATTATACTTGTTTTAGCACACGGATGTGCTCATGAAAGAAGTGTTGCCATGCAAATTGAATTCATCCTTATTTACATGAAGTGAATTAAAACCAATAGCTCAACATCTGCTGGTTTATGCTCATCCTTTAAAAAACACCAAAAAGATTAGACTGTGAATAGTAGCTCTTGCTGTACATTTTTAGGAACAAATTTACTTAAAATTAACTGAAGATTAATAAGCACATCGCCACTGGAGTCTGTGAAGAAGGATTAAAGACTCAAAGCCATTGAACTAATGATGTTCGGATCATTAGTGACATCTTGTGGCAGCTATAGGAAACTACACCAACATAATTAATCAATTTGTATTTTTAGTGACAAATTTAAATCCAGGTAACTAGTTGAGGTTTTTAGGACACAAAACAATGTTGGTAACTGATAATAATTTACTAGTAGAATGTTTTTAATAATCCTGCCAAGGATGGGTGCAAAAATCCATCAAAATCCTCTGCACAAAGCTTTTGTTTCAGTCAGCTGTTTGACAAATAGAGCTAAGATTTTATTTGTGGAGCAGAATTGTTTTTTCTGCTGATCATTTTAAAACTTTTTGGTTTAAATAAATCTTTGTGACTCAGTGAACGTGTTGCAGAAGCAGCTAGACTGAAGCACATTATTCTTTACTAATTCTGTTTTCTGAGCAAACAGACTCCCCTGCAGCGTCAATGAATAATTTTGCATTACATTTTTAATGAGATGAAACCTATAAAGTGTCATTTTTGTTTTCCATGAATACAGCTCTGCTGGTGACTGACTCAGGAAGGTGTGTTTACAAAGAAATAATGCAATAAAAGTAGAGTTCACGTTAAATAATGTCCTGAGATTTGAAAACTGCTCCATCATCAGATATATGAACTAATTCATAATCCTCCTCAAGGGGAATTACATGATTGTTCAAAGTCAACGTATAGAAAGTCCTACCAAGAAAGTAATCCCATACCATCAAAGTAATCTGAAATAAGTAGGTAGAATATTTCACATTGTTTCTATATTTATTTATATTTAGGAATGATGCCTGATCAGGGACTTGAACCCTAAAGTCTGATGCTCTACCGATTGAGCTATCCAGGATCCTGAACTTAGTGCACAACTTTAACAATGAATACCTTCACACAGGCAGTTTATTCAAAAAGTTATGCAAAGGATTTACAACAAGCCACATGCAAAGACTACTGAAAAGCCCCGTGCAGCACAGGCTGCAAGACAATACTTTCAATATGCTGTCAAAGACGCCAAGTTCTGTCTCTACAACAAGCTCAGAAGATCCTGGAAAAGCCACCACATTGTAATGACATTTTTACAATCCGCCATTCCTGCCTAGAAAATAAAATAAAACTCCACCAGTAGTGATCGGCCTGAGTCCTCCTCACCTAGGACTGGATTTAGTCATCGTTCAGGTGAAGACAGTTAACTCAGTCAAGTTCAAAGCAGACTGTTGTATTACCTAGTAGCCAGTGAGGATGCAACCAGGGGCCTCATTTATAACTTTGCATAGAAATAGAAACCTTACTAAAAGTATAATTATAATTAAGCTCAGCAAAAAAATGTTACCAAGTCAATTTTGGAAGACAGTTCCATAGATCCATCTTTTTCCTAGAAATGTGCTCAGCTGTCTTTGGATCATTTTCTGCCTCAAAACCCACATTCTGTCATAAATGGTCAATGCAAAGTTCCTCATGAATATCCTGCGTATACATAAGCCGGTGGATGTCTGGCATTTCACAGTAAACCATATGGAGGCCTAAAAACACAGTTTAACAGAGACTGAAATCAAGGTGCTTGTGAGCGAAATGGAAGAATGGAAAACTGTTTGAGTTGAGTGTTGATGCATCACAAATACACTGAAGTGTCAGAGAGTTGCTGCAGGTGAACGCTGTCTGTGTGACAGAGATGGAGCTCGGTGATGACGGAGATATTCCAGATGTAAGGAGCATTAGGCAGGAAGTGTCATGTTGTTCAAACAAATATCAGCTGACCTGTCAGCTTTAACCTGCAGCTAGCTAAAGTAGTCACCAACACAAAGATGAACAGTCTTCCACTGGTGTCCATCAAGGTTCTAGAAAAATTCACCTTTGATTTGAGTTGTTTCCATGAACTGTTGGTAAAAATCTACCAAAACCACTCATCTTATTATATATCTTTATGTGTTTTTTTTTAGCTTTACATAACAACACAGCTTATTGTGGCTAATTAGCTTGGGAGTACCAATACCCAATTTTTTATTTACTAATAATTCTAAAATTGTCAACAGATTAAAGCAGTTGTTTGCAAGATTACCTTGATTTGTCTCCTCCGTGAACCGTCACCTTATCGTGGTGGAAGAGTCTGAGTGCCCTAATGATCCTAGGAGCCATGTTGTCTGGGGCACTTGTGCCCCTGGTAGGGTCACCCATGGCAAATTGGTCCTAGGTGAGGGGTGAGACAAAGTGCGGTTCAAAAGACTCTTCATGCAAGTACAATCATCGAGCCAGTGTACCCGGCCCGGAGGGTTACCGGGGTCCCGCCCTGGAGCCAGGCCTGGGGTTGGGGCCCGTGAGCGAGCGCCTGGTGGCCGGGCTTTCGCCCATGGGGCCCGGCCGGGCCCAGCCCGAACTGGATACATGGGCTCATTCACCTGTGGGCCCACCACCTGAAGGAGGAACATGAAGGGTCTGGTGCATTGTGGATCGGATGGCAGACCAAGGCGGGAGCTTTGGCGGTCCGATCCCCGGATACAAAAACTGGCTATTGGGACATGGAACGTCACCTCTCTGGCGGGGAAGGAGCTGGAGCTTGTGGAAGAGGCTGAGCGATACCGGCTAGATATAGTCGGGCTCACCTCGACACATAGCGTTGGCTCTGGAACCCAAGTCCTTGAGAGGGGTTGGACTCTCTTCTATGCTGGAGTTGCTCCGGGTGAGAGGCGGAGGGCTGGGGTTGGCTTTCTGTTAGCCCCAAGACTCTCTGCCTGTATGTTGGGGTTTTCTCCGGGGGACGAAAGGGCAGCTTCCCTGCGCCTTCGGGTTGGGGAACGGGTCCTGACTGTTGTTTGTGCTTATGCACCAAATAGCAGCTCAGAGTACCCACCCTTTTTGGAGTCTCTGGGACGAGTGCTGGATAGCGCTCCTACTGGGGACTCCATAGTCCTGCTGGGGGACTTCAACGCTCACGTGGGCAATGACAGCATGACCTGGAGGGGCGTGATTGGGAGGAATGGCCCGCCCAATCTGAACCCGAGTGGTGTTCTGTTTTTGGACTTCTGTGCAAGTCGCAGTTTGGCCATAACGAACACCATGTTGGAACATAAGGATGCCCATCGGTACACCTGGTACCAGGGCAGCCTAGGTTACAGGTCGATGATTGACTTTATAGTTGTATCATCTGACCTGAGACCGTATGTTTTGGACACTCGAGTAAAGAGAGGAGCGGAGCTGTCAGCTGATCACCACCTGGTGGTGAGTTGGATCAGATGGCAGACCTGGTAGACCCAAACGTATAGTGAGGGTCTGCTGGGAACGCCTGGCAGAAGAGCCTGTCAAGATGGTCTTCAACTCCCACCTCCGGCAGAGCTTCGACCACGTCCCGAGAGCAGTGGGGGACATTGAGTCCGAATGGGCCTTGTTCCGCTCTGCGATTGTTGAGGCGGCTGTTGCTAGCTGTGGTCGCAAGGTAGCCGGTGCCAATCGTGGCGGTAACCCCCGTACCCGCTGGTGGACACCAGAGGTTAGGGGAGCCGTCAGGCTGAAGAAGGAGGCCTACAGGGCGTGGCTAGTCTGTGGGTCTCCAGAGGCAGCTGATGGGTATCGGAGGGCCAAGCGGGGTGCAGCAGTGGCAGTTGCCGAGGCAAAATCTCGAGCGTGGGAGGAGTTCGGCGAGACCATGGAGAAAGACTATCGGTCGGCTCCAAAGAGGTTCTGGCAAACCATCCGGCGCCTCAGGGGAGGAAGGCGGCAACTCGCTCACACTGTTTACAGTGGGGACGGGGAGCTGCTGACATCAACTGGGGCTATAGTCGGGCGGTGGAAGGAATACTTTGAGGAGCTCCTCAATCCCACCGACACGCATTTCTATGAGGAACCAGAGCTGGGAGAACTGGGGATGGACTGTCCAATCTCTGGGGCAGAAGTCGCTGAGGTAGTCAAAAAACTACGCAGTGGCGGAGCCCCGGGGGTGGATGAGATCCGACCTGGGTATCTGAAAGCTATGGATGTTGTAGGACTGTCGTGGTTGACACGTCTCTGCAACATTGCGTGGTCATCGGGGGCAGTTCCTGTTGAGTGGCAGACCGGGGTGGTGATTCCCATTTTTAAGAAAGGGGACCAGAGGGTGTGTTCCAACTATAGGGGGATCACACTCCTCAGCCTCCCTGGGAAGGTCTACTCCAGGGTCCTGGAGAGGAGGGTTCGGTCGATAGTTGAACCTCAGATAGAAGAGGAGCAATGTGGTTTTCGTCCTGGTCGTGGAACTGTGGACCAGCTCTTTACCCTCGCTAGGGTGATGGAGGGGTTATGGGAGTTTGCCCAACCAATCCACATGTGTTTTGTGGATTTGGAGAAGGCTTATGACCGTGTCCCTAGGGACACCCTGTGGGGGGCGCTCCAGGAGTATGGGGTGGATGGTCTTTTGTTAAGGGCCATTCAGTCCCTGTACCAGAGGAGTGTGAGTCTGGTCCGCATAGCCGGCAGTAAGTCGGACCTGTTCCCAGTGAGGGTTGGACTCCGCCAGGGCTGCCCTTTGTCACCGGTCCTGTTCATAACCTTTATGGACAGGATTTCTAGGCGCAGCCGTGGTGTGGAGGGGGTGGAGTTTGGTGACAGGAGAATCTCGTCTCTGCTTTTTGCAGATGATGTGGTCCTCCTAGCTTCATCAGGCTCTGACCTTCAGCTCTTACTGGGGAGGTTCGCAGCAGAGTGTGAAGCGGCTGGGATGAGGATCAGCACCTCCAAGTCTGAGGCCATGGTTCTTGGTCGGAAAAGGGTGGATTGCCAACTCCAGGTCGGGAGAGAGATCCTGCCTCAAGTGGAGGAGTTCAAGTATCTCGGGGTCTTGTTCACGAGTGAGGGAAGGAGGGAGCGGGAGATCGACAGGCGGATTGGGGCAGCGTCAGCAGTGATGCGGACGCTGAACCGGTCTGTTGTGGTGAAGAAGGAGCTGAGACGGAAAGCAAGGCTCTCGATTTACCGGTCGATCTACCTCCCAATCCTCACCTATGGTCATGAGCTCTGGGTAATGACCGAAAGAACGAGATCGCGGATACAAGCGGCCGAAATGAGTTTTCTCCGCAGGGTGGCCGGGCTCAGCCTTAGGGATAGGGGGAGGAGCTCGGACATTCGGGAGAGACTCGGAGTAGAACCGCTGCTCCTCCATGTCGAAAGGAGCCAGTTGAGATTGTTCGGGCATCTTGTTATGATGCCCCCTGGACGAGGTGTTTCAGGCATGTCCTGCCGGCAGGAGGCCCCCGGGTCGACCCAGGACATGCTGGAGAAAATCTATCTCTGGTTTGGCCCTGGAGCGCCTTGGGATCCTGCCGGAGGAGCTGGTAGAAGTGGCTGGGGAGAAGACTGTCTGGAACTCCCTAATTGGGATGCTGCCCCCGCGACCCGAACCCGGATAAGCGGAAGAAGACGAGACGAGACGAGACCTTGATTTGTCACAAGAATATTTTACTAACTAGTTTTGTTTTGGGGGTAACATTATTAAATTTAAATCGTGTTTTTGTTCGTTTTGTGCTATTTGGTTTTACACCTCTCGGCCACCGTAGATGGCGACTAGGAACCTTTATTTTTAGTAAAAGTTTCCTACCGAACCTACTGACTGATGGAACAATTAACACTCTGCGGTTAGCGGTGTTTCCTTACAAACATGCTGCGTTTGTTGTCATAAAACACCGTGTTGGTGTACATATTTCAGTTTGACGCACATGTGAGTGACTTTAGGAGGACTTATTCTAATTAAATTGATAAGTGAAGATGCAGTTAGGTCGGGTTTTTGAATGTGTTGTTGCTAACCGTTTTAGCGTCGTAAGCTAATGCTATTTGAACTCAAATATGGGCAGACGGTATTATGTTTTATTTTGCCTTCTTGTCGTATTTTAACGTTAAACTATAGTCAGGATTTAACGCCGTTGTCGTTTCAGAGGTTTGGAATTATTTACAAATGTTACATCTAGCTTAGACTGTTAATACGTCTATGTTTAGCTACAGTTACAAAGCAGCTTGCTATTTACAACCAGGTGATTTCCCCTAAGGCAGGTGGATTTAATAGTTTCTGTTTTCTTTTTTCTATCATGTTCATTTTAGATTTTCAATTGATCAGATATTTTTAAGCGCATCCAACTAACCTGAAGCACCTGTTGATAAAGCTAGAGGTGGATCACCAGCCATGACGTCTCTGGTAAGTTATCCTCAATAGGACAAAATCACTTCTAATATTCTAATGGTAGCTTGCCTTCATGTCTGAATAAATGTCCCAATGACACTCTAACTAGGTCAGATCTAGTAAACTGTCAATAGGAGTCACATCTGAGTTCACTTCAGCATAAACAACATTATTATGGCCTGACTTGTTACTTCAACTCCGCATTGCAGAGCTGGGAAATGAAATGTGCTGAGAAAATTACCTATAGAAAAAATCTTGATTTTACAGGGGAGCAGCAGTTCTTCAGCCACAGAGTACACTGTGAGAGTCCCCAAGTAAGTATTACATTCATTAAACCACCAGTGTGTTGTTTCATGAATTAGGTTGTTTATTTACAATAACTTTTATACATGATGCTTCCTCTGATCCTGAGAAGAGGAAAAAGCACATTTATTTGACAACTTTTTGTTTTTCATATAGAAACACCAACAAGAAGTACAATATAATGGCATTTAATTCAGGGGACAAAGTCAATTGTTCAACCTGGACACAGGTAAGCTTTATGCCTCTGTATGACCAGCCGTTATGATTTCTCATCTTCTATTTAATGTCCATTTTTTAACTTCTTCCTTTCCCTTCTGTCCCCAGGCTCGCATGGAGAGAGACATGAGCGCTCGGCGGATATACGGGGAGGAGGAGGCGCCGGAAAGCGGTGCAGGCAGTGAGTTTGGCAAAAAGCAGCGAGAGGAAGCTCGGCGTAAGAAGTTCGGTATTGTGACCCGTGAGTTCAAAGCAGAGGACCAGCCATGGATCCTGAAGGTCAATGGCAAAGCAGGCAAAAAGTGAGGAAAGAGGATGTTTTTTAGTCTTCTTTAGGATTTATTTATATTTCTACCAACTTTTAAAGGTATTTCAGAATTAAATTAGATTGTTGAGACAGAAATATGAGACTAAACTCTTCTCTGTTTTTCTCTTTCTGTGTGTTTTTGTCAGGTTCAAGGGAGTCAAAAAGGGGGGTGTCACAGAAAATGCTTCCTACTACATTTTCACCCAGTGTCCTGATGGAGCTTTTGAGGCCTTCCCTGTTCACGGGTGGTACAACTTCACACAACAGGCAAAACACAGAACTTTGACGGCTGAAGAAGCTGAGGAAGAGTGGGGCAGGTGAGGAAAAAACAAAGAGCTGTTACAAACAACCTAAAGTCTATATTAGGATCAGAAACCCTCAAGGTTGCACATTCTCCTTTTGCAGGCGTAACAAGGTGGTAAATCACTTCAGCATCATGCTTCAGAGACGTCTCCGGGAGCAGGAGCGCGGCGATGACGAAGAAGATGAAGCTGAGAAATCTGGGAAAAAGAAAAAGAAGGGCGGTGGGAGAGGGGGCGACCTGCTGATCCACGATCTGGAAGACGACCTGGAGATGAGCAGCGACGACAGTGACAGCAGCGCAGGAGAAGGTTCAAAAAAAGAAACACTGTGTAGTTTAACTTAAAGTATTCACGTTTTTGTGTTTTAAACTAATTTTCATCCATCAGATGGAGAAAGCAAGGCAAAGACAAAGAAAGCGACAGGGAAAGGGAAAACAAAGAAAAAAAAGCAAAAAGGCGGTGATAAAGACGCCCTTGAAGACAGCGATGATGGAGACTACGAAGGTCTAGAAGTGGATTACATGTCCGATGAAAGCAGGTCAGATCTTAAGTTCTGCCCTCTATAAACCTCAAACAAACATCTAAAATGAGGAACGGTTTAAAGAAATTATTTTTATGGATTAGTCATCAAAACCTAGTTTGTTTGTTTTTTGATAGAATAGATTATTTTTAAATTAAGCAATTATATTTGCCAGTTTCCAAACAAAGTATGAGCCTATACGTCACTGGTTGGAGACACAACATTGTGAGAAAATACAGAAACTGTCACTTGAAACACTGAACTGTGACATGTTTCCAGCTATAAACCTGTGTTTAAATTATAAAATATTTGTGAATGACGTAATTATTTTAGCAGCAATTTAGTCCCACTGTGTCGTTAGAGGTGCACCAATTCTGATGTTTAGGGTTGATACCGAGTGTATTTGTGCTTAAAAGCCTTGAAAATGCTTGAATTTAATTGAAGTCTTTTCAAGGTTTTGAAAGTGCTTAAACCTGCAACAGAAATTGGTTATAGAACAATAATTACATTTTTTGAAACCAAAAATGATCATTTGGATGTTTTTACATGTATACAGTGGTGTGAAAAACTATCTGCCCCCTTCCTGATTTCTTATTCTTTTGCATGTTTGTCACACAAAATGTTTCTGATCATCAAACACATTTAACTATTAGTCAAAGATAACACAAGTAAACACAAAATGCAGTTTTTAAATGATGGTTTTTATTATTTAGGGAGAAAAAAGATCCAAACCTCCATGGCCCTGTGTGAAAAAGTGATTGCCCCCTGAACCTAATAACTGGTTGGGCCACCCTTAGCAGCAATAACTGCAATCAAGCGTTTGTGATAACTTGTAACGAGTCTTTTCCAGCGCTCTGGAGGAATGTTGGCCCACTCATCTTTGCAGAATTGTTGTAATTCAGCTTT
Source organism: Callopanchax toddi (assembly GCA_006937965.1). Classification (NCBI taxonomy): domain Eukaryota; kingdom Metazoa; phylum Chordata; class Actinopteri; order Cyprinodontiformes; family Nothobranchiidae; genus Callopanchax; species Callopanchax toddi. The sequence goes on along the minus strand of SSNR01000062.1, from coordinate 1,633,654 downwards.
ATTTGAGGGTTTTCTAGCATGAAGCGCCTTTTTAAGGTCATGCCACAACATCTCAATAGGATTCAGGTCAGGACTTTGACTAGGCCACTCCAAAGTCTTCATTTTGTTTTTCTTCAGCCACTCAGAGGTGGATTTGCTGCTGTGTTTTGGGTCATTGTCCTGCTGCAGCACCCAAGATGGCTTCAGCTTGAGTTGACCAACAGATGGCCTTCAGGACATTCTCCTTCAGGAT